>JAVSCE010014103.1:0-15222 GCA_032199065.1 Smutsia gigantea | reverse complement strand
AAACATAAAATACATGTATGCCTTGCCAAGAACCAATTAAACTACTGCATATTTAATAAGGAAACTAATGTATTCTAAAGTCCTAATACTTTGATGATATATATAAATATACCTATATCTGACACTTATGTTTTCAACTAAATGGTTTTTGATTAGCTGATTATCCTTGGGCTATTTTAATTCATATATTTGAACTTTTTTTTTTAATTATTGAAGGTTTAGTCAGTTCTCTCTGGCTCTAAGCTCTTTGTACTTTCTTTCTTTCTAGTCAAGCATCTTCAAACAGTAATAACCTATTCCTTTTACTTACACCAGGAGTCAGCAAACTGGTTTTGTGAGCCATAGAAATCTTTGACCCTTAGATTTTGTTTTTATTTAAGAATCCTTTTTTAGCAGTACAAAAACAAGCCCTGGGATGCATTTGGACAGCAAGCCAAACCCCTGATGCCTCCAAACCCATCATTCATCTGAAGCTACTGTAATGAGTCCCCTGTGACACCCACTGGTTATTTTTTAGACCTGATCTTAGTTTCACTTTGCAGCATTTACATTACTATCCATTCCCACTTAAAATTTCCCTTACCTTGGCTTCTGCGATGGCAGCGTTCTCCTGACTTCTCCTTAGTCTTCCTATACCTCCACCTTATATCCTGTGTTGGCTTTTGTACCTCTGGAATCCCTCTCAGTGCTGGACTTTCTCAGGATTTCATGCTGCTCCTTCTTTTCTAATACCCCATGGTTTCCCTTTGTAATCACAACTCCCAGGTCATAAAATATGGCCACAATTTCCAGATACATATCTCCAGCCCCAAACTTCTTTCTAAACCCCAAAACATTGTTTTCAAGTCTCACTGGACCTCAATAGCCACAAGTTTTAAAAATACTCAAACTCAACACCTCTAAAATAAAAGTTTTTAACCTACACATCTCCATTTTTCTGAATCAGCTGGGTAAAGGCAGAAACTTCAGCATCTCTACTGACTCTTAATTCTTCCTTGATTCAACCATCCAACCAGACACCAATTTTTACTGAGTAAACTCATCACACACCTTCTTCCAACCGTGTGTGCAGTCTGGTCCATCGTGATCCACCTTGATGACTGCAGGACCTTCTACATGGACTCCTTATGGTTCTGACCTACCTCCTCTCTAAATCTTCTACACATCCAGAGCGATTTTTCAAAACTGAATCTAACTGTTATGCTCTGCTTAAATTAAAACATCATAAATACCTCCTTCTTTACCTAAACGAAAAAGAAATCAACATTTTCTAGTATGAGGGGGAAAAGGGGGCTCCCAACTCCTTTTCAACTGAATCTCAGAACCACTCATATGTTCCCTATCAAATCAAGCAGGCTGCCATGCACATATACAACATGCTATTCAATGCTCATATGCTTGTATACATACACTCTGTTCCCTCTGCTAGATATTTTGTTCCTTTGGTGTGCCCTTAGGCCATCCCCAAAAGGCCCTCAAAGCTCTGTTCAAACATACTCCCTGAATATCTAATGGTACCACACCTATATGCCCATTTAGTTGCCAAATATTCCTTTTCCTCATAGTTCAAAAGAAATTATATAATTAATTAAATCATAACAACATACTGTGAGCCCTTCAAGAGAAGTGCCTTGTCTTTTGCACCTCTGTATCCTTGATTGCCTAGCACAAATCACCTATTAAATACATCTTAAATGAAGGACTTGCTTCTAAAATCACTTTTAAATGACTCCTCAGTTGATAAGCCTTTGAAAAGATGTAATAAGGTGAATTATTTTACTTAATACTAAAAGAGTGTCAATATTTATTCATTCAAGCTTTGTACATTTGAAAACTAATCTGATTTCTGCCATCAGAAATTGGCACAAACACTGGACTCTGGTTATCAGATATTCAGTTCATTTTTCTATTGTAACTTGTCAGAATACTGTCTAAAATGCTTGTATGAAAGTTTAGAGTTTGCTACTCTGACATTTAAACTTGCCAATAGTAGCTACTAGTCACATGTGGCTACTGAGCAACTGAAATGTGATCAGTCCAAATTGAGATGTGCTGTACATATTATAAGCACTCCAGATACCAAAAGGAAAAAATGTAATGTCAAGTATCTCACAATTTTTAATTGATTACATGTTGAAATATTAACATTAGATATACTGGGGTAAATATATATATTTTAAGTTGATTTCAATTTTTTTTTACTTTTTTTAAACATGACTACTAGAAAAATTTTAATTACTTACATTGCTCCCATCTTATTTTTATTGCACACACTGTTCTATACAGCAAAGCCCATTCTACAACAAGATATCATTATGGCAGAGATTACTTTTTATTCTATGGGAGTTTCCAGCAATTCCTTAGTAGGACAACACTGTCATGTTTTTGGTTAGTATGGATCATTGGTAATAAATTAGGCAAGGAAAGACATACATATGATACCTCTGGTCCAAAACCACTTACTATGCATTATGTGAAAATAATAATAGAAAAAAGCACTACATAAAGAAATGAGGTTAGTTCCAACCATTTCCCCAGTCAGGGAGATCTGTACAGAAATACTTAAACAGCCTTTGGAGCTTATGTATGAGAAGATGATATTACTGGATAGCTTAAGTGTCATGTCAGAAATAAGCATATGTACATATGCATACATATATGTCTGCAAGCCACAGAGAGATTAAGTTTGAGGCAATAATCAAACAACTAAGTGAAGTTTTTCTTTAGGCAGTTGGAAAAGCAGAAAACACTGAGTGAGAGACTAAAGCTAATTTAAGAGAGGATGGGAGTAAAATCCAGGTCAATTTGGCTCCAAAGATCATGCTCTTTACTACTAATCAATACTGACTCCCACTATACAAGGGCAAAGAAGGTGAAGAATATCTGAGCACATACAAAAGGAAAAAGGAAAGTGGCTGCAGAGACAGAATAAAGCAGCTAAATGATGTCGGGGGAGCGAGAGAACAGTGGGAGAAACAGAGTGAGCTTTGGACAAGGTCACTTCCTAAGTGTCAGCTGTGATGAGAGGAGAGATGGAGGAAAAGACAAGAACACTGAGCTTAAATCAGAAGGGAGCTTATCAGAGATCCTTAAAACCTGGTGAAGCTGGAAGGCAAAACTACTGCTTAGGAAAGTCTAGACAGCACTAAGAATAAAAGCACTGGTGAAGAGCAACAGAAGTCAAATTGTTGTCAGCATCAATTTAAGCACCAAATCAGCACAGCTTTGTAACTTCCATCAGCATTACAGCACCTATTAATTATGCTTTCCTTACTAACAGGACACTGTGCTGGGTGACTTGCCTGTCAAATGCAATCTCTAGAAAGAAAAAGTAAATCACTGATGTTTCCCAGAGAGGCTGGCCCACGCAGTAGGCAGGAAGGTAAGAAAGGTCAGCACGCTGACAGAATTTAGGGTAGCAGAAAGTGGCAGGACTTGGTGTCAAAAGATACTAAGACAACCAATAAAATGAGGCTGGAATTAAAAGCATAAAATGGAGTAAAAGTTGTGAAAGCTGAATGATGACACTAAGCATGGGAAAGGGGGGTGGATTAAAAGTTACAGCATTTCCAAATTAAACTTGCAAAGAATTCTGACTGCAGACAGAACAAAATCCAGACCCCTCCCTGCTTACAAGGCCTACATAGCCGCATCTTTGTTCACCCTGACGCTGTCCCCACTCTCCACCCAGCAGACGCTGTGCTCCAGGCGCCGCCGTCCAGCGACGCCAAGCTCACTCCTCGAGGTCTGTTCACTGACTGCCTGAAATGTTCTTTCCTCTAATCTTGCATGGCTGGCTCCTTGCCATTCGGCTTTCCCTGAGAGGAAAAGTACTACTCAGGAAGTGTATCTGGCTATGTGTCCTAGATGGATATTTAGTGTAAAATTTCTTGACAATACAAATTTCATGAATACTTGCATTGTCATGAAAATAATGTTAGAGCCATGAACCCCATTTCTCTATGACAGAGCACCCTAGAGTTGTTTTCTGATGGAAAGCTTAGCCTTGCTCACAGGTGCTCTCTTTGCTGGGATTTCTTTCTAATGAGATTTGTGTTTTTTTTAGATTTTTTTCATGCCATCTTACTCCTAACTCAGCTAACTACCACAGATACTGCTCTACACTTAGCCAGCAGCATCAAGTATTTTTCTCAATGTATACTTATAATTTGAGCCTTAGATAGAGGTAAAATAACCTTTTATAAAGCAATTCAGATATACATGGTACAATGCTATGTGACTTTCATTAATTGTCATTTAGCCCTCATAATAATACTGTCATTTCAGATATCCCCATTTTTAAAACTTAGAAAGTACCTTCTGCTATGACACACAATTAGGACAGCTAAAAATATTTATGAAAGACTTTATGAAGACTATTGCAGTCTTTTATATTACTGGAATGCGTTCTATCCACAACATTCTCTTTGTCCGTGGATTAAGACAGACGGTCAGAAAGCTGTGTATTGAGACCACGTTGTTTAACATCCCCAAGGAACAGAATTTACTCAACTGGGCTTTAGTTTTGTACCACTGGCTTATTCCGAGAGCTATTACAAGAAATTGCCCTATGGGACTTGTTTTATACTTGAAGACAGCTACTTTAAGATAGTTTTTCACTGTAGCACACAGTGTACATATATTCTCAGTATCAAGTGAATTCCTGTGGTGTTGCTGTGAATCGGGTAACTGTTTGTATTCCTTTCTCTGCTTGTCTGCTGTGAAACTCTGGAGCCACATTCCTGTGGAGGTCTAGGAAGTGGGTGTGTATTTTAGGTCTCAGTACCCCCACTGCCTTCATATTTATCCTATCCTTATTTTCCCATGGCCAGATTTCCTTACTTTAGTTTAATTTTATCCTACTGTCATTGTATTTTTATGAGTCTCCATAAGCCCATTTTAGAACAAGGGAGTATATACTCTAGCTTTATATTGCCAAAATGGACCTTTCACCATATACGTGATAAGTGACAGCACCTCGGCTCGCCTCAGTTCCTACTTGTCCTTATTTCACACAATTTACAGTCTCTACCATATAGATGAGATGTGCGCTACTAGAAGAGTGTGCAGCAGAGAGCAGTACTGACATGAAGTAACACAATTTCTAACATCAGAAACATAGTCATAGAAAAGTCTCCAAGTAGTTTACTGAAGTCTAAAGCATAAGTACAGAAGGCTCAATAAATTCAGATTCTTAAACACACACAATTTTATATGATTGGCAAAATGCATTATATGCCACTGAGAATATAATCAACTCTGATGACTGACATCACAGTGTGTACACATAGTGAAAGGATTCCCTACATGGGTCTTAAAATAAATAACACCCATTAACAGTTGCTGTGCACTAATATTCTTTTTCTCTCAGATTTAACACTGTATAATCCAAAACATTTTTAAAACTTTAAATCCCTTATTAGCCTAACTATAATTTGACATTTTAGTTTGCCTTACCTATAATTTATGTCTGCATAGTGATTAATGGCAATGTGGTAATATATGTAGACACAAAATAATTGTAACTGAAGAGGCAATTATGATACTGAACAAAGAAAATAAAAAGAATAATGATTATAAAATCTAACTGTATTTGAGTTTAGTTTAATCCTAAAGTAATTTTATATTTGTTTCACAGAGCTGGAAAAGAAAAGGAAAAAAGCCTTCATTGACCTTGCTAAGAAATAGGTAAAAGTTAACAATTAGATAACTAAAAAGTGACATAAAAAAGACCAAATAAAGCACCACAGAGATTTCATAATGGAACTGGAAATCCAGGTCACTGGGGGACAAAGATCCCAAAGCATGCATGCTCACTGGAAATGCATATAGTGAGAAAAAGGTAGATCTCTATTAATGATAAAGACAGGAAAGAGTTACAATTTTCTGTGTAACATAAACTTCAAATATTTAAACATTTTCACTTAGTTACATCATTTGGAAAAGAAAGAAAAATAGTACAACTGAGGAGTATAGATACCCAAGACAGAGGAATCAAGCAGAGGCCAGACAGAGATTCCTATTATGACTTCGGGGCTATAAAGTTTCCAACAGTTTCATAAGTGTTTGGTGATCCTAATCTTGTACCTCCAGAAATAACACCTGAGTGAATCTTCCAATTCTCCAACTGGGCGGTTTTTGTGTAAAATACACTAAATACTATGTAACTTTTTTAATGACTTACTTTATAGTACACTTTAAAATACTATATACTCAATATTTCTATCTTTGTGGTTTAAGTTTTTTAAAAATAAGTAGAACCATGAAACTATCTTTAAATTTTTGAGGAAATAACCTTTTGGGTTTAACTCCAATGATATTGTTGACAACAGATTCCTCCCAAGGATCTTGGCAAGATCCTTCATATTATTAAAAGTGTAATGTTACCTTTTAATACAAATAGCAAAACATTTAGGGAACTCACAACATTTGTTATTTCAAGTAAATACATTGTTAAATGTATAAAAATGTATCTGTAAGGAACTTACCCCTTTCAGGAGCTTGGTCAATGTGCTCTGGACAAAGAAGGAAGAAGTGACTGAAGTTCTGAAAGGTGCCGGCTCCAGCAGCACAAGGGTAATGGTACATCCGGGTACATTTCTCTTCACAGCATTTGATAGTGGCTCCAAGGTGCTTACAAAATGCACATCGCTGAAAGGAGGAAAAGGGGAAAGAAATCTCTTTATAAAGCCTGGAAAGGAACATTCAAATGCAGGGCTAGGGAGGTATAAGAAAAGTCTTTGTACATGACTAGCAAAACAATTTGAACCTGCAAAACGCTAAATAAAAGTCAGTTAGAAATAGTAAAATTAAAGGTACTCAATTCAGTGCTCGGTGTAATACAGTTTAATCCTTACATTCAAATTTACAAAGTTAGCATTTCACTTTTTTTCTACTGACTTTGTCAGCAGCATACAACTAAAAATTTGTGTCATTACTAATATGGTTAAAAGGGCAGTTTTCTATTCGACAGTTATTTTAATAGTGCTTAAATACCAATAAACACATAAAATAGATATATACTATTTATAAAACCTCTTACTATTTTCACCCTGCCTGAGCATTAATATGAAGTAAACTAGTAAATCACTGAATAAGTTAATGAAGGAAAACGATATGGCTAAAGACACACATAAAAAAAAATCTATACACTTCACTGTAGCAATCAGTTTCAAGTTTCTTAATAAAAGCTGGGAATGTGAAGAAAAACTAACTCAGCTGAGTATCTCATCCCCCTCCACTAGAATCGCCTCTACTCCCTTCCAAGTGTTTAAAGCAAAGAAATAAGCCCCAAATCACAGGGAAAGTTGAGGGCAACTGTGTAAAACAGTCAATACAGACTATCAACAATGATGCTCTTACTACTCACCTTTCCCTAATGACGACTCACTAACTTCCTCAGCCTCCCCATCCCATCTTGGGTGTCGTTTTCTTTGTGGAGCCTGGGTGGTGGCCTGTGCCATACATCATAAATTCTCTTTGTAGGCGGTGCCTGGCTATCCTGTATACTTTTGTTTTGGCGGTTATACTACTGCACGGCAATTATTTTTCTGTTTTCATCCTAGTCCATGATCCTCAGTAGAGGCCCAGATTGTACTATCTTTGTATTCTGTATCACCATGAATGTGGCTTGCATAGAGAGGCCCTGATACACAGGTGTTCATAATCGTATATACTAAATGGATTTCACTTTTGGTCATCTCACTGCAAGTCTGGATCACAAATACTGTAACAGAAATAACAGTGAAGTGAAATGGGACAATCTGTGGTAAAACTAAGCCTCATGTAAGAGACAGAGTTGCTAATATCACTATAAATATCTTCACATGCTAATATACTGATTCTATGTTCACTAATCACAGTATATAATAGTTTTTAAATTATAATTTCAATGTTTTGTGTATAAATTTACATAAGGTGTCACATGACATCAAACTCTTCCTCAAGAGTATCAGCCCATCACACTGAATCAATATTAGGAAAGCTCACTGTCTCCTAATGTGTCCTCTACACATTGAGGGTACCGTCAGCAGACCACTTAATGTGGGCCACGTCAGTAGCAATCATTTTACTAAAGCTATGTTATGTTAATAAGTTAAGGAAGGGGAACTTGTAGCTTCTGAATAAACTCATAAACACCAATTACACTGATGGCATTTTATTTTATATAATGTCCACAAAACCACAAATTAATGCATGCTTCAATTCTCTTTTTGTACCCAAGGGTGTTACTGCATTAAAAAGAAGAAAAGAAATAAAGCCTTATTTCTCTTCTTTGATGTTCTGTAATAACCCGCTTTTTCCAAACTGGATTTGTTTTATATGCTAGCCTCCCCAAAATATAATATGTTTATTACATTAACAGAACCTAGAATTAATAATACAAATAACATCTAGGTATCTTTGTGTCATACTTCAAAGGCCAAGAAATTGTCGAGGGAGGAAATGCTTTTTATATGCGCAATAAATCACTGAAAAGTTTTCATATTAACTTATTAACAACACAACAAAATTATTTCAGCTAAGCTGATAAATCTAGACGCTATATTATTTTTACAACATATGGTAAGTTGTACACAAGCCTTTTGCACTAAAAATACTTTTGGCAAATAAAATATAATGACTTATTTAAGTGCATAATAAAGAAACAAAGAATTTAAATTGATCCTTTTCCCAATGTCTATATCATTTTAGAAAGATCAACATGTTCTCTTAATCACATTTGCAATGGAAAACATTACATGACATTAGCTAAACTACTATGAGAAATCGTGGAGTGAATCCAATATACTCTTTACAATAACATGTAAAGCTATCAGGGAATAGGAAGGAGGAAAATAAAATACAGCTGAATTTAAGCAAATTCTTCAAACCCATCTGTTACAGATACATAGCTAATGAAAGACATTTGGCATTGAAAAAAATGTATACTTTATTATATAAGCTGGAAAATATCTTTTTGAACCAAAACAAAGCATTTGTAAAATGCACAAAATATCAAAGAATAAATTTCCACAGGGAACTTCTCTAATAACATCAGCACTCTCATACACTACATATTAGATATCAAACAAATTACCAACCAAGTAACAATTACAAAACTAGTTAACATTTGGGGAGATGAAGATGACATAATAGGTCTTAAAAGGTTTATCAACTGAACAACTTATTTGAATATTTAAAACTCCTAAAAAGCATTTTATTTCTACTTTTTAAAATTGTTTTTTAAAAAAAGAGAAGGATGGAACCACAAAAGAACCCAAATGGACAAAGCAATCCTGAAAGGAAGAATAAAGCGGGGGAATTACGCTCCCTGACTTCAAGCTCTACTACAAAGCCACAGTAATCAAGACAATTTGGTACTGACACAAGAACAGACCCATAGACCAGTGGAACTGAATAGAAAGCCCAGATATAACCAAAGCATATATGGTCAATTAATATACGATAAAGGAGCCATGGATATACAGTGGGGAAATGACAGCCTCTTCAACAGCTGGTGTAGGCAAAACTGGAGAGCTATATGCAACAGAATGAAACTGGATTATTACCTAACCCGATACACAAAAGTAAACGCAAAATGGATCAAGACCTGAATGTAAGTCACAAGACCATAAAACTCTTAGAAGAAAACATAGGCAAAAATCTCTTGAATATAAACGTGAGCAACTTTTTCCTGAACGCATCTCCTCGGGCAAGGGAAACAAAATAAAAAATGAATAAATGGGACTACATCATGCTAAAAAGCTTCTGTATAGCAAAGGACCCTATCAGCAGAACAAAAAGGCATCCTACAGTATGGGAGAATATATTTGTAAATGACATATCTGACAAGGGGTTAAGATCCAAAATATATAAAGACCTCATATACCTCAACACCCAAAAAGCAAATAACCCTATTAAAAAATGGGCAGAGCCATTATAAATACATATGCACCCAATACAGGAGCATGGACATATGTGAAACAAATACTAACAGAATAAAAGGATGAAATAGAATGCAATGAATTCATTTTAGGACACTTCAACACACCACTCACACGAAAGGACAGATCAACCAGACAGAAAATAAGTAAGGACACAGAGGCACTAAACAACACACTAGAACAGATGGACCTAACAGACATCTACAGAACTCTACACCCAAAAGCAGCAGGATACACATTCTCAAGTGCAGGTGGAACATTTTCCAGAATAGATCACATACTAGACCACAAAAAGAGCGTCAGTAAATTCAAAAATATTGAAATTCTACCAAACAACTTCTCAGATTACAAAGGTATAAAACTAGAAATAAATTGTAGAAAGAAAACAAAAAGGCTCACAAACACATGGAGGCTTAACAACATGCTCCTAAATAATCAATGGATCGACGACCAAATTAAAACAGAGATCAAGCAATATATGGAGACAAATGACAACAACAGCACAAAACCCTAACTTCTGTGGGATGCAGCAAAGGCAGTTCTAAGAGGAAAGTATGTTGCAACCCAGGCCTATTTAAAGAAAGAAGAACATTCCCAAATGAATAGTCTAAAGTCACAATTATTGAAATTGAAAAAGAAGAACAAATGAGGCCCAAAGTCACTAGAAGAAGGGACAATAATAAAGATCAGAGACGAAATAAATAAAATTGAGAAGAATAAAACAACAGAAAAAAAATCAATGAAACCAACAGCTGGTTCTTTGAGAAAATTACCAAAATAGATAACTCCCTAGCCAGACTTATCAAGAGAAAAAGAGAATCTACACACATAAACAGAATCAGAAATGAGAAAGGAAAAATCACGACGGACCCCATAGAAATACAAAGAATTATTAGAGAATACTATGAAAATCTATATGCTAACAAGCTGGAAAACCTAGAAGAAATGGACAACTTCTTAGAAAAATACAACCTTCCAAGACTGACAACGAATAAACAGAAAATCTAAACAGATCAATTACCAGCAACGAAATTGAATTACTAATCAGAAAACGAGCCAAGAACAAAACTCCCAGGCCAGATGGATTCACCGATGAACTTTATCAGACATATAGAGAAGAAATAATACCCATTCTCATTAAAGTTTTCCAAAAAATAGAAGAGGAGGGAATACTTCCAAACTCATTCTATGAAGCCAGCATCACTCTAATACCAAAACCAGGCAAAGACCCCACAAAAAAAGAAAATTACAGACCAATATCCCTGATGAACATAGATGCAAAAATAGTCAACAAAATATTAGCAAACCAAATTCAAAAATACATCAAGAGGATCATACACCATGATCAAGTGGGATTCACCTCAGGGATGCAAGGATTGTACAACATTCGAAAATCCATCAACATCATCCACCACATCAACAAAAAGAAGGACAAAAAAACCACATGATCATTTCCACAGATGCTGAAAAAGTATTCGACAAAATTCAACATCCATTCATGATAAAAACTCTCAACAAAATGGACATATAGGGCAAGTACCTCAACATCATAAAGGCCATATATGACAAACCCACAGCCAACATCATAAGTAACAGTGAAAAGCTGAAAGCTTTTCACCTAAGATTGGGAACAAGACAGGGATGCCCACTCTCTCCACTGTTATTCAACATAGTACTGGAGGTCCTAGACACGGCAATCAGACAAAACAAAGAAATACAAGGTATCCAGATTGGTAAAGAAGAAGTCAAACTGTCACTATTTGCAGATGACATGATATTTTAACAAATAGTTCTAAATTTCATATGGAACCACAAAAGACCCCGAATAGCCAAAGCAATCATAAGAAGGAAGAATAAAGCAGGGGGGATCTCGCTTCCCATCTTCAAGCTCTACTACAAAGCCACAGTAATCAAGACAATTTGGTACTGGCACAAGAACAGACCCACAGACCAGGGGAACAGAATAGAGATGCCAGATATTAACCCAAACATATATGGTCAATTAATATACGATAAAGGAGCCATGGATATACAATGGGGAAATGACAGCCTCTTCAGCAGCTGGTGTTGGCAAAACTGGACAGCTACATGTAAGAGAATGATACTGGATCACTGTCTAACCCCATACACAAAAGTAAATTCAAAATGGATCAAAGACCTGAACATAAGTCATGAAACCATAAAACTCTTAGAAAAAAACATAGGCAAAAATCTCTTGGACATAAACATGAGCAACTTCTTCATGAACATATCTCCCCAGGCAAGGGAAACAAAGCAAAAATGAACAAGTGGAACTATATCCAGCTGAAAAGCTTCTGTACAGCAAAGGACAGCATCAATAGAACAAAAAAAAAGGCATCCCACAGTATGGGAGAATATATTCATAAATGACATATCCGATAAAGGATTGACATCCAAAATACATAAAAAGCTCACACACCTCAACAAACAAAAAGCAAATAAGCCAATTAAAAAATGGGCAGAGGAGCTGAACAGACACTTCTCCAAAGAAGAAATTCAGGTGGCCAACAGGCACATGAAAAGATGCTCCACATTGCTAATCATCAGAGAAATGCAAATTAAAACCACAATGAGATATCACCTCACACCAGTTAGGATGGCCGCAATCCAAAACACAAACAACAACAAATGTTGGTGAGGATGTGGAGAAAGGGGAACCCTTCTACACTGCTGGTGGGAATGTAAATTAGTTCAACCATTGTGGAAAATAGTATGGAGAGTTCCTCAAAAAACTCAAAATAGAAATACCATTTGACCCAGGAATTCCACTCCTAGGAATTTACCTAAGAATGCAGCAGCTCAGTTTGAAAAAGACAGATGCACCCCTATGTTTATTGCAGCACTATTTACAATAGCCAAGAAATGGAAGCAACCTAAGTGTCCATCAGTAGATGAATGGATAAAGAAGATGTGGTACATATACACAATGGAATATTATTCAGCCATAAGAAGAAAACAAATCCTACCATTTGCAACAACATGGATGGAACTAGAGGGTATTATGCTCAGTGAAATAAGTCAGGCGGAAAAAGACAAGTATCAAATGATTTCACTCATCTGTGGAGCATACGAACAAAGCAAAAACTGAAGGAACAAAACAGCAGCAGACTCACAGAACCCAAGAATGGACTAACAGTTGCCAAAGGGAAAGGGACTTGGGGGTGGGGGTTTAGGGGTTTGGAAGGGAAGAAGAAGGAATAAGGGGCATTACAATTAGCACACATAATGTAGTGGGGGGCCACGGGGAAGGCAGTATAGCACAGAGAAGACAAGTACTGATTATATAGCATCTTACTACGCTGATGGACAGTGACTGTAATGGGGTATGTGGTGGGCACTTGATAATGGGGGTAATCTACTAACCACAGTGTTGCTCATGTAATTGTATATTAATGATACCAAAGTAAAAAATTTTTAATTTAATTTAAAAAATACATAAATAAAAATAAAAATAAAAAGGAGAAGGAGAGGGAGAAAAAAAGTCTTATAACTTCTTTTGAATTTGGTCCAAGAACACATCCAGGAAAAAACTCATAATGAGAGTTTATATTACTAACTGTAAGAATGAGTCTGAGGAACTTCCAAAATAGTTTTATTTCACTAAACTGAAATAAGAACAGATCTCCCAAAACCAAATCTACACTACACAAAAAAATAGGATCAACAAAATTTCAGAGATTAAGGTTAAAGATGTATTATAACATAGGATCAAGAAGTCTGAGGCTATTCCAAAGCTCAGTCAATTAATTATCAAGTATTTATTCTGTATCAACTATGGCAATGGGTTAAGCGCTGTAAGAAATATCAAATATTACTAGGTCCTCCACACACCAAATTGTTTTTAACCTATACCAAACTTTTTCTCTTACTACTCAGCTGGGATTCTCCCAGACTAGGTAATAAAGAATGACAACAGAAAGTAAGAGAAAAAGTAAAATGACATGGGAAATTGATCCAAAAGGTCCCATGTCTGTTTAACAAGAATACCAGAATGAGAGATACTAGAATGATTATAAGCAGAGAAATTAATCTAGAAGAAAATTTATTAAAATATCTAACCATAAAAGCTAATGTTTATTAAGCATAATCTCCATTTAAGAGAGAAGGGAGCTAAATGACAAAGTCTCTACTTCTGTCCCACTTGTCCCTGTATCACTACAAAAGCACCCAGTCTAACTGCCTCCCTCAACAGCAAATGCCAGCTTCAGATTAAAATGACACCTTGAAACACTGGCAAAATTTTAAGATAACAAGGATAAAAGAAAAATTCTAGTAGCCTCACATAAAAGGAATAACATCATTAACGACGAAAGAAAATCAAGCACTACCTCTCATTAGCAATACCAAATACAAAAACAAAATACAGCTATAACATCCAGTCTACAAAATATTATTTGAAACTAAAATTTTAATACCTGCTAGGTTAATATGCAAGTCTGTGGATAATAAATGTAAAATTCCCTTTCAAAAATAGTTAACTTTCAAAACATGCAAAATATATGTCACATACACACACACGTTACATATAAAGACACATACATACTTTATGTATTTGCACACACTTGGGACACAGTGACACAAGAAATGAAAACATAAAGAGGTGGAGGAGGAAACACAGTCAAATTCTATCAAAAAGAAAGCAAGCTAAGCAATACTGATTGCAAAGAAAACAGAATCCAAACCAAAAAAGCACTGAACAGGGCCATGATAAAACTCATAGGAAATAAATCTTACGTTATGGTGTAAATTCCAACAGAGGAAACAGCCTTTGACGTTTCTATACCTAATGAATGTCCTTGGCATATAAAATGGAGTAGAAATACATGAACAGATTGGACTTTAATACAGCTCCCAGAAGTCAATATTAAGTTGTTATGAAATAAAGATACTTTTGTAATAGTGATTGATTCAAACTTACACACAGATACAGAGATATCCATATTCCAAAAATAAAGAATACTTTTTCTGTTCAAATGTACACAGAATTCTATTTAATTCACCATATATATGACCATAAAAAAAGTCCACAAATTAAAAAAAAATCAGATACTTCCTAGGACATATTAAAAAAAAACAGGTATGTCCCAAACCTAATACATTAGTAATTATAAATTCACAATATAAAGATAAACTCCCAAATCTATCCACTAGAAAAATTTTTAATTCTTTTCTGACAAATTTTTTTTTAATCAAAAGAAAGAACGTATTATTTTTGAAATGATTAAATAAGAAACATCACAATTTTGAGATGTCGCAACTTTGGTTCAGAAAAAAA
>JAVSCE010014102.1:0-67699 GCA_032199065.1 Smutsia gigantea | reverse complement strand
GGAGAGAGAGAGAGAGAGAGAGAGAGAGAGAGAGAGAGAGAGAGAGAGAGAGAGAGAAATAGGCAAAGAGACATGGAGAGGGAGGGAAGGAAAGATCTGATTTTAGTTTCCATGGAAATCGGCTAAATAAGGATTTTAACAGACAGGAGTATGAGTGTAACTTCTTTGCTATTCCCAGCTAAGAACTTTTGAGACAAAATCTGAAATCATTCCAATCCTTTCCATTGGGATCAGTATTATAATTTGGTACCTGTAACATGTAATTTTAGATTCAAACTTTATTTGTAACAGTGATAACCATGCATGCATTCAGTTAGCCCTCAGTAAAACTAAAAATGAACCCCCAACTCAATGGATTTGACACCCCATGTGTGAATACTGCTTTGTTACTCCAATGCTTTTCTCCTCCCTCTCCATACAGGTGTTGACCTACAACTAAGATACTGTCCCCCCCAGAAGTCTGCAGAAGAGAGAGGCCTAACCTACATTTTTCTTAGGCCTCTGTTGACTTCCTTTAAGCCCAGGCAGGAAGGTACATAGGGTACTTCCTGCTATGATTTTGTTGCCCTGTCTGAGATCATATATTGAACTAAGGCCAGGAAATGGGTTTGTCTTTTCTTTCTGCAGAGACAGAGGTGTAACACTGTGACCATGAAGCCAAAGAAGGCACCATATGCCAAGTTTTATAAAAAGACATCTGCTACTAAACAAAAAGCAAACCTCTATCTGTAAGCCATTGTCATATAGACTTTTTGATTGCTCATTTGGAAAAAATAAAACAATTAAAAAGGAACACATACTAATTGCTGTTAAAGAGCACTGAAATAATCTGGATATGAAAAAGAAAAAGTTAAGGAAAAAGACGTAAAACTGAAGATACTTCCTGGCCCACTGCCATTTCACTCTTTGCTGTGTGTCTATTAGAGGATGAGAAACCTGTGTGAAAAAGTGAAAGCAGTTTTGAAATCTTTACACTTGGAATTTGGTATCAAGATTGAAAATGGGATGCTTCATTGGAAGATGGGATTTTAATATGGAAAGATAGTCAAGTAAAGCCTTGATGTGTTTGGTGTGCTAAATGGCCTGGGGGTTTCTGTAGTCTATAAATTCCATGTGCAGCCTGAAATATTGCCCTTTGGTGAAAACTGGTCAGATGGAGAGGAACTGTGGGATTGCCAATCATCAGTGGGATGGTTTTTCCCTGCTGATTTTGTTTTTGTGTAGGTGTGGGATGACATAAACACATATTTTGGTGTCGGAGAAACTCAAGTGGTACAAGATATAGGACATCATTTTTCTCCTGAGTCATTTTTTATTATATTGATTTTCCTTAAAAATCTTTAAAATGTCTTGACTTTAGATACAAAGTATAGTTTATTTAATGCTCCTTGACAATGAGCTTTTAGTTTTTAGCAAAGTTATTAATGCTCCCACAAAGAATTTAAACATGTTTCTTTTAAGAAAGTTTTCTGGGCAAGTTTTCTTCATTTTCCACTAGAGCAGGTGCTGTCATGATCAAAGTGGTGTGACACACTTTGTCAAGCCCAGGATGCAACTGCAGCATTTTTCCCAGTAGGATTTGATGCTTATCTGTTTCAAAACTGATAAGCTGAACTAATTATGTGCTCTTCGAGTTGGATAGTCTTTCTTGGTTTAAAAACAATTTATTACTCTCAGAATCACGTAGTGGCCTAGTGTGAAGAAATCCAACTAGACCAACATAATGCTGGGGGCTCTTTTGGAGAAATAGATAAGATTTCTGAATGCTGCATTAGTGATTAAAGTGACTGACAAGATGTGATCTTATGATCAATTACCATGGATACAACTTAAAAAATCATTGTGATTTAGCCCAAAACTTTAGAGAATAATATGCAATTTCAGGAGCCTCTTTCATTAGTGGTGAAAATAAGAGAGGGATCACATTTTGCTATTTAAGCTATTTTTTGTCCAGGGTGAGGATCTTTTCCAGCATCACTAAATATTTGGTATAGACTCTCTTCCCTTTTGTCACTGCTAAAGGACTGCTATGAGTATTCTGTTGTTAATAATTATTGGCAGGGATTATATTTGAAGATAAAAAAACTAAATGCATTGGCTATCTAGACAACTTTTTATAACTTTGAAACATTTGTACATTTAGAGGAGTGAGAGAAATTCGACCAAAGAATTTTTAAACCTAGGGGGAAACTTTCCTTGCTTGGGCCTAGCATTCAGTAATTCTGCTCTTGGCTTCTAAGAGGGATTGTGACTATATAACCAAGAGTGGGTGGTTGAATTATGGGATCACAGACAATAGGAATAGAACCTGAGTGTTCTCACCAAGTTACTGAGGAGGAATTCTGGGTTGAGAATTCAACAGAAAATGTGGGGTCTTTTACTTTATTCAAAAAGGTACAGATTCAGCTTCCATATCTTTATCTTATAGAGATTCTTGTACAACTCTATTATTTGCAGCTTATATTTATAGTCCTTCCATGCCAATTTCATTTGCTTTGCCTTCCCAGTAATCATTTTTTTCTTGCCACACTGTCTAGATTTTAGGAACTGTGCTAGGCTTTCTGCCTCCCCTCAACTCCTCTTAATGTCCATTCCCTGTGTGTGTGTGTGTGTGTGTGTGTGTGTGTGTGTGTGTGTGTGTTAAGTGTAAGTTTCTGGTCTTGGATAGTTCTTTGTGTTAGTTGTGTGAATTTTCTCCCAAACTGATGTTTCTTATCACAAAGTTTTCTTGGACAGTACCTTTTTTCCTTGAGGTGGATGAAAAGCACTGACTTTCCCATCAAACTAATGCTAGGGATAATTGAAAAATGCCCCCTCCTTCTTTAGATTGAGAGTGACCACCCGATGTGCAAATATTCGAGATAAATTTTCCTGATTCCAGACCTTGGGAGAGATCTCTGTGGTTTTTGGGTCTCTGCTTTTTCTTTCCTTTAACCTAGAAAATTCCATCAAATGCAGTTTCTCACTATAAAACTGTTAGCTAGAAATTTGTAAATTCTAAGAAACATGCACTTCCTCAAGTTTTTTTTAAGTGTGCTGTTTGGCTGGGCTCAGATGTGCTCATGCTTAGGAAACATTTAGAAGGGGAAGATAATATGTTTTATGGTTCCCTGCAGATAGCTGAAGCTCTTGATCTGCCAAACCCCACAGAACCGTAGGGCTAGGCCTGCTAAGGCATTTTAATGTGCCTCAAATGTGTCAAGTATGTTGTAAAAGGCAGTGTACATGTGTTATGTATGTACCTGTATGTATGTACATGTTATAGGTTGCTGAGTACGTGTTGAGTGTACATGCATTGTGTACGTGTGTATGTGTGTGTATTTCTGTGTGTATGTGTGTGAAGCAGAGTCAATGGTCATTAGCAGTTTTGACCAATCATCCATGGCATGGAAGGCATGATGGGACTGCGTTGGTGATTCTGGACAGAGGGCAAAGGCAATTTTGGCAGTATGTTAATTTAAAGAATAGAGATCTGAAAGTCTGAGCCAAATGTGCTGAAGGTTCACCTGGATATTAAGTACACTGTTTTGCCAAAGAGAATCATATGGGTTTTCAGAAGGATGAGCCTGGACTGGGTAATGGAAATGGGCTGAGTCTTTGCCACTTTGTAGGAATTAAAACACTTTATAGAGCTCAATGAACAGTCTTCAAATTTCATATCAGATACTACAAAGTGAAACTGATACTCTTTCATCTCTGTAGAAGATTTCCCTTGTCATAGCTGGGCAGAGAGTTACGGAAATGGCACTGTTTAGCCAACAGTGCCTCCTTTGTGCTTCAGGGATGGCCAAGCAGTGGTTCCCCCAGCCTTGCCCTTGGTCAGCCCAGGTGCATTCCATTGTGCCTAAAGTCATACCAGGAGAGGCACACTGACCGGTACAAATAGTGTCATTTATTCTCCAACTTCCTCTATCAGTGCACACTATCTCTACCTTATGGCTAGGAGTCAAGAGAACTGGGCTTCTATTTGTATATCTGTGTCCAAGACACACCTGTGCTTAAAGGTAACCATCCATATGTCCATGGCTGTGATATCCTATTTGCCCACTACGAATATTATTAAGATGAATGGGACATCTGCTTCCCCTGTTTGTGGGGGAGTCAACTGCTGCAAGTGTGTGCATGCGAGCCTAGTGTAGACATCTCAGAATGGGACTCACCTGGGCGCAGCCCTTCCAAGGATGTGGTGTGCTGCTGTCATGTAGCATGTACCAACATACCTTGGAAACTAGGCTGCTCTGCCCCAGGTTCTTTAACAAGGCCCACTTCCATATGTTGGCTTTGCCAGCTGCCCCACAACCCCCACCCCGTGTGTATGTGTATGGGGTGTGGTTACTGTAATTTGAGGCTATATACACTTTGTTGCAACAATGAGAATGTGGTAGCAGCCTGGGATTCCTTATTCCAACAAAAGCACAGTACAGATGGCTCCTTTCCCCAGTCCTGCCCTGGAGTGTGTTTAGCTGGTACTGAAACATAAATTGGACAATGAAAATATGTTTGCAGAATAAATAAATGAATGAGTGAGGAATAAATGAATGTAAGTAGGCATTTGGCTGGGCATGAAGAGACTAATATTTGGAAACAGTTTTGGCTCCTTGGAGAAAAGATGGTTGAGAAATTCTTGATTGCCCATTAGCCAAAATGAGGACACCAGGATCACACTCCCAATGAGGTCTTTATTAAGTTAGGACAGTGGTACTTCACCCTTTTTGGGTCACAGACCTCTTTTGGAATCTGATGACAACTATGAGCTCTCTCTTTAGGAAAATGCACATATTGAACATATACACACATTTTTGCATATAATTAATTTTAGGGAATTCAGAGTCCCACCCTCCCACCAACTCATTCATGGCCCTCACGTTGAGACCCCATAATTTAGATACATAGACTTTGGCAGTAAAGTGGCAGAATGGAGAAAGGACTGAGGCTAGGAACTAGGAGGCTTCAATTAGAGTCCTGTATCTGCTTCTATCTAGCTCTGTGCATGTAATTTCACTTCTTCAGGTTTCAGTTTTCTTACATGAAAAATGAGGGGGTGAGCTTAATTCTATCCAAAGATTTCTCTGTTGTCAACATTCTGGAGGGAGAAGAGGCTGGCACGTTCCACAGGAACAGCGTTCCTTCCCCCCAGGTTCCTCCGTGGGTTGCCTCCTTGGTACACACGCTTTCTTTGTACTTTGAAAAGAAGCCTTCTTTTCCCACCTGGTAGGCTCCTCCAAACCCTTGCAGGGCTAATTTTAATCTAACTTGAAAATGGGCACAGAGGTCATAGCTCTCTGTGCCTTGCTTCTCCTTCCATGCATGGCGCCCCCATAGATATCAAAGAAGACTTGGAATAGATCACCTGGGCAGAAGTGGGGCAGGTTAGAGGCGGGCTGGGGAGGACATCCTGACACTGCCTATTCAGGTGAACGGATTCTAGCTCATTCACTTTCCTCTCTTCTTTCTCGTGGACGGGATGAAACAGAAACAAACACTTGTAGCCACGACGGGGAGGAACTCTGTAGTGTGCCGGCTGCCGCCATTCTCAGTTCTTTGCCAGGGAATGCAGTAGTACTAATTTAATATTTCCCTTCATGTTGCAGCTTTTACCATGCTTTTAAAGAGTGGGAAATTTGTCTTCAAATACCTGGTGCTTTTTATGTAGCACAAAAATCACCCAGCAGGAATGTTCAAATGTGTTCAGACAAGTCAGCATTGTAATTAAATAGTAAGTGCCTTCCCCTCCCTGCCCCCATCCCCAAGTGCCGGTATCTCATTCTTTCAAGGATTACAATCCAACCCCAGTAGCCCAAAGCTTGTACCGCTCTTAGAACTGGCCCACTCAGTGGTGGTACAGCCAAATTTTGAACATCCTAAAATCACCAGGACACCTCATTGCATCTTTATGTAACCCTAATCCTGGGACCAGATCTGCATAGCTTACTTCTTTGTAGCTTTATGTCCTGAGCCCTAGTGCTACTGTGGGATGGACAGATTCCAAATAATGTCTTGACTTCCTTCTCCACTACTGGCCTTGCCATGAGCGCTTTCCAAACATCATCTCCTATGATTCTCACAGTAAATCTGCAGTGCCACTCAAACGGAGACTCTCTGGAGGCAGGTATTTTTTATCTGACTCGTTCACTGCTCCTGTTCCCAGTCTCTGGAACAGTATCTGGGTGATATTAGGCACTCAGTATGTGTTTGCTGAATTTAAAGACCGTTACTGTTATTATCCCCCTTTTACAGATGAGAAAACAGAGATTCACAGAGGTCAAACACTACTACAAGCTGCAGGGCTACTTTAATAGGATCCGAGGGAATAAAGCCATTATAAGGAGGATTCCATTTGTGTCCAGGAGGCTCTGCCTCATGTCACACCCCCAAGGCGGCTGCCCAGCCCGTGTGTTCTTGGGATTGACACAGCCAAGCTCTGCTGTTGGGGCTGGAGGAAAGTGGTGTCGTGGTCCCAGAATGCTACTTAGAAAAATCGGGTGGCAGTTAGTTAAAATAAAAGGGTTCTCAAGGGCTTTGTGTAGAGCAGTATTTTGCATAAATAGCGGTAGCCATGGAGGATGGCATCTGATGACCTCACTTCTGACTGAAAATTGTGGGGGTATAAATGGTAAGAAAGGCAGCAGCAAAACAAGCCAGAGCAGAACAAAATCCAAAGCCCTGAATCAAACCAAACCAAAGTTTACGAGCTAAGTGACAGAGAGGGAGTTTCATGAAGCTTTGCCTTAGTCTTTCTGGGGAACAAATGGCTTCCTTTTAGCTTGAGGAGCCCTCATGCTATTTGTGGGACCATGCTGCGGGATTAAGCAATAATGCCCTATTTCAAGTATCATTTTTCTTTCTTGCAATCCCCAAATTTCTTGTGAATTTACATCTTCTGCTGAGTTTCATTCAATGAGAGAATATCATTCTTACTCTGACTTGTCTTTTCTTCCTTATAAATGGCCGAGAAAGCCCAAGTATCACAGTTTTTTTTTAGTTGACCAAGAGAAACGTATCTGATGACTGGACTATTTTCTTTGGTAAACAAACAACAAACACCAACTCAAAACCAACCAAACAAGTTTCTTTGGTAAAGTGAACATTAATGTCTTGGTTGGAATTAATTGAAAAACAAAACTTTTGCAAGTGTTTGCTAGGATTGCTCCTTCTTTCTTTATAGCAAGTGAAAAAGTAAAACTTCATGAAGTAAAGGCTTCAGTTTTATGGGGATGTGATTCTGAGTTACTTTGAAAGTGTCTTCTTCATGGTGGGGTTAATAAACCAATGCTGTCAGAGCAATAATCAATAATCAATATTGACAAATAAATAATAATGATCTACCAATAAATAATAAATCTTGGCATGCAGAGTCCCCCAGTAAAAAATTCATTCCACAGTCAGAATTCCATAAGCCTTGATTTCAAGTGCTGAAAAGAGAAGTTGACAAGGTTGAAAATGCCCTTCATTTAAAAATACAGTATCCCAAGGTATACAGAGACTCAATCAAGTTGGAAAACTACTGTCATAAAACAAGTTCCACAGTAAGTCATTCTGGTTGACCAGACTGAATGATTAAATTCTCAACAAAATCCATTTAATTGGTGTGTGTGTTGTATCAGTTTTGTGGAGTCGCTTTAACTCGAGGTGCTCCACGTGGCCGACACTAAATCAATGGCTGATTTAGAACACGCTGTTCAGAAAATGATTTAGCAACACATGATTTAAGAATAAAACCAGTCCCCTCTTCAGCTGTGTTTTATAAATAATAGCCTAGTTGCAGGCTCCTTGGAGAGAGAATTGATCGCAGATCTATTATGCGAACTTGCCCTTTTTCGAGGATTGTACATGTCCTCAGATTAAAGCTCATTATCTTCTAGTTGAGTGCATAACACGTTGGTATGATCGCTTAGTGTGTCCACAGGAGAGATTGAACAAGTGTGTAATGCACTAGCTACGATCCCCCGGACACGTATTTAGAACTGTGTGAACAGTACATGAAGTAGAAAGCACAGGTTTGCACTTGGTGTGGTTACATCTGAATCATTTAGGCATTTTTGCTGTTTGGAAAGACAATGGCAAACCTAAATCCCAAACATTACCCAGACATTAAAAAAAGTCTGCCTGGTGGCCAATAAAGTCCTATGTTCCTTCCTTGGAAATGTACTTCGAAGGGAGTTAGTAGCCCTCTTATGAGAAAATCTAAAATTGGCCTGCCCTGTCTTAGGCATGCTAAAACGGTGGACACCCTCCAGTGGTATGACCCTGGGTGAGTTGCTTTATTCTCCTAGGTCTCAGTTTCCTCCTCTGTGGAGGATGGGGAAGTTGCACAGTACATCCACTAAGATCCAGAAAGATAAGGTGCTTTTGGAAAATGCTTGCCACTACAGATGTGTAAATAAGCTACATCTCTAAAAGGGAAAAATGCTGTAGACATTCGCCTCAAATGTGACCAAGTTTCAGCTTCACTTCTATAGACTTAAGTAAACGCAGGGGTCTGGGGCAACATACACAGCCACTTCAGGTCAAACCATTTCTGTTTAGATCCTGTAGATACTACAAGTCAACAGGGGAAATATCAAGGTTCCTTAATGTACAGAAGGGCCGTGCATTGAAGTAAGGGGGCCCCAATGAAGGTGTGTGGAGGGGGGACAAGAAAGATGACAGTGAAGCCAGTCTAGCAGGAAAGTGTGGCCATCATCATGGATAGATTTGTATTGGTGATTACATCTTCCAGGCATTTCCATCTTTCTCCCTTTCAGCCTTTTATCTCCCTGCCTGCACTTGTACCAAGTTTCTCAGTTTCTGGACTTACGCTCACCAAAGAACTTTCTTCTCTATGTCTCTGAGCAGGCTTGTCTCATAGTGAAGGCAGACTGGCAATGCAAACTGGAAGCTATGGCAAATAACCATTTCAGTGTTCATTTCTCCTTCCTCAGTTATGCACGGGCAGATGTTGTTTCTGGGCATCCATGCAGAAAACACATGGAGGGTCACTACAAACAGCTGTACCAGCTGGTAATTTTTTTTTGTTAAAATAGAGATGCTATCTCTGGGTTCAAGTAGACACCTGCTTTTCCTCCATCATGCCTGGTATTGGGGATTGGCTCTGTGGTTTTGGTACTCAGAGCCTCTTGCCAAGTGCTGTAACTAATAAACCAGATCTATTTGGTGACAAGCAACAAGATATTCCAAAGTAGAATTGCCCCAGCTCTGCAGTGCTGGAGCCATCATTGGTTTAAAGGTGTATTAACCAAATCATACAAATGTTAAAAGTATATTGATGGGGTGATAGGATAAATTCATTCTAGACACCAAAGCTGCCTCATGTGGGTGAATTTAAGGGGGATTCAGTTTCAGTCCATGGGTGATGGCCAGTCCACCATATGCTGCTTCCAAGGTTCTGGCTTGCTTTTTTCAGCCAGAACTTTCACAAGCATCTCATTGGCATGTTGGGGAGCTAGATGAGAGACGGCTGAGACCTCAAATCACAGACCCTGTCTGGAGCCACTGTCTGCAGAAGTTCTGGAAGCCTTATTGTTTGAACAATGCTTAAAGCTATTTCTGCCTTGGCAGCTGACCTTTCAATCAGTAGGTTTTTGTCGCGATACCAGCAACATCTGCAGTGTGAATAAAACAGGATTCTGCTTGCTAATAAGCCTTCTTCTATTTGATCTTAGTTTAAGAGACTTGAAGTCTCCTAGGATCCGTGTGTGTGTGTGTGTGTGTGTGTGTGTGTGTGTGTGTAAATTCTTTCTGGTAACAATCCTTTTGTTTTAAAGGTTGAAAATATGCAGTGCCCATATTCCCCCTTGTCCTTGGCTTTTTTGGCAATGCTTATTTCTTATCCTCAAACAAATTCACGTTTGAATTTGTTTCATCAACATAATCTCTTTGCTCTTGATAAGACCTAGGGTGAAAATTAAACAAGTGGACACTCACACTGTTGTAATTTGGTCAACCACTCGGGTACTGTCAATATCCACCATTTCTACACACTCAATTTCTTCACGGTTTTCAGGATTTTTCTTCTCTTTCCTTTTTTTCTTAGAGGGTGGCAGAAAAGTCAGTATCACAGGTAAAATGGCAAAGCAGTGAAAGAAGGTGACAAATGCTATTAAAAACAAGCACCTGAACAGTGTACAGGTCAGATTTGAAGGCACAGCTGCGAGAGGAATCAGACCAACAATATAGCAGAGGTAACTCTGTAAAATAGCTACCCCGTGCACTTCCAGGGCATTTTTTACCCATTTAGTTCTTGTGAAATCCTTGCCCAGAACAAATGTGGATAAAAGTGGAGCACAATTGTCAATTGTGTAGTTAATTCCATAAATTAAGCATAGCACGGAAATGCAGTCCAGTTCTACTTTCCATAATGTCATGAAACCTATAACTCCAAACTCTACGGAGACAACCGTTAGCGTGAGCCAGACATTGATCAGAGAATCTGCCACCAGGAATGCTGAGAAGAAGAGCAGGAACAAAGCACTGATGCAGGAGTTGTGCAGGGGGGCTCCCAGAGAGGAGGCG
Source organism: Smutsia gigantea (assembly GCA_032199065.1). Classification (NCBI taxonomy): domain Eukaryota; kingdom Metazoa; phylum Chordata; class Mammalia; order Pholidota; family Manidae; genus Smutsia; species Smutsia gigantea. The sequence goes on along the minus strand of JAVSCE010014102.1, from coordinate 57,187 downwards.
TATCGATCCATGTACACAAAGGAAGGGTTGAAGACAATGAACTTCACCTTGGAGGTGACAGAAAGTCTCCTCAGGGTCTCCAGGAGATCATAGAGTTCTTCTCTGTTTGTTTCCATGGTCTTGGCCACCAAAAACATTCTGGAGGCCACTACATCAACCTCATCATTGTACTTTTTAGAGAAGATGATGTCCTCTTGAAAATGTGAAAATTGAGGGGCTTTCAGGAAGGAACTCCTCAACATGTCTGTGAAATTTTTCTTAGGCAAGCCAGTGGACATATTGAGCTTCCGAAGGTAATTTAAATAGCTTTCAAACCAGGATATCCGCACAAACCCCTTGGTGTATTCTAGCACGTCTTCTTGCACACTAGTGTTCCAGTATTCTATGGACTCGTATATGTAAAACCCAATCACCGGACTATAGTTGCTAAAGTACTTTTGCTGGGCAGTAGTGTACTCAATGGTTTGTGTCGCAGTTGCCACTATGTTACTAAGGTCTGACCCTTCACTGACCTGCAGATAGCCCATTAAGGCAAAGGAAATATAAATAAGGTAAAAGAGCACTACAAAAGGCTTGACATAGGTGTTGGTTATCCAGTCACAGTAATAGCGTTTGAGGAAACATACCAATAGGTGACTCTCGTAAGTGTTCGCTTCCTCACCATCCGTTGTGTCCTCGCTGAATCTGGCGGTCAGGAGAAACCTGTACCATGCCGGCTTCTCCTGCAATGCCTCAGGCTTTGGGACTTTTCTACAGAAGATACTATGCTGGTAATTGTTTTCTATGTAGCCAGTGAATACCAGGCTGGAACCATAAAACGAGAGTACATAGAGGTAGTTGAAAAAGATTGCAATACAGGAATTGCAGCAGAAAATCCTGGCTGCCTCAATGTTCGTGAAAGGGCTGGCCCCTATGCCAAAGGTGACCAGGTACATGGCAGTGGTGAGAGAAAAGGAGAGCATGGAGTCTGCATAGACTGCTGCAGTTCTCTCTTTAACGTGTTGGTCTTCTCTAGTTTTCCTCCAAGAGGATAGCATTTCAAAAGTCCCATATAATCCATGACCTGAGGGGGCAGAAAAAGACCAGATCAAAAGTGGAAAAGACTAATCTCTTTAAAGAGAGGAACCCACTTGATCATGGGGAGCTACTGGGTCAAGGGAAATGTAACCAGCCCTAGTGGTGACAGGTGACAGGCAAAGGCCAGTGATTTCTACTGTGGAGAGAGAGGCCCATATTTTAGTGGATCAGAAATGTTAATGGTTTGCAAAAGTGAGGGTAGAGGAGCTAAGACCTCCCCACTCCCTCTGGCTTAGGAAAGTTGGGTGGGCTCTTCGCCTAGGCCTCCTGGGGAGGGGTGATGGTGCAGCCTGCAGAACATTTGTTTCCCTTGGTTGGTGGGACACTTCAGAGAAGGTGCCTGGCCACTCCTCATCGTGCTTGTCGTCCCCACACGAATGGCTGTGGGTCAGTGGAGAGGAAACAGTGGGCAAAGGGTTCTGAGCAAACATCTCATCACCTCATTTACGTTTGGCCAAGTGGAGGGCTTTAGGGAGAAAGAGGCAATGTATTTAATTTGAGTCTTGACAGGAACCTAAATCATGGTCTCTATTTTTTTTTTCTTCCCCAAGTATCAGTGCAGGAAACAATAAATCTGAGAAACAGAGAGGAGCAAAATAGAGTTCAAATGATCAGGAAGGATGCAAGAAGGAACAAGACTTATGAACTCTCCCTGCAATTGGTAAAATTTAAAATTCAAGTTGAAAGTTTATGGCTTGCATTTTGTCTTCGGGGATCTGTGTGACCAGTTTTGGCTGTTCATGGACGATGTATCAAGCAGGCAGTGACTCTGCTGGCTTCTTTGCACTGTTGGGCAGTGGCCTCTGAGGGAGAGGGCCAGATTAGTATCCTTTTTCCCTAACTACTTAGCACCTTTGCCTCCTGGGTTAGTATCCCAGTAACACTGGAACAGCAGAGGTCCAGCAAGTGCCTATGTTTCGACTCTGTTCTATGGCCTGAGACTGGATCTAGCTTAACTTCGCTCACCTCTCCTGGTTGGAGCCAGACACTTTCCCGATGGGCCTCCCTGGGTTTTCAAGGCCACAGCAACATTGAAAAGCTCACCGAAGTGACCTGTTGTGGCTTCCCATAACCCCTATCTTGGCACTGGCATCAGATCTAATTTTCTGCTTCTACGACTTGGCATACTCAATACCATTATTGAGGGTAATAAAATCTTTACCCTGTGGCGCAATAGGCTTGTTTATAAAAAGGAATTTAAACTCTCCAGCCAAGCGTAGTGCTGAGTGAAGTGAGTCACTGTTTTCCTGTGTATACAATAACTGAGTACGCGTCTTCCCGTGTGCCCAGGCTGGAATTTATTTGTAAGTCTCAGCCTCAAAGCTGAACGTCCATTTCATAGTCATGATATCGGCCTGTTTTCTTGGAGGGATTTGGCATTTACCTTAATTTACTAGGCATCATTTTAGAGGTCAGGTCAAGACTGTCAACTTGATAACTAGCAACATGGCCCCTATTAAATCGGAGTCACCTAAACTTCCCAGACAGGAAGGAAAGAGCCCACCCGTTGACTGGCATCCTGTTGTTAATTATGTTTTAGATAGTTAGCATTTAGTCTCAGGAGGGAACCCATTCAGTCCGTTTCCACTGTGTTCTCAGACCAACTGACCTTTGATTATAAGTAACTGATCCCTTGACAGTGAGGGTAAAAAGAGGATCAATCCCTTCAAGGCATCTGCACCCTGGGGAAATGATACCCCCCATTTCGTCTAGGGCCAAGTAGAGTAAGTTCTGGTGGGCAAAACACACTTCAGAGTTTCGCTGAAGATGGCAAATGGAACTTTTTTGTACAGTATTTACTTGCTGGAAACAAGAAAAGTGTTTTAAAACAGGGCTTTGGTACTGAGTCATTAAATATGGGAAGAAAATAAGGATGCATATAGCAGTATTAGAATCAGTCATATGGTAGGATTGAAATTAAATCTCTTTTGTAGTCTTTCTTTTAAATTGGTGTGATTTTATAACGTTACCTGACCCTAAGTCTTGTTGGAAAATATAATAAGAATCCAATTTCTTACCTTGCTGTTGAATAATCACAGAAGCTAATTGAAAAAAGGGATTTGAATTAACAGAGCTATTAGGTGAGAGAGTGAGGCTGGACGGGGCAGAATGGAAATAACGGAACTTAAGGAAAGGCGGAAGTAGGCTGCTAGCTTGTCTCTTGAGTTCCTTTGGTACATTTTAAATGCCATGTGTTTCTATAGTTTGGTCATTTTTATTGAGTCCTGACTCTTTTGGCATATGTTCCTGGTTCTGGGGACAGCTCCAGAGAGAATTCTAATGTTATTCTCAGGGGCTTTTGGAAACTCTTGCCTTTCCTTTGCTCTTCTTGCTACAGTGGTGTGTGTGCAGATGCCCACAGAGGCCAGAAGAGGAAGCCCTGAGAAAGAATCTGTTCTACCTGATCACTGAGCATTTGCTGCTAGTCACTGTGGGCCTTGTCTCCAAAGACCCCTGCCATCGTTCCTGATAGGGCAGATTCTTGTTTCTCAAGCCACACCTCTTTAGCAGATGCCCACACCCTCACACCAATCACAGTGTGCAGCGACTGGGAAGAGCTCTTTGGATTTCAGGGACAATTGCTGACACCATAACTGGGCCTCCCTCTTGGAAGGATGTGTCAACCCAGCTATGGGTGTCTCACCAGGATTAGCAGCCTGGAGTGCCTAGCTGGCACTAGACCTGATTCACAGCTGGGTATATGTTGAGCAGCTCAGTTACCCTAAAGGAAAGCTAGACCGTGGGGCTCCTGTTTCCTGGCCTGGACTCAAAGGGAAACATGTTCTAAGAGCCCTAGGACAGGAGGAGAATTCTGTCCTCCCCGAATGCCTGCTCTGCCCATACTTACAGCTGAATTCCCTTTGGTTTTGGCCTTCAAGGGTATTCTTTTAATGCAAACCCCTTTGGGACTGTGGTCTATGGAAGCAGTTTCCCCTAGGTCTGGGGAATGGGAGAGAGAACGGAGATGGGGAGGCAGTGAAGAGGAAGCCATAGGTGGGTGGAAGTCACAGAGACTAACTCCTTCACAGGTTTTCCTCCAGCCAGCCCTGGCCTTACCTTTTGTAGCCATTTCAGGAACCGGGCCAAAGGAAATCAAAGGAAGGCAGGGAAGAAAGATTTTGGTAGGTTCTGTCCCTCCCACAGCAGGTGCCTCCCCTCTTTAGCATCACCATCAGCCACTACTCTCTTAACTTGGGGCTGGGGTCCAGCAAGCAGGACTCTGAGGCCAAATCTTACAGATACAGGCAAACAAATACTGCATGTGGATTGAAGATACTTTTCAGAGGCTTGGCTATTGTTTTCCCCATTTTTAAAAGGTGCCTTAAAAGCAAAAGTATTGCTGTTTGCTCTGCACTCTAGTTTTTAAATTTTCTCTATGAAATTAGAGGTCAGTAAGCTTCTCCATTAAGTCTGACCAAGGGGCCTATATCATTGGCACGTAGGATCACTTTAGCGAGGGACTATTTTCCATTTCCCATGTTTGAAGCCCATTCCCGAGGACTCCCTGGTATCAGTGATCACGTGGAGAGCTACCTAAACACAAAGTTTCAAACAGATTTAGCCCCAGGAGACCAGAGGCCCTGTGGTGGTAATGTGAGACAGGTTCTATCATCAGAGGGCAGGCTCTTAGCCCGAGACCTGGAAGTAAAAGATTGTATCATGGTGAGCATTCCAGGAACCGAACAAGATCCGAAGGAGTCCCTGCTCTTACAGTCACAGTCTTTAAGGCTGACAAATTGCCAAAGGGAACCCTTAAACACCACATACCAATTCTATTAAATTCTGAAGATAAATAAACTTTTAAACTATTCACTTGTTTTTTAAAAGCACGTTCAAGATGGGTGTTTCTATTTTGGTTCATTGCTTGTCTGCATAGTTAGGTGAATATCAGTTTATGTCAAGACACACAAACAAGTCCAGGTTCTAATTGTTCACGAATGAGTGCTTTGAGGCAATGCAGGCTTTTAGCCAGGCCTGGGATAAGGGCAGTAGAACTCTTCAGCAATGTTCAGATGCAGTTTGTACCAGGAGTGTAATTTAAATTTTATTAGCAATAGACTTTAGGATTGTCATCTAGTAAAATCAAATACTAAAGGATTTAAGGTAGTAATTTTTCTTATTTTCCAAAGAATTTTATATCTTCATGTGCAGCTAACTTTTAGGCTTTGGAGCCAATGAAGAAAAAAAGCAGCACAGATGATAAATAACACTAGTGGTGGAAAAACCTCAACTGGCTAACTGTCCAGTCACCTAGTGTAAGTCTCAGGAACATGCACAAATTAAATCTCAGTCTCACCCAGACCATTTTCTGGGGCCTGACCAAAGCCTTCAGGGTTGTTTATAATCCATGAGTGCAGGAATCCACTAATGAATAGTTGAGAGTTAACCTAACTTTACCCAGTAGAAATGCTTTTGGAAAGGTGTTCATAAAGTGAATCATACTTTAAATGTATTTAATGGCTTTTCTATCAGAGGCAGTCTGGGTGATTTGTTTATCTTTTTGTCAATGACTAATCACAGGCAAATTTATTTACTTTGTACATCCGGATTTTATAAGGCAGATTTTTCTTCAGGCCCAGATTCTCCCACCTTCCCCAGCACACAGAACCACAGCACAGAGGCTGACACCTTTAGGTGCTCCTCACACTTGAATCCTATCCCTACTAGCAGGGTTTCCTCATCCTGAGTTCCTAAAAGTAAGGAGTAGCTGAGATGATGAGCAGGTAAAATAGGATGGCTTGCTGAGGGATGGTCTTTGTTGTAATGTAAAAACATTTAATATCGGGAGATGATGAAGCCATTTATAGCATGCCTGGGCAGTGCCAAATTTCATATATGGTAATAAAACTACTGCATTCTTCTAGAAAATTCTATAGAGCATAATGAATGCATGAGCAAAATCTGCTTAAAACATATTCTTAGATGAGCTTTGCTAAGTAGCTCATGTTTATCAAATGCTTTCTTTCAGTGACATCCACATAAATTCATGATTTTTGGGTTTTTTTTGAGAAAAAATTTGAAGTGCTTATATGTCTGGGTTGAGTGACATATATTTTCAGGGAGAAGTTCATTAATTGGGTTACATTTGCACTTGGCCAGTTATAAATATTTATTTTCAATGCTGAATTGTTTGGTTGTTCACAGCCTGTTTTGTCTCACAGTTGAGAGTGAGGGTAAAGGTGTGCTCTGCTTGAGTTAAGATGCATTCTCACATTGGCCAAATATACACACCTTCTTTCTACCAGAGACTGGGCATATTTTGGTAGTTGTAATCACAGCATTGGATTTTAATCTAAGAAATGATTTTGGTAGTTGTAATCATAGCACTGGATTTTAATCTAAGAAATGATTTTGGTAGTTGTAATCACAGCATTGGATTTTAATCTAAGGAATAACTTTCCTTTACTAGAGAGCTGCAAATTAGAGTCCAAGACATGAATTTGTTAATCTTCCTTTTTTAAAGGTAAGGTATTTAGATACTGTGTGTGTGTACATTGTATAAAATCAGTATGTACAAAGGTGGCCCATAATATATGCTATAGTCTCTGTGTAACATCTTTCTATATAGGAGACAAATAATATGTAAATATATGTAATATGGCACACCTCATTCAAACATTTTATATATTTACATATAAAATGTGTGAATATATACTATGTAATATATAGAGACATATAGTATTTATATTCATACAAACAATATACACTACATTATAAACACATGTATATATATTATACATACATATATATACACAACATGAACTTAATTGCATAATACATCATATTATATATTATATGTAATATAGCTAATGTGCTATGTAATATAAACTATGCACCCAGATTATACACACACACAAGCGCACACACACACACACACACGCACATATGGTAGGCTGATATGAAATTCATTTTACTGGTGAGGAAGAGAAATGCTAGTCTGCTACCCCAATCAATGCAGAGAGGAGGCTAGAATCCTCTCTTAAGTTCCGGCTGTATTTTGGTTCTTGGCTGGTGAAGTAGCCGAGGCGGAATGCAGCCTAGATGAGAGTGACTATGGATCTGCTTGTGCTGTGAGCTCCTGGATTCACCTGGTCAAGAATCCCCAGCCCTAGCAGTGACCTTCTGAGATGCTAGTCCAAATGTAACACCAAACTAGGAGTTTCTCCTCATGGTCTGTTTTAACTAGCTCAGCGACCTGATGTTGCATCCTACTTGCCCAACCTTCACCAAATCTACCACTCCACCCACACCCCTGCCCCATTCCCTAGACTAGGTGGCTTGAGCACCCAGAGGATATCCAGGAGACCTGGGTTAAAGAGGAAGCACCCTTGCATTCCTCTGCTAACTGAGCGCTGCCTTCCTGGACCTGCACCTCCGGTCCATTCTTGTCTTCCTTTATGGTTAAGAATAGAACAAGAATGTGTTTTGTTCCATCTTCCCCAACCTATTTATTCCCACCCACCCCTTGCTGTAAGACTGATGGAGCATAAAAATAATAGGGTAAGAAACAAAACTAGATTATACAATCTCCTTGTAAATTAGTCCCACAATGACCATAGGCCATGAAAATAAGATACTCAGGAAAAAAATACTTTGAAAATATTGTTTGGAATTACTCTACTGTAAATTAGATTTAAACAAATATTTAAATCAGATATTTAAAACAAAACTGTGAACAACAAAACCCCTATATATCATTTTTGTTTCCTAGCAACTACTGAACCTACTAGTGGTTTATATCTAGAGTATTTCCACAGCGCTCTAATATACTTCTATTCCATCATGTAGATTGTCATATTGTTGCATTATTCCACAATAATGTATTAAGTTGAATGGTAAGAAATTATGCTTTTGTAGTTCAAAAATGTTGGAGGTTGGTACCAATTGTGTAGATCAAAAATGGTTGCATATTGGCAGTTTCATAGGGTTTGACCTTTATTATCTGGTCGATTTTTTTCCCTGTGTTTCTTGTGACTAGAAATATGCCAGAATACTCATCAGGAAAGCAAAACCTTTCAGGTTTGCTTAAATTGTGATAAAATACAATTAAGAGTTCTAATTTCTCAGTTCAAACTAAATTTCTTACATAAGAACTTTCACTCCTCTATAAGCTTGAGTTCGTATAGTGCATCCACTGAGATGGCATTGATGAGAACCAATTCTTGGAGAACTGAATCTGATCTTCTTATTTCTGCGAAATACAGATCATCTTAGAATATATACCTGGAGAAAGCTAAACATCCCTGCTATTATTCTCCTCCTTACACTAAATCACACCCTTTCTTCCTTTCCCACCCTTGAATTTGAGTGGCGTGGCTAGATAGCTCACAAAGAGGGCACCTTGGATGTGGCATTTGACCTTCTCAGTATCCCCAAATTTGAAAGGGCTTGAAGAATATTTTTCTTGAAGAATACTTTTTCTCTCATCTGATTTCTGCAGCTCTTGTATCTTGATAAATGCAAAGCAACTCATAAATTATATTACCACATAGAAACTCATATTCAAACTATCTTTCACCACAATTTCAATTCTCCCCTTTTAGTTGTACATGAAGCAACAGACCTTCCAGACAAAGAAGGAAGAAACCTTCCTTCTGTTCCCTTTTATATTCTCCCACATTCCATTCCTTTCCTGATTTGTGTCTGGTTAGCAAAGCTGTGGAAATATTAAGCCTATTAGAAAAGCTTGCATGTTACAAGACCTATGCCATTTTCTTGAATAATATGCAACTGTAGGCCAATGGTGTAAATCCTCATCTTTTAAAACAAACTCCATAATGGGTTAAAATGATAAGTGTTATTATGTTTACAACTGGCAGTTCAAGTACTTCAATACCTGATATTGTGGTTTGGAAAGAAAGGATATTACTTTATGCATAAGGGATATGGATGAAATAAACTCTTCTCCAAATTACAGTAATTAAAAAATGTCATTGAGTATTTATAATATTGTAGACTTTTAAGGATTTCAGCTCTAAATAAACTGATCTGACTCATATAGACAGGGGTTTTGGCAGAAGTGTGATTGTCTAATATGCATGACATTGATTGAAAAAATTCTAAATCATGAGGTATCTATGCTTACATCATTGCCAAAGTGATTCATCTGTGTAGAATATATTCTTATTGTCACCGATGTCACATATTGTCTTGGCTAGAAACACACAGTCACATCCCATTATGGTGAACTCTTGGAGTTTATCTAAATTCTTTCCTATTCTGGAATTTTGTCAGGTTAATGCTGCTTGACACACGTGGTGTTAAATTTTTCCATTCTAAATCTACTGCCATTTTGGCATTTGGCTGTATCTGCCTTAGGTGACTGGGATCACACTGAGAATGTTTAGTTTGTTGAATTTTAAAATACAGTGTTTATCACATTACAGACCTATTGCCAGCCAAGGAAATGTCTGCATTAGAAACTTTTTCTGAGATACTTTTCCTTCTATATGAGGCCATGTATTTTTTAAAGTGTAATTGATATTGTATTTATAACAGAAAATTAAGAAGTTTTGCTTGAATCTGCTTAGTTTAAGCACAGCCATTTTATGTTACAGACAGGCAAATTTAAAAACTGGACAAACAGTTGCAAAACTCTTAGCACTGCATTTCTTCTTGGCCATTTGAAATATTTATTGGCATTTTAGGACTGGTCATCAAAACACCAGAGTTGAACACTGGCCCTGAATGCAAAATTTATGAACGTGCTCTTGCTTATATTTCATTGTACAATCAAACTCTGAGAACAAAAAATTTATCTGAGAAATACAGAAGGGTAACCATCCTAAATCCAGGCACTGTTGGCTTTATGAGCATATTAAGTACCCATTACATGGTGCAAAGTATTTACTGCAAATGGGCCTTAGCTACTAAAACATGTAGCTTCCTTTCATATTGTGACTAAGTAATTTAAGATCTCTTTGGGCTGAAAATGTACAGAAAGGTTGCATAATGACTGTCAGCAGGGAAAACTGCCATCACATCAGTGCATGTAACATTCCTCACAAATTGCCAACAAGGGAGTGTTGGGCACTTGCCGCGCTTGGACTCTCACCACAAATGCCAGACTTTTCTGAATTGAACTGTGATGTAAAGTTCAGTGACTCTCAGTCGGTGTCTGTGGAGTTGTGGCACTACTATTTCTGGATTTGTTTTTTAAGGACACTCCCCTGCTAACAGTTCCACCCCCTTATGACCCTTCCCCATGCAGTACTATCTGGTATATTCCTTTTTAGGTTGACTTTTACTTAGAAGATTTCAAACTTCTTTAAAAAGTACAAGAATAAATTTTAAGAAATTTTAAGTATTGTGATTTATTTTACATAATAAAGTTAATTTAAAAGTTTTGAATATTTAATTTAATTTTACTCATTGAAATTGATTTTTAGTGAAATTAAAGAACTTTTGAATATTACTGTTTTTTTTTACTCAAAAAGCTCTAAATATCGCAATTTTGTTTTACTTAATGCAATTTTTAGGGAGTTTGAAATACTGTTTCGTACTTTGAGCTCACTGGTAACAACCTAGAGTGTCATAAAACCAGGACCAATAGGCCTTTCCCTAGCTCTTGCCTCCTATGGCCCTTGTGTCAGAAACCTGTCTCCCTTCAGTTCCCACTTTCTTCTTATTCCTGTTTATCTTCCTCCCACAAAAATAACCACAACCAAACGTACTGTATTTTTAAAATGAAAAGTCAAAAAAAACCCCAAACCAAAACCAAACCAAAACAAACCAAGACCCAAGCATGTGACGAATCATGAACAAAACATCTTAATTTAAACTTTGACTCAAGCCTCGGCGGAAGCTAATACCCAGTCCTACTCAGACTTCAAGGAACCGCCCTGGTTTCCACAATCGACCCACATCATGTTGGGGTTATTTTAAAGAGGCATCTTTGCTGCCTTCGAAACAGATTGGGTTCAGGAGGAGGTGCGGCAGTCTCCTCTGTCCTGTTCAGCAGGGATAAGTAAATGGTCCCCTTGCCCCGCCTCTGCGCAGCGCACCTTCTGCCCAAAGCCCCTCTAGTCTGTGTTCACTGCCTGGGTCTCAGTGCCCGCCAGCTGCGCAGCAGTCAGGGCAGCCTGCCCTTCTGCGGCCTTGCAGGCCTGTGGGCCCTGCTCTCTCCTCTAACCCATAGGGCAGCTGAGGTTGCCCAAGTAAATTCTTTCCTTTTGCATGACCCCCAAACAGGGCATAAGGCATTCAAATGACCTCACCATAGTTATTTCTCCGTCAACGAAAAATACCACTTCATTTGTCACGTCAGTATCTGATTCCAAATGACATTTTAATTTTGCTAAAGGAATTGATGTGAAGTTGCCACAGGGAAGAGGGGAAGCTAACCGTTTGAATCGTTGGCCCATGAGAGCCCTGCCACCAGGCTTGCTGGGAATGCCATCTTCACTACCAGATGCACAGAGCAACTGATATGTTATGACCACTGTGGCTTTGTTTTTACCATTATCTGTATCAGGAAATTCCTGCAGCCCCCAAGAGAAAGTGTACTGGGATTCTCACACAGTCATTTTAGATCATTCTCCTGAGTGTATAGCACGGATAGGAAAAAAGGTTACCTTGCAATTTGTGTCTCACTTGTTGCTTTCAAAGGTCTTGAGCATTTGTCACATCCCTTTGGGTGGTGTTCACATCCGCTCTATCCACAAGGTGGGGAAATGAGGGTAGCAGACGCTGTCAGCCCAGTCCATGTACCCTCCAACCCACCATTCTTGAGCTCCCTGAAGGCTTCTTACTACAAAGAGCATTCACCCGAGGGATTTCTCCAGCTGCACAAATGCGCTCGGTCTTCCCTGGGATGTGCGGGGCGGGGTGGGGGTAGGGGGCAATCCTGGGATAACCCTCCCTGAATCATACCCAGGGTTTCTGGTACCAAGTCCAGCTTCCAGCTCCATCACCCTCAAGGAGGGCCTCTCTGAAGTGTGTTCTAGGAGGTCCCCCAAAAGTCCCCAGTGTGACTGAGCTAGAGGTGTCCCAAACAGCAACCTGCTCCTTAACATAGCCTGACTGTCTTCCTTCCCTGGGTTATGTTCTCACTCCCAGACTGGGGCTTCCTGGGCTCACCTCTCAGCTAAACTGCTTAGGTCTAAATCCTGTGTCAGGGTCTGCTTCTGGGGAAGCCTAAGATGCTGGGGCACCAGAGAAGATTAATAACTGCTCAGTGCCACACAGCTGCTTAGTGGAGAGCCAGGCCTGCACCCCCGGCCTTTGGACTGCTGGCACAGTTACCAGATAAAGTTACTTCTTGCCGATGACCAGTACTTTATAGACTTGCTCCCAGGATTTCTGGGCAAAAGGAAGACATTATAAATGAAAGAAAGGTGTTAGATGGCTACTCCTTGCCCTTTAGGAACCCAGTCACCACCACCAGCAGGAGGAAACAGAAAAATGAAGGGTAGTAATTACCTAGCATGACGAAAGGGACTCCCAGGAAGGTGGAATTGTATTTCCCACCAGTAAGATTGATGATCCCGGCCGCAGTGAGAGTGGCCAGGCTTATGGTCACCAACCCAAGCAGGCCTAGCCAGGGTTTGCTGCGGACACAGTCCTGCATAGAGCAGCAGAGGATGGCCATAGTCACCACCAGGATCAGGCTGGTGACCAGGTAACGTTCCGATACACGGCTGGTCTTCTGGAAATCTTCCCTCAGTGAGGAGGATGTGTAAGGGTACATTTTGACTTTGCTGTTGGATTTCTGGAATAGTCGGATGGTGTCACAGAAGCTGGACTCCCACCTCTCAGCCACCATGTCATTGAGACTGTTGATTGACTGCAGGTAGTAGGTGAGCTGGACGGCCTCTGCAGATTTCACCCGGTCCTTGCTGTGCACGGTGACGCCTCCGAGCTGGTGCCCGTTGTACACTGCCCTCCCGTCCTTTAAGTGAGTGATCGGGTATGTGATAGCAAAATTGGTCCGGTTGGTGGCCCGAGCATTCTTTAGCTCCTCCAGAACATGCACTATGTCGTCCACGATGCAAGTCTTATCATTATTCAGGATACATATGTGGGCGAATGTGTAATTAAAACCAGGTCTTGGAACCTGGATCCTGGTCACAGCAGCATGCAACTATAGGGAAAAAGTGAAAATCAGTGTTTATTACCAAAACTTAGACATTAATAAGTGACATTAGCTCTATGGATTCAAATCTCTCTATTTTTTTTGTGGGGTTGGGGAGTCACTCATGCCATCTCGAAGCTAAAGAGTTCAAATTAAGCATTATGACCTTGCTTTAGGAATAGGTAGTAAGGATGCAGAACACACATTTGACTAGTGGTCCTCTCAGTGTGGTCCCTGGACCAACAGCCTCAGTGCAACCTGGGAACTTGTTGGAGATGAAAGTTCTCAGGCACCACCTTGGACCTGGTAAATCAGTCTCTGGGGTAGGGCCTAGGAATTTAGGTTTTCACAAGCTCTCCAGAGGATTCTGATAGAACTAAATTTGGAGAAGTGCTGGGTTAAAGCACCAGTATTATTTCCACATGTTTTATTCTTTATTTGTGACTCAATTGGTCTATAAATGTCTGAAAATCTTATATATCCAACGTCTTGAAAATGTAATATAAAAAGTGAATGAAAAAAGGTGCAATTCCAAGTGCAGAAGTCCTCTGCAGGCCCATCCCTTGCTACCAATTTGCAGGGCAGCTAAATGATGTCCTCATCCAATTCAATCACCCTGCACCATAAAAGACAAGGAGTTCACCTTGAGGGCTCTCATGTTCTCTGGTTTTCCTTGCCTGCTTATATGGGAAGGGAGCTGTGACAGCAAGAGCCTGGCTGGGATACCTGGGAATATGCTTAAGCACAGTGGGATTTATTCTACGCACCTCACGCCAAGTCAGATGTGCCCTGCCCAGGTTCTATGCACCTGCGATTAAAGTGCACCTTGGGAAAACAAACACTCATTTTACAGCCCGGAGTACACGACAGGCACAGTTCTAGGCTCTTTACACAGATTAACTCATTTAACCCTTAAAGAAACCTATGAAGTAGGTATGCATACTAGCCTCATTTTTGGACAAGGAGACTGAGACACAGAGATGCCAAGTCTCCTACCCAAGGTCACACATGTAGTAAGAAAGAAAGTTGGGCTGTACCAGGCAGTCTGGCTCCAGAACCTGTGCTCCTAGCCTCTCACCATATACCTTTAGGTCAACAGAGGCAGCAATTGAATGAAGATTCTTGCTAGCAACCAGTTACTGAATTTGTGCTTTCACTGCCCACCCCTAAAAAAATCACAAATGCTCAAGTTCAGATATGTAGGAGTGTGTGTACTCTATATAAGGTGAGGAAATAAGGCCTTCTCTCTGTAGCTGTGGCCAGTCTGCAAAATGAGGCTGGTGGCAGGCATGTGGTTGAGTGTTAAGTAAATGAGCGCCTCTAGGAGTACGCCCAGCACTGAGTGGGCTCCCTTAAGAGCAGAGATAGTCATTGCAGAGCTGATGAATGGAGAAAAGCATTTCATACATAAAGAGAATGAAACTTAACATCCAGAGTTGCCATACTATGGCTGTGCCAGTGTAAGTTATAGCCTTCTGAGCGTCTCCAGGACCCTGATAGAGTTTCTCTTAAATCTGCTCTAGATGGGTTTTTGCTAAGACATTTTTGCTGTGCATGTGCGAGGGTGAGTGGAATATTTATTATGCTTTTTGAAAATGTCTGAGGGGGCACCAGCTGTCAAAGCCCTTTAGTTAGCAAACAGCATGAGTTAGTCTTAATTCTCAGTGCTCCCCTGCCCCCCAGTCTCCTCACAGGCACCACCCTCAAGTTCAGGAAACACTTCATGTATTTCATGTATTACATTTGGCTGAAATACTTTGAGTTCTTCCCTTGACACACACACACACACACACACACACACTTGATCTCCCAGAGATACCTAGGAGACGATTTTCACAAATCTGTAACCAAATGCTAAATTTTTGTTTTGATGCTTTGGGATTAATGATGAGAAAAATGTCTTAAATGGTTTTAAACCATGAGAGCATGTTTTCATCCATTCATTTCTATTCATGGCCTGATCAATTTTGATTAAAAGAATTCCTAGCTAAAAAAAATCCAAAATATAAAAGGTTAATTTGGAGGAGTGAAGAACCAAGAGGGATTTAAAGATGAGAGAATTTTGATAAGAGTTAAAAAAGACTTGGGGGAAAGATTCAGAATAGGCTAGAAAAGGAGTGGTATTGAAAGCATGCATATGTGTAATATTTAGTGCATTGTTTGTTCCCATGAACAGCCTAATAAATCTCCCTTAGAGTGATTACTAAATATGTCAAGAAGAAAAGATTGCCAAATAAGATGGTGTTAAGCCCAGGGCTGAACCCAATAATAGCAAGGGGATCTTTTCCATCCATTCTCTAAGGCAAGCATGCCCTGCTGGATGGGGAGTTATAAACTATGTAGTGATGTGCCAGCTTTGCAGATCTGCTGCTATGACCCCTGGGGACGTATGTTAACCCCTGTATCACCAGATCCTACAAGGAGGCTTGGAAAAGGAGAACCTTGCTGAAATTTGAGAGCGAAGCTTTCCTAGCTCTCAGTACCAGAGCTGCTGTGAGATGCAGCTGCTTTGCATTTCCATGGAGAGGTGGGTAGAACATGTGCCACTCCTGCTTCTGAGTGGCAGAGAGATGCTGAGTGACAAAGCAGACAGAGAGGGGGTGTTGGCTGAGGCCTCCCACCCGGCAGAAGTCTGTGGGATTCTCCTGTGGGATCAGAGGTGAGAGGGTAATAAGAGGCTTGGAATAGGAGAACTGAGACTCCCTTCGTGACTTCTGAAACTACTCAGTTCTGATCTTTGGTTCTTCTGACTGCATATCAAGCACACACAGTCTGCTCTTGGCTTTCCACATCCTACTGCACCTCTACCTGGACAGGGTCTTAGAATGCCCTGACTTACTTTCCTAAAGGAGCCCCACTCGCTAGAGACGCTAGTAGGTCTTCTTAGATATATTCACAGGGGAAAAAGGAAGCCACAGATCAAAGCTGCGCTTTTTTCTTCTTTATGCTTACTTTTAATTTCTACAGTGGAAAAGAAAAGTAAGGGGAAAATGATGACAGGTCAGTTTAGCGTGACTTCATCTATGCCATTAAATTAATCTTTTATCTTGGGGGCAGAGGGGAAGGAAAGACAGGAACACATCAAAGCATGACAGTGAAATGATGACCAAGACACCTCAGTCCACAAAACGGACAACCTCAATCCACATAAGCTAATCATTGGGCCAGGCAAGAAACCCTCTTCTCAGAAAAGAAAAGGAGGGGAAGTGACACCAAGTAATTGTCCTGACCCTTAATATACTCTCAGTCTATCATGTGAACCAACATAGAATCCATGTTTCTGTAAGTATGTATAGATTCTAGATTATTCACTCAACATACATTCAATAAGTACTTATCAAATCTACTGTGCTGTCAATAATAGGATAATTTCCCTGAATTTAGTGTGCTCACACTCACACATGGAAAATCACTGAAGAGATACAACATCCCAGACAAAGGGAAGATCCTAACCACAGAGAAAGCCAAGAGCTTTGTACTACTAAAGCCAATCCAATGTCAATCCTGATCACAATACTTTTTAGTTTTGCTGGGTTTGCTGCGAAAGAGGCCAGAACTGAATGTTAAACTGAGATTCATTCTCAGGCTCTGAACATACTGTTTAAATTGTTAGCTTCGTTGCTCTCATTACCCTATAAGAATGACAATAGTAACAGTAACTAATTAGTCTGCTAAGTATTTTCTTTACAGTTAAAAAAACTTATTCAATATAAGACTCTGTGAACAGGATTAAATCATCACCCCCATTTTATAGGTGGAGCAGTTGAGGCCCAGAGAATGGCAATAACCCACCTAGGATGGCCCACTAAGTAAAGGAGAGATGTGGGATTCTAAATCAGGCCTCCCTCCACAGTGGGACCCTTAGACCCAGACAGCACAACGTCAGTAGTGTGCACGAAGAGGACTTGGGGAAGGTTGAAGACTTGTCAGCCCACCTTGTTCAAGTGATTGGCTGTGGATGTGAGTGAGCTGTAGGGTGGCCACACTTGGGGGACTCTCTCCTTAAGAGAGACCAGCAGCAATCCAAGCGGCCAAGCCTCACCTTTAGATGGCAACCTCACATGTCATTATTAACAGGTAGTGCAGGGGATGGGGTTGGAGCTCACTGACTTTTCTTATTTTCCATCCAGCCTCTATAGTTGCCAAATAACACTTTTCAAAGACAGGCTTACCAAGAAAAAAGGCTGTGGGACACAATGGAATCCAGTAACAAGAAGTTTTGGCTTCAAGTCTGGCTTCTGCTGCTTTCATAGGAGAGTCAGAGACCCTAGGAATATCACTCCTTTAGGTCTAGGATTTATCAGTGAAAAACAGGAGTTTTGTCTAGCTAATCTTTGTGGACAGACCCTTTTCATTCTGATATGACATATTCTAAGATGAGTGACATCCACAAACTATACAATCAGATCCTGGGTGAGAGAAAGTTTACTTCATAAATATCAATTTGAGATTTATTACAGCTGCTTGAAGTATGGTTTTCCAAAACACTGAAGTTCTTTTTAGGTCAATGACAGATCTGATAGTAGACGAAATCCAGAAAGAAAACCACAGGGTAGGGAAAATAGGTTCACTGAAAAAAAAAATAGACTCCCTTTTCTGAGTGATTTCCCATTCTGGGGAGGCGCTGGCTCCTTTAATCCCCTTCTGCCGGAGCCTGGGACAAAGCCAGTGTGGGCTGCCGGTCACGACAGGCCAGAGTCTAATTTCCTCTCTGTCTCTCCTTGGCACACTCAGATCTTCCTCAGAAGACAGCAGGGGCACCTTGTAGAGGAGAGTACAGGAGGATCTGGGAGGGAGGGAGTGTCTGCTCCTGAGCAGTGATGAACGTAGGAAAAATACCTGTGGGTTCAGAGCATCTTTAACAGTACCTTTCAGCTCTTCTCTATTTTCTTGTTGAAAAGGGGGAGAGGGAAAGCAGGAAGGCCACTCTACCAGGCAGGGCAATTCCCAGGCTCTGGAAGCAGTTTCAAGCTCAGCCAGCAACCTCACCTGGGAGGGCAGACTCAGAGGAGGGGGTTCCCCAGGCCTCCAGGGGAGTCAGCCTGATGATACCACCTTTAGGGCTGCCTTGCCTTCCAAGTCTCACCTTCCCACCCCCTCCTCCTGCCACTCCCAAGTAAGCTGCTTTCATTAAAACAATTTAGAGAGGGAATTGTTGCCTTGCCTTTCTAACCGGTATCTTTTGCCTCCAAATAATACCTTCAAAGTGACACTAAATCAAAATTGCTTAAAAAATGCTTTCAAGGAATATCTGGTTTCACCCCCAAATGAAATGTGTTCTTCATTGAATCCCCCCAAATTCCAGGTCTTGCCCTGGATCTGTATTCTGCAACTGTAAAGAGGTAGACACTGATGGGCAACGTGTCCTCCCCCAGGACATAAGGAAACACCTTGAAGTAGATAGATCTGGTCTCTGCAGTTCATCAATTACACTAACTCCCTTGGTGTTATGTTCTGTCTTTGTATGATCTCACTCTCACCCACTCTCTTTCCTCTTCTTTTAATAGAAATGCATTACATCAGAACACCAGAAGTTGCGAGTTGGGGATGGTTACCGTGATTCATTCGTAGTGCAGCCAAAAGCAAGTTAGTCATCCCTTAATAAGTGAACAGAAATATCGTTCTGCCTTTGAAACATTGCATGTTCGGAGGACACCAAATTTAAGCTGTGGATGTAGCCAAACAAGTGACTATCTATCCATGTGCTTCCTCTGTGCCTGTGTGCCTGGTGTAATGCTAACTTGCTCTAGTGACACAAGAAATAACCAGTTACCTCTGCCATTACTGTAGTGTCAGTGGAGGTCTGGGAGAGTGGAATGTTTCTGTTTTCCTCCTTGCTTTACCAGGGGGTAAACACTCTTCTTGCAGGTGTTGACACTAAAAAGCAGCCAAGACAGCCCTACATCATAATTTTCCAAATAGGCTGTTTGTCTTTGCAGCTTTGGCTAAAAAAAAAAACCGTGTAGCTTTGGATTTGAAGCAAATAAATCTGAGATTTCAGAAACAAAAAGTAGTAATGATGAAGGAAAATGCAGCTACAGTGTCTCATTACAACTGTCACTGATTCCACATTGGTCTGGAGGAGAAAGACAATGTGGTGAACTGCAGGTCCAGTAATCCCTTTATTTCCATAGTCTGGCAGAAAATTTCACTTGGTCTTGATGTTAAAAAGTTCCTTGATATCATAAAGACCCCTGGAAACCTGTAATGTTAAATTTTCTGAACAGAGTGGTGTTTTTTAAATCTCACTTTTCTCCCTTGACTATCATGGTCAAGCGTAAGCTGGTTGAGCAAATTCGTGGGTCTTGAGTTTTGCTGGATAACTCTAAGAGGACAGGGCACTGTCAGAAATGGGAGAGTGTTAAAGGTGATTGGTCAAGAGGCAAAGAGAGCTCCCAAGGAGCCGAATGACTGGGGAACAGGCAACAGCAGTCTTAAGATTTGGTTAGGAGACCACAGATAACTATGTAAGGGACAGGACAAACAGGGTACCAAGAACATCTGGGTCTGGAGAATGACTGTGGAGCTGAGGGGGTAAAAGCCCTGGAGCAGGAGTCAGAAGACTTCAATTTAAATCTTGGTTCTGGGTCTTGCTGGCCACATGAGTTAGAGATAAATAAAAAATGAACCTTTAAAAACATGTATCATGCCACTTCCATGCTCTAAATCCTCCAGTGGTTCCCCGTAGCACTGAGAGCAAAAACCCAAGTCCTGACTGTCGCCAAGAAGACAGTACATTGCTCTTGCGGACCTCTCTGGACTCATGTCTCCCCACGCCCAAGTCACATTACCCATCTTTCTCTGCCTAGAGTGTCCTTCCTCCAGATACCCTCACTTCCTTTACTTCCCAGCTCAAATGTAATCATCTTCCCTGACACCACCCCCAGTTAAAAGTCATAGCAGCCCTTGACATCACCATCATCTCTTCTTGTTTGAAGTTTTTCATGGTGCCAATCATGATATGACATTATGTTACATATCTTCTTTTTGTTTCTTTATTCTGCTGCCTCCACAGAATATGAGTTGGCCTATGCTGGTTAGTTTGTGTATTTGGTCTGCTTTTACATCTCCGTTACCTAGAATGGTTCCTGAAACGTACGTAATAGTTATGGAGTAAACACACGAATATAACAATCTTGTGAGTGAATGGATTTTAGTTTGTCCCCTGGGCACGATGAGGGCAGGTGAGGTGATGGATGTGCATGCATTTTGTAAACTCCAGAGGGCTATACGAATGTTAATTTCATCTATTATACAGCATATACAGCATTATACAAGGAAGCATGGAGTGGTATCGCCACTAGTAAGTGTCTAACAGCTGTCTAGAGTTGTTCCTCATTGTCCTGGCCCTTGGATCTTTCCCGGGATTTGACAACATCTTGTGCTTTAGTGGGAAGGGCATGCGTTATGAGGTCAGAATGCCACAATTTCAAATCTTGCCTCTGTTAGTTCAAGCTACGGGACTGTAGCAGACACAGCTGGGCCATGCCCTTATCTTCTCACCACTTCAGCGCACGCCAGCTCTCCTTCAGCCTGACTTGGAGATACTGGGTCATTAACATTATCTTACTCCCAATCAGCCTGGACCTATGACTAAAAACTGTCTATGAACAGCCCAGTGCCCTTGTCTCCAAGGTGGATGACTCTGCGGCATGTGTTCTTCACTCTTTCCCAGGGTTCCCCAGCAGGATTATGCTCCAGTCACCCACAGGGTAACTGGCTTGCCAGTGTCCTCTAGCTCCACACTGCCTTACCCTGTGTCATGTTGCCATTCTCTTGGCAGTACTTCCTGGGGTTGCCCTTCCAGATGTACTATTCGCACTGAGGCCTTGACTTGGGATCAAGTTTTGGGGGAAGCCAAACTATGACAATGACTTTAGGCTTTTAATTCAGTTGCATTGTATGTAAAATGGGGATAAGCCAGACTTCAGGAGGGTCACTGTAAGGATCAGGTGCGATGATGTATAAAGGGTGTCTGGCCTGGCATTTAGTATAGGGCTAAACCGTATGAAATTGCCATCCCTGTAGGCAAAACGTGGTTCAATATCGGAAATTTTATGCAGTCCACTTAAATGGCATTCAGCGAGGATCTGTTCTTTCCCTTTCTTGGCTGCTCCTCTTTCCCAAGAGTCCAGCCATAACCAGAGCTCCCCTACTGGGCTATCAGAATTTTATTTGGCTTCCAAGGGACAGATTGGTGGTACCAGGACAGGCTTTTAGGAAAAAGACAACAGTTTGGGGCTAGGAAGGATCTCACATATCTACTCATTTCCTTTTCTAAAAGCAAAGACAAGACTGTAAATACTGTGGGCATGGGTTATGAGGTCAGAATGCCCCAATTTCAAATCTTGCCTCTTTTAGTTCAAGCTACGGGACTGTAGCAGACATTACTGGACCCTGCCCTTATCTTCTCACCACTTCGGTGCATGCCAGCCCTACTTCCAGCCTGATGTGGAAATACTGGGGCATTAACATTATCTTGCATGCAACTGTAATGCACGCTTTTAGCAGTTTCAGCTTAATAAAAAAATTAAAATGCCATATAACCCATATTCTTGAAATACTTGAAACCGCAAATAATGAATATCGTCAAATCTATAAAATTATGAACATGGGTCTCCATCAGATGAGCTCTTTGGCTTTTTTTTTCCTTCAAAGGATTTACCAAGTTCTAATGGGCACCGAACTTGACAGCAATGTAAATTGTGGCTGGTAAAAGAAGAAACAAGAAAAAATTTCCACTAATGACATGGTAATGGCACTTGTGAATGATGGACCATGAGCTTTGCAAGACTGAGTACTTAATGTACTTCATAAAAGAGTGTATTACCTGATAGTGAATTTTTTCCCACTGGAAATATTTCTTTTTTCTGTTCTCAAGGTTTTCCAACAAAACTACTGCCCTTCAATATCACAGTGTTGGCACTTAGTAAATGTGTGATCCTCGACACTAAGCTGTAACTTAACAGCTCTCTCTGCGTCTCACTTTTCTCATTGTAAAATGGGGCAATGATAGTATCTACCTCGTTAGGACTGTTGGAAGATAAGAGAGAAATTGAATGGAAACTGCTCAGTGTAGTCTCTGACACCCAAGTGGTACCCAGCAAAAGTCTGTTAGCAAAAACAAAATACCCCATTTCGACCAATTTGTTTCGCTTGTTCCCCTTCATTTTTTTTCTTTGACATACAGACCTTCCTTAGCTGTCCTTGCCCAGCATATTCAATGAGCTGTAAAGGTGACATATTTCTGCTCATTATTTTACTCAGTAAAAAAGTCTTTACTGAGTCTTGCTCAGTGTTTACTGGGAGACTGAGGGGTAAATGGGGCCGACAGCACATATCGGTGCAAATATTTGACGGGAAGCTGGACAGCATGGGCTTACAAGCTGGTATTCCCTAATTCCAGGATAAGCTTCCAGCCTGACACCATCCCATCTTTTTCAGGTCAGCTGCCTAGCTGGATTACTGTGCCCATCAGACCAGGCAGAGAGCTTTGGTAGAGGCAAAAGAGGGAAACGACAAGGTATCAGGCACCTACTAAGTGTTGGGCTTTGTGCAAAGAATGCTGCATCTGTCATCTCATTTCATTCTCATGGCAACTCGGGGAGGCAGTTGTTATGTTCATGTTTACAGGCGAGGACACTGAGGCTCAAGGAGCTTAAATGATGTGCCTAGGGTCACAGATTTTAGAATGTGGATCAGCCCAGACTTAAATCACGGGCTCAGAGGATTGTCCCCTCATGGGAGTTCCTTTGGCAAAGCTGGACTAAAACTTTACTCCCAGTCTTTCTACTTTGGTCGTCTGGATTTCGATAAATTGTGTTTGGGTATTAGGCTTAAGAGCAGTCAAGCCCCAGGGTGAGACAGTTAGCAGCAGTTATGAACTGAAAGTGACGATGTCTCAAGGCCAAGGGGTCAGACACAACCAAGCAGCCTAAGAGAAGCAGCTGTACTCTGACCTGTACTCAACAGTGAGGCCTACAAAATGCCAGACATTTACCACAGAAACCTCAGAGAGAAGCCACAGTTCTGTTGCCAATGATAAGCACACACAACCAGCTGGAGACAAAGAAAACAGATGTTCGAAGAGAAGAGACTTTCATCAGCCCGAATAGCAGCCTTTCCGTCTTCTTTGTCTCCTGTGACCCCCCCCCATCCCCATCCCTACCCCTCCCCCACTGGCACAGAAGGAAATAAAAAATTCATAGAACGTACAGTGGAAAGGGCTGGCATTCTGGGCATTTACTGTAAAACACTGGATTGAAGTTGGGGATGTGACAGGATGTGAGTATCACCCCTCCCCAAAGGCATTTTAACCCTATAATATACATGCCCAACAAAGCTGTGCTGACTGAACGTCCAATGCGTGCTCCTTCTTGCTGATTTTTCTCGGGTGACATTGAATGATACTTGATTTGTACCCAAAGGCTACTGTGCTACATGCATATCATTTCCATCTTAAATAAACAAATGACATTGAATTTAGTCCTGTTGCTTACATACAGCAGACTAATGGCTGATCTCATTAGATAAATGGATATGCTTAGACTAACCTAAAAAATGTAAGAGAAACAATTTAGGTAGGAGATTGGGTACTGAAATAATTATGTGTTATGCTTAATTATAGAGTAGTTTGAATTTTTCTTGTGTATATGTTTGTTGGATTTGTTTGGAGGAGAAAAGCTTTTTAAAAATACAGAAAAGTTTAGAGACTAATATAAGACTTCCCATGTACTTACATCCAATATCATTTCTAGTTGAAGATTCTGTCCCTGCTGTTAATGCTGTTGGTGGGTAGGGTGACCATATTATTTATCAAAACTTGAATCCTTTTGTGGGTATAGGAGGGCACTGTTACTGTCAGAGGAACCCCAGGCATAAAGTGGGACTATTACAAGTGAAGCAGGATACCCTCCCCACCTATGGGCGCCTCAGGGGCTGTGAGCACTGATGTGACCTCATCCATGAGATGGCAGTCCTTTGGTTTGCAGACCCATCACTACTGGTGGAACCTAGACTTTTATTACAGGTGGTGTTATCCTGTCATCAGACAGGCTTCCAGGAAGGCAATCCGGAAAAACTCCTTCTGCCTCTATTTCCAACCACAGCTACCCTCCCATCACTGCAGTTTCCTTCCATGCCAAGGCTCTGCTGTTCAGCGGAATGCAGCTCACATGTAGTCCAGTTCAGCTTGCTATTGCAGGGATGCAGTGCATCCATACTGCCCTCAGAACAGTCCATCTACCTTCCCTAACTAAGCACACCAGCCCTGCTGGAGTTGACAGATGGCGTCCACTTGGTTGTCTTACTGACGTGTGGCTTTGCCCAGCCAGGAGCAAAGATTGTTTTCATGTCCAGAGATATCACTCTGAGTGACTCTATCTTGTTTTAATGCTGACAGTGGCTCACAGACTTGGCTGATGAAAATTCCCAAGGCTTGCAGATGTGAATGAAGCCTGTGTTTGGTCTTAGCATACTTGGAGGCCAGAGTATTTATTTGCTTTGTGGGGAGTCAGAGGTCATGCAGAGAAAATCTTCTGTATTTCATCACTAATTATAGCAAGGAACCATTTACTCAATCTGTGTTATGTGTCTACACGATGTTGAACATTAAGCTCTGGGGATATAAAGAACATTAAGTCATAGGTTACCTTCAAGAAACTTCAAGTCTAGTGGAGGAGCTTTAGGCAGATACTCAGAATGGGTTAGCACAGGGAGGCACAAGATGAAGAAAAGTGTTACAGTACTGCAGGAGGAATGGCTAAAGGGTGCAGTGGGGAGATAGGAAGTCTACTATGCTGGGGTGTGTGTGTGTGTGCATGCACAGCATGTGTGTAGCAGTGGGGAGGGGCTTGCAATGAAACACAAAATTGGGGAGGAGACAGGGGCCACAGGAGGGAAAATCTTCCCATTCACCCATTCAATGAATATTTATTAGTAATTATCAGTAAATCTTACGTCAAAGCACACGAACAAGGCAGATACGGCTCTGCCTTCACAGAGCATTCCAACTATGGGAAATACAGACAAGCCACAAGGTGATTGCAGGATCTGTTTGGTGTTCTGAGATGGGAGAAGTGCTGGATATTAAGAGAAGGGCACCTACACCAACCTTGTAGGCCCAGGGAAGAATTCTTGGAAGAAGAGACTTCTAAATTAGCCCCTGAAGAAGGAGGAGAAATGAAACCATGGGCAGAGGCTTGGCGTGGGGTTATGGAACCGGTGGAGAGAGTATATCAGGCGGAGGTGACAGTGTGGGCAAAGTCTCAGAGGCACAAAGCAGATGTCAGGGGAAGGAGAAGTGATTCTGGCTGGTGGGAGAACAGAGGAATGAATGCTAAAGAGGCACCCAAGGTCCAAATCACCCAACAGCTTGTCTGCTGCACTTGGAGAAGAAACTTTGTCCTTTAGGCAATTGGGAGCCAATGAAGGATTTCACTGGGGATGAGATGAACAGAAACATGTTGTAGGAGGATCACTCTGTCTGCAGTGTAGTAGCTGGACTGGGAAAGCCAGAGAACAGAGGCAGGGAGATGGAATAAAATACCAACACAAGAACTAGTTCATTGATGAAATTCAAGGTCTGAACCATGCTGGTCCTACTATCTTTAAGGAGGAACACTGACATCTCTACCTTTTTATAGACCTAGACAGCTTACCCAGGGAGTAAGCCAGGTAGTGAATTTCATGACAACTTTTAGATCTGGAATACTGATTAAACATTGGAGCTGCATTTCCCAGGTTTGGAACTTAATGTGTTGTCTACCAATTACATATTTATAGGTGTGCAGATCTAGCCAGTGTGTGCCTTTTGCTTTTCTGTGTGTATGCTTCTAAAGTGGAGTCATAGACCATACAAATACAGAAGTTGCTGGCCAGCTGCTTCAAGTTCCTCTGTAGCAGATGTGCTTGGCACCCTGCTGCTATCCTCTAGCCCTTACCCCTTGAGAGCACACCTGCCTGACTTCAAATGCCAGCACTCATGCTTTTTTGTCAGAGAGCCCACTTTGCCATCTGCTTTGGCAGGCCAGAAATCCTGGGGCATTAACACCCCCCCGGGAGCAGACTTCAACGGATGACAGATGGGAGTTGGCATATAAATACCCAGTTCTCTCCCCATATGGGTGGGACTACTCATGGGCAAGTGTGTTTTCCCATAGCTTCCCCAGTGGGGGTGTGTTCCAGTTGCCCAGAGCTGTGACTTGCATGATCACACACCCTTTTAGGTTCCTTTTCCTTTCTGTATCCCTGCCCTGCTCCACTTCTGGTAGCCCTTCACTTCCCAAGTAAACTATCTTTATTTGATTTCTTGTTTCAAGATCAGCTTCAGGGGGAACCCAAACTAATATAATGTCTAATAATGCTCAAAGCCTCTGGAATTAGAGTTTTCTAGTGTCCTCAAAACACTAGCCATTCTAAACCAACTCCCCAGTTTCTTGTATATTCAAATATGGTTATGTCAAATAAAACAAAACTCAACCTTTATGGGGACAAAGTCAGGATCTTCTGAGCTTTTCTTCATACTCAGTCTTCGATGGTGGACACCTTGTTCGATGATGCCCAACCTGCATGCAGTAGGGGTACAACAAAGATTTCTCAAGCAGCTCTGATAAGTTCATGGATGTAGATGTCTGGATGCCATCAACTGCACATCTCCTTTATTTGGGATATAGTCCAGTCTTTTCATTAGGTTTGAAGCTAACCACATATTGGGTCCACAGTACACTGATGACAAGAATGCCCCATAACTCCTCAAGAAGGGCTTAAGCCTGCATCCTGCCAGGAATGGAGAACTGTGAGATGACATGATCTCGCATCTTCTTGCTGATGATAAAGGAAGCAGGCATTACTTTGGCTTTTACTCTATCTGAAAAAAAACCCTCAGACACAGCAGCCTTTTCGGATCCTCCTGGGACATCTCAGCAGGTAAGGTCTCAGGCTTCAGTGTTCTCTGTTGACAGCAAATGCCAGAGTATTGCCCAAGTTGGCTAACAGTCCCTATCTTTACATCTCTAGGTTTCTGCTGTTATGGAGGTAGGTGCGTGGGAGAGACAGCCGATGTGTTCACTGGATTCCTTCCCAGGCAGTGATGTGCCTTGGGAGCATGTGGTGGAAGCAGATCCTTTACGTGTCAGCACTGCTGCAGTACAGCTGTTGAAAGTCTCCATGATGGCAGTGTGTTGGACGTCCATAAAACTTGAGTTGATCTGTCCACCAGGACTCAGGCTGCCTTTCTTCTTGTCAGTAGGCACCATTGTTAGATGCTCTGCTCTGCTGGGATGGTAGTTTAACTGTCCTACCTTATTAACAGGGTCACTGAATAGAATGTATGTGTGTGTACACTCTTCACTATTGAGGTGTAACATTTATACAGTAAAGTGCATAAATCTTAAGTGTGCAGCTCAATGAATTTTATACGTACATACCCGTGTAAACATTGCCTAGATCATGACACTCAACATCTAGAGCACCCAGAAGGCCTGCTCAGGTCCCTTCCCAGTCAATATCACCATGACCCTGAGGAAGATTATTCTGACTTCTATTAACATTGGCTTTGCTTATTCTTGAGTTTCTGATAAATGGAATCATGCAGGATGTACTCTTTTGTGTCTGCCTTCTTTTACTCAACCCATGGCCTGTGATATGCATCCATATTGTGTTTATCAGTAATTTATTTTTTATTCATTTTTACTGTGAAATATTTCATTGCATGAAGATACCACAATGTATGTTTCCATTCTCCTGTCGGTGGACCTTTTGGGTTGTTTCCAGTTTAGGGTTTTATAGGTAAAACTGCTATGGTCATTCTTGTACAAATACTTTGGTGGACATGTGCAAACATTTTTCACAGGTGTATATGATAGTGTGTTGGTAAATGTTTAATAATAAGTTCTCTTACAAAAATATCTCTGCTTTGTAAGCATAGGTAAATACCCCCACCGTGGCCAATTTCAAGCTACCTAGGGGGTTTGAGTTAGGAAGAGATGTGCTCAATGAGCTTTCGGAAGCCAGTAGGAGCCAGCCTCAGCATACTACTGGGTATACAGACCCAGAAGTGGAATTCTGGGATAGAGAGTAGGCAGACATTTAGTTTAAGTTTTCCAAAGTGATTGTACCATTTTACATTCCCATCAGCAATGTATATGGGTTCCAGTTGCCCCCTATCCTTAGCAACACTAGGTATTATCAGTCTTTTAAATTTTACCATTTTGGTGGGTGTGTAGTGGTGTTTTATTTTGGTTTTAATTTGCATTTCCATGATGCCTGAAGCTAAGTACCTTTGCAAATGTTCATGAGCCCTGTGGCTATCCTCTTTTCCAAAGTGCCTATTCAAGCCTTTTCCCCTTTGGTTATCGGGTTGTTTTGTCTTTTCCTTATTGATTTGTAGTAGAACACCTAAGTTCAAGACAATTGAGACTGTAAAGACTGTAAGAGGAAGAGCTCCAGAGGCAGCCTGGCATGCTAGGAAGAGCCTGACCTTGGGCACTTGTTCATATCCAGCTGAATTAGTGACCACCTGATATCCTTGAACAAATCCCCTTCTTGAGTCTCAATTTCCTCATCAAAATGGGATTACTGTCAACAAGTGTTGTTGAGTTCTGCATGAGATAATGTAGTGAGAGTGTCTGGCAGAAGAGCACATCACCGGTTCCTGGTAAATGTTGCAACTTCTCCCCATCTCAATCAGAAAGTATAGCTGGCACCTTCACCCATGAGTTGGTATTTGGAGTCACATGATGGTGTTAAGTTAATGCCTAGAAATCCCGTATTCTTTCTGGCTGTCTAGTGGTGTTCCTGTCCTAGAGCAACTGCCTGTCTCATGATGTGAGGGTTTTATTTTTTGTGAGAAATAGTATTTCTCTTTTTGTGGGAGGCACGATGGCAAGGTTTACTAAACATGGTATTCTGCAGTGCCTTATTTGATGTGAAGCAGGAAGGATCTGCAGGGCACCTTTCAGAGCTCTGTCCTCTATTTGCAGGGAGAAGCTGCGGCAGGTCAGCAGCAAGAAACTGGGGCTGCTTTGGAAAGGGCTATAGAGTGAGCAGCCAAGTTGCAGTCCCAGCCCTCCATGACAGGGTTTGGAATTGGGAGGAGTGATGGGCTCAGCTTGGGCATCAGCTCCAGGAAGCCTGCCCTGGAAATGGACATGAGGTTCTCCCTGGTCTCCTGTATGTGGACACATGTCTCATCATTTGCTACATTATAAGGACATCTTCCTTCAGCTCTTTGAGTCTCATTCTTTGTTACATTCTCACTCCCAGCACAGTGCAGGCACACAGTATGCAAGACAGAAACATTTTGGACAAGCTGATGAACTCTTGTCCAGTGACCTTGGCATCACCAGCATGCATTAAAGAGCTTCCACCTGCATGTCCTGAAACCTCCTTAAATACTGAGATGTGATCAAGCTAAAGTCTTAACCAGTTCTCAAATATTCTGGGGGAAGAAGAGCAAAGCAAACGAACAAGAGGAACCAGAACATGTGGGAAAAGATAATTGTTACAATGAGTATATGTACTTTTTTGTCTAAAAGTAAAGATGCTCTGGCAATTTAAGCACAAAACCAAACCAAACAGCACAGCAGTGCTTTTCCAGCCCAGCCCTCAAGGGAATACACAGGCAGATATTAATGTATGCAGTTCTTGAAAGAATAGGACATTAGAATTAGGAATGAAGAGACTTTTTAATTCTCAGTCTATCATTTTCTTTCTCCTTTTCCAAGCTTTAGTAGCTTTATCAGAATCAATATAAACTAGCCTGCAGATCTCAAACTAAGTTTGGGTTCATTTAAGAGATGGATGAGCTTACGTATTACTCTGCTACCTCGTAAATCACGTAACTAGTAGAAAGCTGAGATGTAATGTAACAGAAGAACCCAGAAGACAGAAGTCTCCCTGTAGAAGCCATCTTAATGCTTTGTATCCCATGTTAACCATTTAAATAATTGTTAAACTCTGCAATGTGCTTATTATATCTTATGAGGTGCTTATGCATTATTATAATGGATACTAGTGGGCTCTGTAACTTCTCTTTTTTAAGTTAAAAAGGGGACAAAAATGTCCTTAAAGGGGAATATTGAAATGCTAAAAAGCAGACCATTTTGAAATGGAGACATTTTTATGGTGCTTTGCACACAACTTTATAAAGAGAGATCCCCGTAGGCAGCAGGTAAGTCTCAGTTGGGAAACCAGATTGGTTTTATGAGGCGGAGACTGCTGGCTTGGGCTGGCCACCCTGCAAAGGATGCTCCAGGAGCCATCAGCCGCTTGGGCTCTGAGGGCAGGGTGCGCGCTCCCGGAACCGTGGAATCCGGGGGTTTACTAGCAGTGCATGCCCACTGTGGAGGTTTCGCAGCATCTGCTGCCCCAGAAGGGGGCGCAGCAACCCCACTCCTCACCTACTGTAGAGTTTGGGTGATGCCAAAATGCAGCCTCACAGGAGCAAGAACCAACAAACCCAAAATGGGAAGATGGGAATGGTATCTGGGTGGATTTAGGAGGAAGGCTGGAAAGAGCTTTCCAGAACATGCAGAAGAGCGAACAGCAGTACAAACAAGGAATTTCACCTTGTTACCTGAGTATTTAGTCTGGCCTCCTGAAGATTGCTTTGGTTGTAGAAATACTTCAAACTTTGGGGTTGATAGAAAGTCGCTGTTCTTGATAAGCTGGGGTTATGTTTACATGACACAAACAATTGAACTAAGTGTTTATTTTCATGTAAAAATATATTTGTTTAGATAAGGGAGGATCGCTAAGTTGCAAGGCTTACAGATTTACATATCTTAACTCAAAGTTTTACAATTTTAGTCAGCATAAGACAGGTGGAAGACGAAGGGCTTGGCTACCTTCCGAATCTATCCTGGCTGTCTCGTTGCTGTGTCCTCCTCACTCTCCTCTGGTTCCCAGTCCGACTGGATTGAAAACCTGTGAGGTTTACCCTGCCCCGCCCCCTCCTCAGCCTGAGCCAGCTGCTCCGAACCCCACTCATTTGAACTACCTGCAGAATTCTACAAACTCAGATGCCTGGGCCCACCCTCACAGCTGTGAGTCAGGATCGCTTGGTGAGGGTGCAGGCATCTGTATTTTAAAAAGCTTCCTAGGGACCTATACACATAGATGAGGTTGACAATCCTTGAGTCATTGATCAAATCATGTTGATTTTACCTCTCAAATCCATCCTCTTGTGGCCCATTTCTATTGCTCCTGATCTGGTCCTAGCCCTTATAATCTACCTGGATGACAGAAACAGCTTCCTTACTCATCTTTCTTGCTTTTAGTCCGTCCTCCAAACTGCCACCAGATTTATTTTTGTAAAACACAAATCCAAACCTGTCACCCCTCTGCTTTAAATCCTCCAATGGTTCCCCTCCAAATGAATGATGGAGCCTGTTTATTTCTTAGATGATGATGGAGAACAGCGGCTCCTCATTCAAGGTAGGATATCTCTTAGCTTAAAATGTTTTCTTTCTTATTATTTTTAAAATTTATTTAAAGACTTACAAGAAGTTGTAAATGTAGTTCAGAGTTCCTTTGTATCCATCACCCGGCTTTCCCTAATGATATCATCTTATATAACCATAGTAACTGATCAAAACCATGCAACTGACTTTGGAACAATACTATTAGCTCAGCTACAGGCCTTATTTGGATTTTACCCGTTTTTAACATGCACTCGTGTGTGTGTGTGTGTATGTGTGTGTGTATGCATGCAGAATACTATGATGTTTTATTGCATGAGCTTAATACAGTTTTTAAAGTTTCTCTTTTTTACTTAGCAGTGGTTCTCAACTCTGCCTGCACATTACAGTTTCCCGGGGGAGCTTAAAATAGTGCCACTGTCTAGCCCCACACTGACTATGCATTAGTCCAGCATTTCTCAGACTTTAGTGGGTACATAAATTCATAGGGATGTTGTAAAAGCACAGGTTCCGATCTGTAGGTCTGGGTGGAGCCTCAGGCTTCACAGTTCTAGCAGGGTCCCAGGGTATGGTGCTGCTGTTGCTGTTACCAGCCTGTGTGCCACAGCTGAAGCAGGCCACCCTGTTTTCAGAGCAAGGGAATGAGAATCTTTGGGTGTGAGGCACAGTATGTTTTTTTTTTTGGTATCGTTAATGTACAATCACTTGAACATTATGGTTACTAGACCCCCTATTATCAGGTCCCCCCCACATACGCCACTACAGTCACTGTCCATCAACGTAGTGAGATGCTATAGAATCACTACTTGTCTTCTCTGTAAATACAAGGCACAGTATGTTTTAACTCCTCCCGTGATTCTACCATGTAGCCAGGGTTGAGAACCACTGAGGTATGTGATGGAATCTGATGTCCGTGTCATCCTCTATTTGAAACATTCTAGGTCATTTCTGTCTCCTCTGATGAGCCATTCAAATGGCAAACAACTCTTGGAGTTAAGAGATCCTTTTATAGAATCAATGTTCTTCTTCTGAAATTTAAATATACCTAGTGTGAACTCTCTTAACTTGTGAACTCTCTCTCTCACTTCCACTTTAGTTTCTTCTCTGTACTTTCCCCCATCTTGAGATAAAAGGGAAGGAGAGACTCTTTCCTTTCATACTTACATTCTGGAAGACATTGCTTCTGATTTACTACCTAGTCTCTGTCCATTCCCTTCAATTGGCCTCTAAGCCTATAGGTACTAGACAAGTGCTCACTTTCTATAACACTTGACAAGACTCACTTTCAGCTACTGACCTTTTTTTCTATTTGCAAAGAAAACCCCAGGCCATCAGATGGAAGTTACCCTCAACTTCTTGCCACCACATCCATAAAAATACCCACATCTATGTTTTCATATTCCTTTCCTGTGAAAATCCAGGCTAACCCCCTACCTCCCACTCTAAGATAAATTCCTTCCATTGGTTTCCTGCAATTTGTTCCTTCTTTCTAGTATTGTTTATCCCCTTCTCTCATGTTCTCTAACTTTTTGTACTTCTTTCCCATGAGCTTTCAAATATGCTTATATCTCTCCTATATTAAAAAAAGGCCTCATGTACTGCACTTGCCTTCCAACTTCTGCCACATCTCCCCTTCTTTAAGGAGCTCTTTTCATTCGCTGTCTCCAGTTTCCCTTCAAAGAGTGATTCATGCTTGCTATCTTCATTTCCTCACCTCCCACTCACTTCTCAAACCACTCCAGTTTAGACTCTATCTCAGCACCCAACCAAAACTCTATGATGACTTCCAAACAGGTAAATCTAATGGCTACTTTTCAGCCCTCATTTTCTTAAACTCTCAGTATATACACACAGTTTAGTCAGTAATGTGAGGTCATAGTAGTACTTTAAAAATATCTAAGATGGTTGAGATTTTCATGGGAATCCAGTAGGACCCATTAAGACATGGGTGTGGTTTCTTCACTCTTGCATCCTCTACTATGTGCCTGGCAAACAAAAGTGTGCAATAAACATGTGTGGTTTGGCTGAAACCCTCCCTCTTTCTGATGATGAATTCCATGACATAACTTTTCCCTCTTCCCCTACCTCTGAACCTGGCTTTCCACTGTCCATTTAACTGACTTCTCTACCTTTGCCTCTACCGTATAAATTTGGTGTTACTAAAGATTCTGTCTCTGACCCTTCTGATACTGTCACATTAAAATCAACTCTTCTTGGGCAATGAATTCAACCTTCATGGT
The DNA here is from genome assembly GCA_032199065.1 of Smutsia gigantea. NCBI lineage: Eukaryota > Metazoa > Chordata > Mammalia > Pholidota > Manidae > Smutsia > Smutsia gigantea. Next base: position 23,378 of record JAVSCE010014102.1, on the reverse strand, counting down.
TTGGCTTGTCACCTTTATGCTGACCAATCCCCAGTTCACATTAATACCTCACCTCTCTTCCAAACTCCATATCCAAATTTCCATCTGTCTCCTGAAGATTTGCAAATACATACTATGTCAATATTTCAACTGGTATATATTCAGCAGCTCAATCTTTTCCTTCAATTTGTTCTTCCACCTGTTTTCTGTTGTGGTTAACAGCATCATCTTTCTACTTACCCAGGTGGGAAACTTCTAGGCCAATATTACCCCTTTCCCTTTGTTTATTCAGAGATCCAGTGAACTTCAAGGCCTATTGATTCCATCTTCCTATTTTTGCGACAGTACTTTTAGTGTGGGTTCTGAAGCACATTAGTTTCTAGGGGGTCACCAAAAAAGTAAAAAGTATCCATGATCAAATAAATTCGATAAATGCTGAACTGAATACAGTTAAGTAGATTTCTTTATGGAGGGACTTTTTAAAGTCTTTGATATGCTAATATGCATACAGTATGGGGATCTGATATGGGATATCATATGCATTGTTGCCCTAAGTTATTTTGGTCACAGAACCCAATATTTTTGCAGCATGAAAGGAAACTTTTCTAAAACATATTTTGGAAAATGATGGTCTAATCTTCCCTTTTTCCTTCTGCAGCTATCCTATTCAAAGCCTTGTTTACAGATTTACAGCAGTTTCATGGGTGGAGGAGGGGATCTCCCTATCTCCAATGTCTTGCCTCCAACTTAACTCCTACATTTCTATTAGAGCTATCTATCCTTATAAAAGATGGATGATGACTCTCTCCAGAGTATTAGCTATCCTGCCCTTACTTCTGCCTAAGTCATCTATATCCTTACTGATTTTCTGCCTGCTTGCTCTCTCAATTACTGACAGAGAAATGTTGAAGTCTCCAGCTATAACAGACGGTTTGTCTCTTTCTCCTTTCACTTCTATCACTCCTTGCCTAATGTATTTTAATGCTCTGTTGTTAGGTGCATACATGTTTAGGATTCTTATTTCTTCTTGGTGAATTGATCCGTTTGTCATTATGTAATGCCCCCTTTTATACCTGATAATTTTCTTTATTCTGAAGTCAGCCATATCTGAAATTAATATAGCTACTCCAGATTCCGTTTGATTAGTGTTAGTATGGCATATCTTTATCCCTTTATTTTTAAGTTACCTGAGTCTTTAAAGTGGGTTTCTTGCAGACAACATAGAATTGGGTCTCATTTTTTAAAATTCTGAGTCTTTTAATTGGCATATTTATACCATTCACATTTAAAGTAATTATTGATATAGTTGGATTAATATCTACAATGGTTTTAACTGTTCTCTGTTTATTACATTTGTTTTCTTTCTCCCCTTCTTTTTCTGCCTTGTCTCGTCTGATTTTAATTGAGAATTTTATATTATTCCATTTTATCTCTTCTCTTGGTGTATCAATTATACTTCTTTCCAAAAAATTTTAGTGGTTGTCCTAGTACTTACAATATATATTTACACCTAATGTAAGTTTACCTTCAAATAATACTGTAAGGTTTCATGTATAGTACAGTTATAACAAGGTATTCCCAATTCCTCCCTCCTGTCCCTGGTAATATGGATGATATTCAGTCATATGTTATGATCACTCAACATATTGTTACTATTATTGCTTTAAATACTTATCTTTTAGATAAATTAAGAATAAGAAAACTAAAAACTAGCTCCATTTATTCCTTCCTACACTGTTCTTTTGTTTATACAGATCTGAGTCTTTGCCTTTTATTTTTTTTTGTTTATTCATTTGTTTTGAATAAATACTTAAGCATATTACAAACTACAGAAATCCATATGAAACAAAGAGATAAAGGAGTAGTCTGTTTTGTTTATTCACTTTGTTTTTTAGATTCCACATATAGGTGAAATCTTATGATATTTGTCTTTGCTTGACTATAAAATTTTCCTTCTGTGTGAAGAACATTTCTTGCAGGACAGGTCTGCAGGCAGTGATATCTCAGTTTTTGTTTGTCCAAGGAAGTTTTCTTTATATCTCCTGCACTTTGAAGCATAGTTTTGCTGGATATAGAATTTTAGGTTGGTGAGTTTTTCCCTTTCAACTCTTTAAATATTTTACTCCACTCTCCCTGCTTGTGTAGTTTCTGATGAGATGTCTGATGTAATGCTTATCCTTGTTCCTCTATATGTAAGGAGTCTCCTCATCCCCCAGCTTCTTACAAGATTTCCTCTGTCTTTGGTTTTCTGTAATTTGAATGTAATATGGGTAAGTGTGGTTTTTTGGGTACTTACCCTCTTTGGTGTTCTCTGGACCTACCTGGGTCTGTAGTTTGATGTCTACTGTTAATTTGGGAAAGTTGCTGGCCATTATTACTTTCACATATTTCTTCTGCGGTGTTCTCTCTTTTCCATCCAGGATTCTAATTATGTGTATGCCTTATCATATTGTCCCACAATTCCTGGATGTTCTGGGGTGTTCTTATGCCTTTATATCTTTGTGTTTCAATTTGTGAAGTTTCTATTACCCTGTATTCAAGATTTCTGATTCTTTCCTTGGCTGTGTTGAGTCTACAGATGAGTCTATCAAAGCCATTCTTCACTTCTGCTACAGTTTGATTTCTAAGATTTCTTTTTAATTCATCTCTCTACTCACATTGTCTATCTGTTCTTGATGTTGTCTACTTTTTCCATTAAAGCCCATAACATACAAATCGTGGTTATTTTATTTATGTTTTAATACTTTATTTTTATTGAAATAGTTGAAATACAGTATTATATTGGTTTTAGGTGTGAAATAAGGTGATTCAACAATTACATACATTACTAAATGGTCACCACAATAAGTGTAGTTGCCACCTGCCAACATACAAAGTTATTACAATATTATTGACTGTATTCTCTATCCTGTACTTTCATCCCCATGACATACTTATTTTGTAATGGGAAGGTTGTACCTCTTTATCCCCTTGCACACATCACTACCTCCCTCCCCTATGGCAATCACCAGTCTGTTCTCTGTGTTTATGATGCTGTTTCTGTTTTATTTATTTATTTGTTTTGTTTTTAGATTCCATGTATAGGTGAAATCATATGGTATTTGTCTTTGCTTGACTTATTTCACTTAGCATAATATCCTCTAGGTCCATCCATGTTATCACAGATGGCAAGATTTCTTTTTTATGGCTGAGTAATATTCCATTTCATATATGTATCAGATGTTCTTTATCCATTCATCTATTTTATATTTCCTACTTGATAATTGTAACATTTGTGTCATGTTTGAGTATGGATGTGATGTTTTCTTTGTCTCTTCAGTGTATATTTTTTTCTTTTGGCAGGCCTTGTGATTCTTTTTTCCCAAAGCTGGAAGTGCTATTTCAGTTAATAGGAACTGAGGTGAACATGCTTTTACAGTGAGGACTTACATCAGTCTAGGAGTTGGAATGTATTTAATGTTTGTTGTGGGTAGAAGCTCTTGTACCAGAAGCTTCAAATTCTTCTATTGTCATTGTTTTGTGTCTCCTCTTGACTATGGGCTTCCCTAAGTACTCATTCTCAGAGAGAGTCTGTGTTGTGCAGCTCTTTCAGTTATAAACCCATTATTATTATACTGGAGCCCTGTTGATGTGGTGGTGAGATGTAGGGAAGGAAAAATGCTAAAAAACTTCTGATGAAATATCAGTTTTTAAGTGGGCCTGTGCTTTGGGGCTATGATCTTCATAAATATTTCTCCAGTGGTATAGTTTTGTCCCCTGGCCCCCGAATCCCTTCCCTGGCTGCAGCACTCCTAATCTACTTCCTTGAACCCCTGATACCTGTGGACTTTCTCCCCGCCAACTTAGGTAAGATAGAAAGGCTGAAGGGGGCTTTAGTGGGGAGGAACCAAGCATAAAGTTTCAGAGTTGTGCTATGGTAAAGTCCCTTTCCCTGGAAAATAGGCCTTTGTTGTGGAGAAGACTGAATGGATTTCATAATGATTATTCTTCCACCTCTCCCTGCCAGATGTTCACCTTGGGAATCTCATGGGGTTTCTGGAGGGGAAGCCCAAGAAAACGTGAGAACCTTGATCCCTTGCACTACAGAGACAGTGACTGCAGCCCCCGGGAATCTCATTATCGTGCTAGTCCACACTCAGCTTCCAGTAATTTGTTAAAATTTCTGTTTAAGTGTTTCTACCAGAGGCTTCTGCTCCAGGTAAGCAGATTGAGTCTGTGTCTCTATGGATGTGTCTGCGTCTATAGATTTTGGGATGACAGTTTGCCCTGTGACCTCAGTTCTCTGATATGTCCAAAAAGAGTCACTGATTTTCAGTTTGTGTAGGTTTTTCTTGTTGTAAGGATGGGAGTAACAACTTCCAAGCTCTTGTGAAAGTTCCCTCTTACTCTGTTGCTGATTGAAACACTACTTTAAGGCCATCTAACAGCAGGGGCCATGCCTCACTCATCTATTTCTGTATTTCATGGAGGCAGTCTGGTGTATGTTTTAAATGATGCTTTAGAAGCTGGATCTGTGTTTGAATCATGATTTCACTGCCTATTAGTTAAGCTATATATCAGTTATTTTGCCTATGAAGAGCCACACTGTGGAACAGAACTTTGGTGATGAAAATGTTAACTGTTTTGTCCATTACAGGCATCTGTGGCTATTGAGCACTTGAAAAGTGCTACTGTGACTTAGGAAATGAATTCCTGATTTTAATTAATTTAAATTTAAATCAAAGAGCCACATGTGACTAGTGGCTTCTGAATTGGACAGTGAAAGTCTAAGGCTTTAGAATGTAGACAGTGGGTGATCCAGATATGTTATTCTTAATTCTTGTGTCATTCAAAGTAAAAATATAGACTGATATTATGTCACTTGGGAACATAAGGCTATGTCAGCAAAGCTTCTTGTTAGTAAAAGGTAGTCACTGACTCTACAGGCACTTTTTATATAAGGAGATGGTGATGTGAAACATGAACTGGGTGACTGAGGTGTTTATTCTTCCCCCCTGGGAATCCCCAGGAACTTGGTCTTGTGCCCTGGACAAATATGCGTGCATTCAGTGCAGTGAGATTTGTGTGGCTTTAGGTGTGTTACAGTTTATAAAGTTTGTTCACACACATTATTTGCTTTTGTTTTACAAAACTGTGATGATGATTTTTCTGATCCCATCTTATGGGTGAGGAAATTAAGACTCCAGAGGGGTTAAGTGACTTGATCAAGGACACATTAATGGTTCACAGCCTCAAACACAAAACTTTGGGACTCTGAAACAATGCTTATTCAACTAGGCCAAAACCAGTACTTAGTGAAGTTCATACCAGTTCTACTACACTTCTCTCTAAGAGCACTGACATCGGACAGTAGTTGAAGCTCAACATTAGCTTCCAGGGCCATCCCCAAGGACACCTCACCACTGGCAATCACAGAGCTGGGTTCTTGTCTCAGAAACACAACATGTAGCTCCTGTTTGTACCTGCTGTGCCTTCTGGTTTGATGCAAAGAAAGTTTCTACAAAGGAGAATGGCAGGTGACTCTGTGTGGGAAGTCTTTGGAAGAAAGGAAGCTTTGGCAATCACATAGTGATGGTAGCAACATCTACAGTGTCTCTGTGTGTGTGAGTTGGGGGGCTTATCTCTCTTCACCTCATCTCAGAGTATCCCTTCTACGTAGCCCCTTTCTCCTGAACTCCAGCACCTGGCAACAGGCAGGAGAGCAGTCCCCTCTGTCCAACATACTTGCCTTAAACTGCAAACTTAAAAGGTTCAGACTTATGTAGTACCCTTTGCACAACAGCTATTACAGCATCATTCAGAGTTAACCACTGAGTGAGAAAACTTTTGCACCATGCTTGTATCTGTTGGCCTTGTTGTAGAGAGTGAAAGAGAAGGACTGTATTTCTGGAATTAGTCCTGGTAGCTAATCACTAGGATGTGTTATAGCAGCAGCTCTCAGAGTGTGGTCCCTGGATGAGCAGAACAACACCACCTTGGGGAACCTGTGAGAAATGCAAATTCTTAGGTCCCACTCCAGACTCACAAAATCAGAAACTCTGGGGGAGACCCCAAATCTGTGCTTGGACAAGCCCTCCAGAGGATAGCCACTCAAGTTGGAGTGCCAATGCTTTACAGTATGGAAGCAATTAAACGGCACTGAGGAATGGGTTCAGGTTCACCAAGGTTCCTCAAGCCCACCAATCCGCTGCTCTAGTCACGGTGACCCTTAGACCAGCAGCAGCAACAACTTTGGGAGCTTGTTAGAAGTGCAGAATCTCAGGCTTGCTCTCCCAGACCTAATGAATCAGAATACGCCTGCTAATAAAATTCCCAGGGAATTGGAAAGCACATTCACATTTGAGAAAAACTGCTAATCCTCACTTACACTGAGGTTAGCTTTGTTTAAAGAGTTTAGGCACAGGGAACCAGGTAGGCAGAGGAATTTTCTTTGGTGGATTTTTTTTGATCCTAAATAATTATAGATTTCTTTTTGTAACCCTATAAAAAGACATTTTAGAAAGGGAAGCAGTGACCTAAATGATTAAAACCCCCCAGTCATGTGAAAATTTTCAATTTCATAGTTTCAAAGGGCTTTACAATAATCGCTTTGCCTGGTTCTCCTGATCTCTGGCAATTTTGATGACACTCTTTCCTTTGAAGTGCTTGCAGATCTAGTTATATCAGCACCATTTCCCAGGGAAACACTGTAGTCATGTAAATTAAGTGAGAGGAGAGTTACCAGCTCTCTCACCTAGATTGCTAGAGAATCCCTTTCAGGCATGTGCTGTGAGGCGTGGTGAAGAGAACCTTGAAATAGGAGCTCACACCTCCCAGAGCTTTTAATTCCAAAGACGCTTCCCTGGGCAGGAAGCGAAGGCTTCCTTGGTGTGCAAAGGCCTGTCAAGCGTGAAGATGAGGGCCTGAGCTCTGAGAAACCACCTGGAGGAGCTGGAGTGCAATTCGCCCAACCCCACTGACAGCTCAGCCTGCCTAAGAACTTGGGAGCTACACGCTCAGCAGTAGGATGGATCTAGTCATCTCTAATGACTCAGATGGAGTCATTAAGGACCAACAAATTGTGAAGCTGAGTACCAAGAATGTAGATTGAGCACGTGTTATTGCCTGTTGGATCAAAGAAAACAAAATGCCTACATGTGGATTTATTCAACAGGCAATAATGGCTCTGGAAGAGCTGGCACATATAAGGAAATAACAGTTATTTTCAAAGCAAATAGCAGTAACGATGAACACCTTGCAGAAGGCTATGGCTCCACAGTGCCTTCACGTCCCTTATTTCCCTGCATCCTTACCACAGGTGGGTGCACAGGATGCTGGGACACTCGGTGCAGGTGAGGAACCTGCTTCTCAGGGAGCTTTGGCGACTCCCCCAAAGTCACATACTTAGGAGAACTGGGACTTCCACTTGGTTTTCGTGACTCCAGATCCAGTGTTCTGTTCATAATACCTAAACTGGAACCTTCCTACTCGAAGTCCGCTCCACTGACCAGCAGCGTCAGCAGCACATGAGAACCTTACTAGAAATTCCGAATCTCGGATTCCACCCAGGCTGAATCAGAATCAGTACTTCCACTAGATGCCCTGGTGATGTATGGGCGCATTAAAGAGTCTAAGAGCAATCAATCTTTATTCAGTATGACCACTTGCCATGCCAAAACAAGAACCAAAACAAAAGGCAACAACAGGAACCTCACAAATTAGGGTACTGAGTGTCACAAAGACTTTTTTGAGCACTTATAACAATAGTTCTATAGCAGAGACACATTTTTTTCTTGAGACAGAAGGAACTGACAAAGCCACGATGTTTTTCTTTTAAAGTGAACCTCTTAGAACAAGTCTTTCTGTTATCCTGGGCTCCCTCTTAAGAAGAGCTAGACTAAACAACACCTAAGCTAGGCTAAGAATGGTGAGATCTCGTGGAACACTGACACTACAGCTGGGAAAACCACTTGCCCTTGATTAACTAAAAAATGTATTTCATCTTTACACTTGAATATGGATGTGGCCAATATCTTGAGACAAATTATTCATGCAAATAAGGACATGTGTAGTAGAGAGCTGACTTTGAGGGGGTTTGCTGGAAAATGCAGAGTGCTCCGCCCTACCAGGTGGGAATGGACCACTAGACACTGAGGTCAACTTTATGCCTTTCCAAATGCCTTGGGCCTCTGGTCAAGTGTTTTGTCTTCTGGAATTTCTCCTCATATTAAGTGAATGTCAGTAGATTCTGAAGCAGAATGGATGCGTATTGCTTATCATCAAGTTTGAAACCAAGATTTGTCAAGGATGAAAAATGAAGACAGATCTAAAGAAATCACATGGCCATGCTACCAGGTAAAATTATATTTGACCATAATGAATCAATAGGGAAGGGAGAGCACATTTTCCATCCTACAAGCCATTAACCAGCAGCAATCATTAAGTACCTGCTGCACACTCCACACTGTGCGAGGTTCTGGAGAGATCTGGGAGTATGAGACATTGTTCCTGCCCTTGAAGAGCTTATGATCTTGTGCAAGAGAAGCTGTTGAGTAACAGTAAAGCAAATTATATGATAGTGTACAGTTAAGCATTCAAGAATGAAAGTATGACTAAAAGCCAGATAGATTTAAGGGAGGGAGGGAGCCATGAATCTGGGAAGGCCTCATAAAGTAGGAGGTGTGTGAGTTTGACCTCAAAGGAGTGAGTGTATTTCTAGGGAGAACAGCAAAGGCAGATGTGTGCAGATGGGCTATGAGATGGAGGCCTGCAGCCTTCTCTTATGTTCATCAAGGGAAGAGGGATTGGGGGTGGGCCACTCAAATGTGGGGGTTTGGCCTGTAAAACCACAAGTTCTGGTGGTGTCTAGGCCCTGTTTGGAATCATCTTTACCACCACCCAGTGGCAAAACTGAAAATGGCAGTTGCTTATCAAATTTAAGAATAACTAAACGGTTATGCTGCATCATTCTTGCCTGTAAGCTTCATGGAGATGGGGTCATGGCCATCTTGTTGTGTGAAGGTTAAACATCCGTAAGGAATGTGGGCCTGAAACTCCTGGATGTATAACTCTAGAGGGGTATAAAACTCTTAGAGCCGATGTTCTCAGGGTCCCACCCACATTCACTCAGCTCGCACTCACCTCTACGCCGCTTACTGCAAACACCGGCAGCACTTTGCCTCAGGCTTTTATAAAACACCAACAAAAACAACTCTGATTATAGGGACACATACAACTTCTGGATTTTCTAGAGATTTGTTTAATGCCTCCAATGTAGCTGGACCAACTAGTGATGACTGGAGAATTGGGAGCGACTATCTGACATCTTCACCCATAGCTGAGATAACGTGGACACATATTCCGCGGTGTCTCCCAGAGTTCCCAAGTGAGACTGAGCCCCGGGTACCTACAGTGGACACTTGGCTGGAGAATACTCCTTAGACTGGCTTCCTGCTACTCCGTTTCACAACTGCATTTCCTTACCAGTGTTTTCAGATATTACTTCCCAAGGTAATCACTTGCACTCAAATCCTCATCTCAGACTGTACTTGGAGCCTGCAGGTTAAACCTAAAGTGGAAGACCTAACAATGGGGATCTTTCAAAATACCAGAAACAATATTCTCAAGAGGATTTCTTAGAGAGCAAGAAGATAAAAATAGCTTCCCTGCTCCCTCACTGCCTCGTTTTGTTCAAAATACGAATTCTGAAGTTGAAGGCATGACATATTATTCAGAGCTTCCCATATGAAATAACAACTGGTGTTGATTTCCTTTTTCTTTTTTTTTTTTTGTCTTTTAAAGGTTAGAGATTACTCACCTCCCCTGCTGGTCATTAAATCAGTCTGGCAGGATTCCTCGGAAGTTCTACGGCCTTCCGGGCATGTGGTAGCAGCACAGGCGGTGTGCAGACAGGCCTGCTTGCTGTGATGTGCTACCGAGCAGGCGACTTCAAAGGTCTGCTTCAAGCCCATCTCAAGTATCACTTGGGGCTCACACTGAGCCCCAAAGTCAGTACCAGATGGTGCATCTCACAAAGTCAAAGTTGATCAGATCCCCAGCACCTTGTATCTCCTTAGCTCCTGGGCCAGGCATGCTGCAACCTCTCAGGCAGGAAATAACTTCTTTTAGCTTACTTCTCCTTTCCTTAGTTATCATAAGGAATAGCCAGTTAAATGTTCAACTCTTCTGTGAGGTTTGGAAGTCTGATGAATTCTGAGAGGTTCAGTTTTTGTGTTAACTGAAAAAAAATCATCTTTCTCTAACTCTAATACGGCATCTATCAAGATACTGTGAGTCATTAAGAAGGTGGGCTTCCTCTCACACTATGGCTTTATCTTTAAATTTAGTTTAAACGAGCCATTTACCTAAAGTTTGTCCCAAATGCTTCTCTGCACAGGGAAGTAAAAGATTGCCCCCCGAATCTAAATGAGACAAGCAGGGTGGGCACTCAGGGATACTATCCACACAGAGGAAATGTGCTTAGAAGTCAGACAACCCTAGATGATAGGCTACTTGCTTTATTCAGATGCATCTACTCGAAGTGAAAGGAGACTGAAAAGCAACCGCTTTCACTCCTTAATTTTCCCCTAGTGCAAAAATAAAAATAAAGTGCAAAAGGCAGTTGGCTGGCCCAGCACACACACAAATGCTGCCCTTTCAGGCCTGGGCTCAGTCTTCTCTGAGAGTATCTGCCACTCGGATAACTCATGGAAGGGACCGGACTGCCCATGGCATCATAGCACCTGTCACCAGAGAGAGCTCCCTGAGATGCCAGGAGCAGATTCCAGTGTCTGCATTTGCAGAGATGATCTTTAAGGTGACCTCCAAACTCAGGGGTCTTTGATCCCCTTTTCCTTGGATGCAAGTTCTTCTTTGGTCATTTTGTGTTCAGGAAAGCAAAACAGCTAGACTAGGCAAAAGAACTGTGCCGCTGCCTCCTCAGCAGGCCTCTGCTCACTGTGGGGTCTTACACACTATCAGGAGAAGCCCAGCCTAGTGAGTGGCTGCTACACATGGAGGGTCAGGCCTGCCGGAAACAGGCACTCTGACTAGTCTCAAGGCCAGTATTAACTTAGCAGCTTTGACATTCAAGCAGTTAGACTGCATTCAATTTCTTGGGTTCCTCTGCAGTGGGATTTAGACCATAAAGGACAGAGCTACAGGAGAGAGCATGCTAAGCACACCCAGGGGAGGTTGCACTGGAGAAGCTGGTCTGGGCCCAACTGCCAAAAGAACTTCTTCTCACAGGTTGTAGTATTTGCCCTCAAAGTTCTGTAAGATTTTTGGATGTGAATTTCTTTGGCATTTTTTCATTTTACATAATCCAGCTAAAAACAAAAAACCCTAACAAAACACACAAATGAACCTCTTCAAGCAGGGTTTGGGGCCAGATAATTCTTTGCTATGGGGGACTATTCATAGGCATAGGATATTCAACAGTGTCCATGACCTCCACCTACTAGATTCCAGTAGCAATCCACCCCCAGTTGTGACAATGAATAATTGTTAATTGAAAAAAATCATCCTTCTCTAAGTCTAATATGGCATCTTTCAAAACTGCGAGTCATTAAAAAGGTGGGCTTCCTCTCATACTATGGCTTTATATTTAAATTTCAGTCTAAATGAGCAGTTTACCTAAAATTTGTCCCAAATGCTTCTGTGCATGGGGAAGTAAAAGATTGCTGCCTGAATCTAAATGAGACAAGCAGGGTGGGCACTCAGGGATACTATCCACACAGAGGAAATGTACTTAGAAGTCAGAGAACCCTAGATGATATGCTACTTGGTTTATTTGGATGTGCCTACTTGAAGTGAAAGAAGACTGAAAAGCCAAATTTGACCATTGCCAAATGTCCCTCTGAGGCCTTAGAGGTTATTTATCAGGACAAACTTCCTGAAATTGCTCCAGTAAAGGAGTTTTGGAATATAGTATAGGAACTTCTTTATGTAAAGGACCAGAGAGTAAATATTTTAGACTTTGAGAGCCACATGTCATCTCTACCTAATATTCTTCTTTTATTTGTTCCTATTTTGTTGTGTCACAATCTTTTAAAAATGTAAAAACTCCTTCCAAGCTCAAAAAATAGGCCAGAATTTGCCGATCCATGATTGAAAGTGCTGAAGCAGTATTTGGAAAAACTGGGCTCTTGATCCAGCTACCAGGTCTTCGTGACCCTGAGCTAGCAGTTATGCTGTCCTTCTTGGAAAGCCTGAATTAAACAATTCCAAGTTAAATTCAATTAATCTTGTTTTCAACTTAATTCTACTAAATGTATGTAAACATAAAAAGTTTAAGTAAAACAGAAATTCAGTATTTGAACAAAGTGAGACTCCCCAGGGAGTGAAGAATGTCTGCGGAATAAAATATCCTGTGAGGTTCCTCCAAAGAAGAGCACGTTGTGCAAAAGAAATGCCCCGGCCAATTTCAAAACTGAAATATGTTTTAATACAACTACAGAGATTATCAAGGAAGGAAGAAAAGTATCTTGGCAAAGAGAATCTTAGAAACTGCTTGTAAAGTTGTAAAAATAAAAATGTCATTGAAAATACATTTGAAAGTAGTTTCTGTGGAATTTTCTTTACCCATAACATAAATGTCTGAGTAAAGTAGGGCAGGTCCGTTCTACAGTGTTTCCTGAGGGTCTTCTGCTTGCCAGGACTGGGAGGCACTGGAGTTGAAACTACGTGGATCCCACCGATGAACAGTGCTCAAACCGGAAATAGCTTCATTCATTCATTCAGCAAAATATTCTTTCTATCTTTGTATATTGCTAGTTACAAGTATCTTATACTTTACTTTGGGCATTTAGAGTTTCTTTATGTGGATTTTCATTGGCACCAGACAGAATGAGTCAAGAAAATACCCTTATGATCCAATTCCCACTGTTTGTTAGAACAACAGTATGGGACAGGCATGAGAATGGGCAGATATACGTCATTTGGGTAACAAAAATGTACATCTTAAATTATTCTGGTAGTTTGTTATATGCGAGGAAGTAAATTACAGTGAAAAGAGTACTAGGCTGGGAGTAAAAACCCTGGGTCCCAGTCCTGGTTCTGTCCTTGTCTTTTTCCCATGGGCACGTCAGTTAATTTCTAAGTTTTCTCACCTGTGAAATGGGGTCCTACCTACCCTGAGGTGTTTACTGGATTTAAGCATCCTATATGTTTCTAAGTACTCTAAAGGTGGTATCTTTTTGTAAGGACGGGAGCTAACCTGGTTCTTCACTGTACAGGGATGATTTGGGACTAAGTCAGGTATTGTCTTGGTCACAGCCCGGATCAATTATCAACAAAACCTTCTTACACTTCATTTTAGATGATCACGAAGAAACATTTCTCTAAAAGCTTGTGAGGAGCTACTTTGAAATTTGCTCTGAGATGAACATCATGGATTTTCTGTTAATATGTAATAATGAGCTAAATTTCATCTTCCTAGTGAAATGAAGACTTTTGAAGATCAACATTTACTTAAAGAAGTTCAGAAATTAAGGGCTGATTCCTTACCAGCACCATGAGGTCCCACCCACTTTCACCCAAAATTACATCTTTGACCTGCAGCCTTCAGAGGAAACCATTGTTAGGGAGGGTCACCTCCCCATAGTTTGTGGTCAAAATCTATGCTGCAGAGTCAGAGTATGGTAATCATGTCACTTGCACAAATTTGGGAAAGCTTCTACAAACAGCTGGATTTTCAAATGTGGATTATTTTTTTCTGTGATACTCTCAATTATATTAAAAAAATCAACCTGGGTTTTCATTTCTTGTCATCATCCCTTCCTAGTCTATTTTTTGTCAGAAAGTAGCTGGACTAATACCCCAAGAAGGATCTTCTTTCATTGAGTAGGCACAACCCCAGAGAGCACTACGAGGGGCAAATGACACAGCCCTGCAAGTTAGTCCCCCATGGTTTCCTAGTGGGGCCGGACAAAGCCTCAAATCCTGGTTATGCTTTGTCCGCTTTGCTTCAGATGCAGTGCCCCCAAACAGGCAGGGGCTGCTTGGTGCTGTGTACAATGTTAACTGTCAGTGCTACTCTTGACACCACCAACAACATGTCAGAATACCACTCTTTCACTCCTAACACCTTTTGTCTTCATCATGTCTCTAATGGAAAAAAAGAAAAACAATGTAAGTGTTCATTTCCCCACCTTACATTGCCATGACTGCTGAAGGTGCATTTTTCTGTCCCCCTGCTCCATACCTACCAAATACAGGGGTTGGATGTAAAAGGAAAAAATGGATATATGAAATCGAAGAAAATTCCCTCAATTTCATAAGTCTGGGTTTTTATACACTGTGTGAATTCATTGGACCAGAGGGCCATCAGCTAGAAATGAGTTCTGACCACATTCGACTTGGTCTTGATTTCCCCCAGACACCTAGAACATGAAAAGCGGCCATCCCACTTTTTTAAAACAATTCACTGACAAGACTGCTGTCCTTTAAAGTTGCCCTTTAGACATGGAGGCAAAGCCAGCCTCCAGTGTCAACTTTCTTTTGTAAATACGGCTTTCTGTCCTGAATAGATCAAAATCCAATCGAGAGAAACAATCCAGTTGAAAGAGATCTGATGTGCCTGTTGATGTCTCATTAACCTTGAGAGTGAATGTAACTGGTGACTGCCCGTCACAGTGGCGTGATGGTTAGGAAAAAAAGCCAGTGGAAACATCACCTCAGAAAAAAACAAAAACAAAACAAAAAACAAAGAGAAGAAACATCATTCAGTAGATCATCTATCAAAACATGGGGCAGCTTTCCAACTGTCAAGATGGGCTAAATTATTGTTTCCTTAAGCCTGTGATTAAACTACTACATGTTTTCTGAGGAAAGCATTTGGAGCAGTTATCTATCTGTGTGTCAAAATATGTTCACTTAAGTATTGGGAAAAAAAACCACTTCGATGCCAGAAGTATAATCATGAGGAAAGCAAACATCTCAGGACTAATGTTACTAAGGTTCTGTGATGACTGAGTATGTAATGATGTGTGTGCCATGAAAAATATCACGAGCCACCCAACGTGGGAAGGGTCCTAATTCTGATGAGTCCCTAGTCAGATTTTGCCTCATTACTACTAACTGCTGATTGATAGATAACATGTCAACAAATAGAAGGGAAATAACGCAGGAAAATGAGCTTGTCTTTAGAGATGAAGGATTACCTGTAGAGGAAAAGAGGAGGAGAGAGTTCTCCAGGTTCACTCACTGACTCCCCTTGGGATAAGTAGCCCAGAAATCGAACCAGCCTCTACACCCAGACCTGGACCAGAGACCCACACAAAAGCAGCCCTTCTCCTCCCACCTCCGAGGGCTCCAGCTAGGACTGGTTCCTGTCTGCCTTCCCCATAAGAGCACCTTAAGCAAACAAGCCCCACAATCCCCACACGGGGTTTGGATGGCCCATTCTCACCTAATTATGCTTTTCTCTCTGAAGGTCTCCACGTTCCCATCTCTAGTCCTCACTCCTCTGCGTTTCTTAGAACTTCCAGAAAGTTACCACCATTAACTTCACTTTTCACATCAAATTCCCACCTCGGGCTGACAGCACAACCTGTTTCTGCGATTGTCACACTCTACCCGGCGGCGGCTTGGTTTCCTATGCGCTTTTCAGGGCCACACGGCCCGACTTCTGGCCTCACCCTTCTGGTTCTGCCCCTCACCCTCGCGCCCAAATGCACCCAAACAAAAGTGGATCAGTCGAATCCTTCTTTTCCCAAAGAAGTTTTTGCATTTTGGAGGAAAGGAGCTACTGTAAAAGATGAATTCACAGCGAATCAAAACATCATTTCCTACCCTAGAAGACAGAGATGGCTACCCTCGCTCCGGGGAAGAGGGCAGCAGGGCATCCCCCGTCCACGCCGGGGACCACACTTCTTTCCTGGTGGGTGGGAGGCATTTTCCTCACCATCCCGCCTCGCATTCCTCTGCCCCCTCACAGCTGCTCCGAGCAGCTTTTCCTAAAACACTCAGGGGGCCAGAGGAAGGGGGAAAAATGAGGATAGGGGAGAGGGGTCTCTGAATTCCCCCACCAAGCAGATAATGTTTTCAAGTAGCAGGACTTTGTAGAATGTCTTCTCTTGTTCGGCTCCTTCCTGGCCCAGTTACCCCAAAGCCTCCCCGCCCCCAAGACCACTGCAACCAAAACAAGCGCACCGACCACAGCACCGTGGCTGCCGCCGCCCCAACTGTTGCAGGAGCTGCCCGGGTGGCAGAGACAATCGGCGAGGGAAGGACCGGGGCCGGGCCCAGATGCTCCCCGCCCAGGAGGCTGGAAGGCTCCGGGCGGCCTCCGAGGGGCGCGCGGTGCAGGGACGCCCCTGCGGCAGCCGCCTGGGATGGGATAGGCGGCGCTCTCAGCCCGGACCCCCGCGCAGAGCCAGCCCAGCCGCGGCAGCGGCACCAGCGGAGTATGCCCGCGCCCGCTCCTCTCTCACCTTTAAGATCAGGTCGGTGTGATGCTGGTCCAGCATGTTGGCTTTCTGGAAGGAGGTGACAATGACCCGGCCGTAGCGCCCAGGGGTCTGCAGGTCCGAGTAGAGTCGGTGCTTGGAGCGGTTGACAGGGAAGAGGCTGTTGACCAGGTTGCGCTCGATCTTGGCGAGGCTGTGCTGGGGCGCCAGCAGGTGCTCCACGCTCTCCTCGACCTGGTAGCGGCTGAAGCTGGCGCCGAGCAGGATGGAGATGAGCACGGGCGCCGAGGCGAAGAAGACCGGGTGACTGGCAATGAAGTGGCCGAGCCGGGAGAAACACGTCCTCAAGCCCCTGTGCAGAACCTGCCGCAGCATCCTAGAGCAGAACGGGCGCGGGAGGAGGGCGAGGCGCACGCTCGGCGCGGGCTCGGGCGGCGGCGGCGGCGGCGGCGGCGGTGGCGGCGCCCGCGGCGGCGACGGCGGCGGCGGCGGAGGCGAGACCCGGAGCTCTCCCGGAACCGCGGCACCACCATCGGGGAGTCCCGCGCCACGCCTCGGGAGGGTCCCCTCCGGCCGGAGACACGCCCTCCTGCCCGCGGCCACGCGGGCCCGGAGAGCCCCCCAGCCTGGCGGCCTCCGCGCCGCCCCCACCCCGCCCTACCCCGTGCGCCCTCCCCACTCCCGCCGCCTCCCCGCCTGAGGGGCTCCGCACGGCGGGGCCGAGTCCCGGCTCAGCCCCCGCGGCGAGTCATGACCCCATTCACCCGACCCCCAAGGCCAACGACGGGGTGGCGCGGGGAGCGGCGGCGGCGCTATCGCGGGGAGACTCTGCGCGCCAGCCTAGGAACACGAGGACGGAGAATTCCAGGCTACACCCAGTCCCCTCCCTTCCCCTATCTTCCTCCGGGGAGACCCAGAGATGAATAAAGAAATGGTCCTGATTTCCTCAACAAAAAGTAAAGAGTTCTTCCGGGGGAGGCGTCGGGCGGACCCGCTCAGAGCCGAGTCGCCCCAGAGGCAGGAAGGAGGCGGCTGAAGACTGCGTGCGCCCCAGCTCTCGCCAGGCTCAGGTGGTGGCGCGCACTGGCTGGTGCGGAGAGGGGGTGGGGAGCGAAGACGCTCGAACGTGGAAATCACGCCTCCTCTCAAGTAAGAGCCATTTAAAATATCCCCAACACTGCAGCTTCCTTGGGACCACGGGGTCCGGGTGTACGTTGGGGGCACGTCCACCCAAAAGGCGGCTGTGCATTTAGGGTTGCCTTCATTTAGGGCCGCTCCAGAGTGGACTGGGGCTGGGCAGTTATGCTGCGCGCCCCTCAACCTCCCCACTCCGTCCCCCAGTAATAAAAGTGTTGGTAATGATGGTCAGTCGGTGGAGCCGCCGGTCACCAGGGCTTTGGTGCTCCCGGACTCCCGACTTTCCGCCCTGCGTCTTCCTCCACCTCCTCCTCTCTCTGTCGTCATAGGCGGGTCTGGGGGACCTGATGCGGCGGGGCTGGAGCAGGCGCCCCTGCGGGCGTAGAGTGTTTGCGAACAGCTTGTCTGGGAGTCCGTAGCGTTACTCCCCTTCTCTTCTTCACCCCGCCCTCTCCTCCTCAACGGCGCGAGTGGGGAGTGGGGTACACCTGATCTCAGACCTGGAGACATGCTAGTCTCCGAGCGTGCGGAGCCGCAGGGGGCGCGGGGGAGCCAGGGGGGCGCCGAAGGCTCGGCAAAGTTGGGCGTGTGCGCGCCAGCCTTGAGCTAGCAGGCAGCCACTATGGTCCCCTCGCACTCCCCCTCCAGAGACTTCCCTGAGAAGGCGGGCGCCGGCTTTGGGCCCGGGATAGACCTGCGGCGGCGGCGGGAACAGCCACGCACAGGTACAATTCAGCGCGGTCTGTTGCGCACTCCAAGCCCCGGGGTCCATCCACTGCAAAGCAAACCGAGCTGGATCTCGGAGTCGGGGCCACTGAGGCGCTCTGTCCAGCCAGGGGGTGGGGACCGGAGCGCGGCTAGGGGTCCCCCAGGTTTCGCGCTCCGAGCGCTTGGCAAGCCATCCCACTCCTCGGGTCGCTCGTGCTTGGCTTCCTAGTGCCAAGGGTCAAAGGAGAGCCGGCGGCGACTGTAGGCGCGGTTCCTGGAGTGTGGCCCGCACTACTGAGCATGGACATGCATATTAATCGAAGCTGAAGAAAAACGGAAGGAGGGGGAGGAGGAGGAGGTAGAGAGGGGAACCGAAGGAGAGGGAGCGGGAAATGGGTGGGAGAATGCGGCTCAGGGGGATATTTCCTTAACGTTCCCTTCCCAGACTCCCCAGTGCCAAGCGGCCCTCCACTTCTCAAACTGAACTTGGGAACTTGCACGTTGGAAATAGGAAGCCTTGGGCTGGGAAATCCTCTTTTTTTTGGCCTCTTCCCTCCCTTCCCCCACAGGCAACCCTCCTTCCTATATTCCCTCAGCAACACCTGCATCTGCTGCGCTGCCCACCCCGGGGGCTCACCCGCTCAGCTCTGCCTGCGCTCCCTAGGTCCTGCGACCCATCAGTACTCTAGTCCATTTTCGCAGCTCACACTCGCTGTTTCCCACCGTGCTCTCGGTTTTCAAAGGCTCCCCCTGGGCGCCTAGGTTCACCAGCACCTTCCAGCCCTCACCTCCCTCGCTCTCCTCCCTCCTCCCCCCCAGCACTGCCTTCCGCGGATGGGACACATTGGGAGGGGCTAGAAATTCCCCTGCAGCACTCCACTTGTGCCCTTCCCCCAGCATCGTAATTTCTGCTCGCGGAGAAGCCGCTGCTCTGCAGCGCTTTGCTGATTCACGATGATCGCGGAGGGAAAAGCCTCATTGACTTGTGCCCCTGCAACTAGCTAGGCGAGAACGAGTGGCTGCGAGGGCACACGCTTTGGGAAACCACCCACCACTTCGCTGCCGAGGTGCTAAATGGCACGGTGGATGCTCCGCGTGGCTCTCAGCCTGGGCAGACGGAAACACCGGAGGGGCGGGGTGGGGGTGGGGGTGAGGGGTGGCGGGCGGGAGGCGGTGGCAATGGGAATGACTGCGAGTCCATTTCTTTACTGCTGAGCCGGCGGCAGCTGGTGGGTGGGCACCTCTCAGGAGGCCTAAAGTCAGTCTCTGCGCGGGAAAGGAACAGAGATGTTTCTTGTGCCCTGATGCCAGCGCAGTGACAGAAGGAAGAGAAGGGAAACCAGCCGACAGGTGTCCTAGGGAGCGTTTAACGTTGGCAGAACTCTTTTCGTTCTGAAGTCTTTGTCCCTCGAAGCGGTTCCCTCCTAACCTTGGTTCGCTTTTGTCCCTAGCATTTCCGGCCTTTAAGCACTAACGCAGGCTCACGCAGGCTGAAGAGCAGGCACGCGTCCCCTCTCAGTGCCTGGGCTGAATCTTAGAGAAGGAAAACCTAGCAGTAGCCCAGCCAGCCGGGTGGGAGTGTGGTCCCCCCATACGGAAACGGCCTTTGCTTTCAGACCTAGGCATTTGTATGTAGTCCTCCCAACTCTATTCCTAATTGTCCTTCTGTGTATTCGGGGAACTTTCACCCTACCTCCTTTGATTCAGAATCACTGAATGGCCTGAGAGTGGATCTTCCTGCCACTTTTTATTGCCGGAAACCCAGTTAGTATTGTCTAAACTGAGTTGGAGGAAGAGCGAGCAAAAGCGAGCTGGCATAGAGGGCGTTGCCTCCAACGGATTTGATTTTCCATCTCTTTTGATTCAGACGGTCAGGGCAGCATTGCTACCACCAAAGGCTTGGGTTTGCATTTGGGGCAATGACCTTGGAAATAGAACTTCCATCAGAACATTGGTAAATTATTCCCTTTTCTGATTAAAAATTAATACATATTAATTGTAGGACATTTAGAAAATCAGAACAAGAAAAAGAAGGAAACAGAAAGACACCTATATCCCTGTACTCCCACCACCTTTCAAAAGTAACCTGTTGATAATTTATTGTACACATAGGTTAAGGCTACTGGTTCTTTAGCCTCTAAATTGAATCCTTGCTCCACTACTTACTATGACATGTTGGGTGAGTAACTTAACCTGTTTATGCCACACTTTACTCTTTCTGGAAAATGGGAATATTAATAGCAGCTACCTCATAAAGTTGCTGTGAGGATTAGATAGTTTAAAAGATAAAAGGCACTTAAGACAGTGCCTGGAATATCACAAGACCTAATAAATGATATTTGTTGTAATTCTAATCTTTTCTGAATATGTGCATGTGAAAAGAAAATCAGTGCCTGCCATCAAGAAGCTGGTCTGATATTATCAGTTGGGACTCAGTGTTGCTAGAAGCTGCCCTGGTACTCACAGCTAAGCTTTGCTGTTCTCCTGTTGAACAAAAACCATTCCCCAAACACTAATGACCGATAAGGTCATTCTGTAATTGTGATGGATCCAGACAAAATAAGGACCACTCCATAATCATGTCTTTACACAAAGCATGAACCTTGTCCAAAGCACAAAAATAACCAAACATGTCCCTCTCCTGGCTGATATGAGTGACTATTGTGTGTGTGTGTTTTTAAAACAAAACAAATTACAGCTTTAGGCTTGGTCCAGTCTTCTCTCCAAGATAAAGATTAAAACACGCAATCATAAAACTGCCTCTGCTTCCTGACACCATCCAAACCACAGCAAGCCCCACTGCCTTACATTCCCCAAACTCACTTCACACAAGCTCCAACCCTGTGAGGAGTCCTTCCTAGCATCTAATTGAGATGCTTTTTGGTGCATATGCTCCTTTGATGCAACGACAAACCCAGCTATTCACGTACTGCTATATTCCTGCTGGCCTTTGGCAGGAGGGCTTTGGCAATGCATATAAAATATTTATACACTTTCTCTAAAAGTGAGGGTCATAATAAACATTCTACTTAGTGAAACATTTTTCCATTAACTAGGTCATGAGCATTTTCTCATGCCAATTAATGTAGCTACAAACCATTTTAGTGGCTGCATAGAATTCCATCAACTGGTTGAAATTTAACTTATACCATATTGTTGGGCATTTAATTAAAAAAAAATTTACTGTTATAAGTAGCACTGAGATGAACATCCTGTATGTAAATGCCTGACTGCATCTCCCTTTTCTTAGGGTCAAGTATCCACCACTATGTTTTAAGTAAGACTGCTCCGAACAGATGCATTTCTAATTACTGTTAACGGGAAGGGACAGGGGCATTCCTTCACAGGGATTAAATTCATTCATGAAATAAATGAAGAATTCTCACTTGGTTGAGGAAGATTCTATCATCCTTTACATTTGGAATCAGTTTCTTGGCTCAGTCTTGCTCAGAGGTGCCAGAGGGATTGATCTGGGTATGGAGGAAGTGGGGACTCAAAAGCTTATTTAGTTTGGTAAGGTCAGAAACAAGGGTCTACTCTTGTTTAGCAAGCGTATCAAGCATTAGCTTTCAATAAACACTGCATGAGACAAGTATTTTCATGCATGTATCTTAAATCTAAGCAGTTCTATATCGATCACGAAATCACTAGGCATAATAGCAGGATCATGCAAAGGATATTTGGGCAGCTGCAATTTAGGGTGGCACTTAGTATAGTTGGTTGTCATTTCTTTATACTATGCTGATCTCAATAACACAGATATTTCTAAGTGGTGGGTGTTTCTGCTATCCTAAAAAATCTAGGTAATATTTCTTGGAGAATGGAGACACATGCAGGAAAGTTCAAAGTATGACAAAGATTTTCCTTTCAGAGTGGGAAGCTCCCCTGGCAAACTTCAGTGTTTTCATGAGTGAGGATGTTTCCATGAAATATCTATTGGGACTCAGTCTTGTTTTGACCAAGAAGTGTATGCAGAGCAACACTGTACTCCCTGAAATTTTACCCAAAGAGAGACTTCCGAGGATAGTTTAAACTTGCAGTTGAGGAGAGAACATGTGGCAAGTGCTATTAGGCTGCTTAAGATAAAGAAACACACTGTTTTCTGATCACTGTTAGATGATCCCCACTCAAAAGTGTGCCAGCTGGATATCTCAGTCTTTCAGGATATTCTTCCAACTCGGTATGCTCTCAATTATCATCATGAGTCTTTCAGAAAAATGATCTATCATGACATAAGGAAAAAAATAATTCGAAATTATTTTCCTGAATAAACATAGGACTCAGGGCTAAGAGAGGAATATTTTGTGCATTGATTCAGGGAGAAACATTGTGGAACAGAAATTGAGCAAGGGATTCCCTGCTCTCAAGGAATCTGTAGTCTAATAGGGTCACAACAGTGGTGTGTGTGTGTGTGTGTGGGTGTGTGTGTGTGCTCAAAAAAGGCCTGGATTGTATCTAGTTGGTCTCTAGCCTTAGAATACCTTTAGCCTAGAGTTAGCATCTTGCTGTTGTGAGCTTCTTTGTTATCTAATGTTTTAGATAGCTACATGTTAATGATATGTAAATATTATATATCAGCTTTTTGATAGCCTTTTATCACCGGGCTGGGTTGGTAGGGGACCCCTTCTCTCTTCCCTTGGGTTGGTCCTAAAGTTTCGAGGTTGGTCAAAGAAGATTACTTCTCATTCTGGGAATTCCTGACTAATGCTACATTCTTCATATCAAACTAAGTACAACTCAGGTTTTTCATTAACTTAAACTAGCCTTCCATCCACCACAACTAAATGAGGAGAGTTTAGGTACATTATTTGCTTTCAGCACCAGGGACAGGTCCATTTAAATCTAGTTACTCCTCTCCCTTCCAGCCCCATCACTTCTAAATTGGTTTTAGAGAAATTTTAGAGCTAAAAAGGTCCTTTAAACTAACATAATCTAGTGGGTTGATCATCTTTTTCTAAGACAGGACATTTAAAATGGCAATAAATTTAAATTGTTGGACCACCAAATCCAATTGTGCCCAATACTTTTATGCCTTTGTGATATGTTTATATGGGAGGGTTCATTTAAAGGGAAGTGTTAGAACGAACTCTAAATATAATCTCTTGAATCTAGGAGCAAGTGTGCTGAAAACTTACGGGAATGATAGAGAATTGGGAAGAGGACATT
>JAVSCE010014101.1:0-53493 GCA_032199065.1 Smutsia gigantea | reverse complement strand
AATATTTCTGGATACAAGAATTTGTAAAATGTTTGGTTATAAATATATTCCCGGGGATTTTATTCACCCAGTGAGATATAGGGAATTTTTATTGAATAATATGTTAATTTCATTCCTTCTGTCTCCTTTAGTAATCTGTACAAAGTACTGATCTGGGTTGAAATACCAACCATCCAGGGTAATATGTAGGTCTTAGTGGAATTTGTGAACCTACTCCACTCTACTCACAGTCCCCTGTGATGTCTAAGACTTTTCCATGGTCATGAGGGGGACATGAGGGAAATCACACAAATCCAGTATGAATCATGTAGACAAGAGCTTTTCACAATCCCGTCTATCTGAAAAGTGTTCACTTCTAGTTGGGGATCATGTGGCATCCTTATTTGTTTTTATTGTCTTATTCATGCTTATCATCCTACAACTCATCTTCAACCTGTCCCCCAGATAAGTGAGGTTTATTTTCTTTCTCTTTGTTTGCAGAATTCATATAGCTTCTTGCAGATATATTTCCAGCAAAATATTCTTCACAACTTATAACTCTGAATTCAATGAAGAGTCCCTTGAGTAAACAACGTGTCTTGCTGTAAACAAATGTCTACGTTAATAATTTTCCTATTAAAATCACCAGTGACAAACTTTCAAGACATTCTGTGTGAATCCACTTCTTTTCTGTCTTAAATACTCAGTTTATTCAGATTACAGTATGTGTGCATCTACTTAAAGTCCAAATATTACTTGATAAAACACAAATAATTAACTATAGAGACATTCATTTATAAGGCTAACAATTTGCATACTGATTATGCTGGGGGATTCAGATAGCTTTTGTCCTTTTTGTTTCTCTACCCAATATCCATCAAAACATCTTAGTAGAATGTTGTATTTTCAGTGGGTAATCAATAAAAATTAATGAGGATTCTTATCATCTGAAAGGAGACTGCATGAATAACAGAAATACGAACAATTGACACATGGCATTTTTAAGATAATGTCAGATATATGTTTTGGGTCAATGTTCCCTGCCTTTGTGGAGTAAACTTGATGCACTATTTAAGAAAACATAAAATACTAAATTCTGAGAGTAGGGTTTTTATATTTCCTCTGGCCATTTCTTTCTAACTGAATAGTGTCCTTTGAATCTGAGATCCAATTATCATCATTTGGAGAAAGATTCTGACTACCACTTTAAAATAATTATTTTCTAAGCAGTTTGCAATGATACATGGGAGGACGTAACTATGTTTTTGTTTAGTCCTAAGTGATCTAATTCATGCAATAAGCAAATGTTGAAATGAAGAAAAGATGTGCTGCATAATTTTTCTCAAATGACACAGACCGCATGTCCAGTAATTGGCCTGAAGTCCTGACTTCGGGCCAATTACTTGCATTTTTGGCCACATTTTAGATATCAAGTTTAGTGTCTCTTTCTTGAGTTTTTGCCTATTTAATAGAGTGCTCCCTCTTTATATAATGCTTATGTCTGAGGAATTTAATGTAATTTAGATTATTCATTAATTTTGATAGTGCAACTGCAAACTAAATGACTATGTCTTTATAGTGATGGAAATTGAGGCAGAGATAATTTTAGTGACTCTTATATAACATCCTACCATCTTCTATCTGTGACAATCTACCTTCTTGTCACCTCATACACACTGAGTCGCCGTATCAAAAGTTTCCATAGAGACCACTCCAAACTTTTATATTTTGCAGCTCATTAGCTGAAAGAGATGCTTCAGTTTTTGCTACTGCATATATATATCTTATGAGAAAAGTCTCTGAAATCACTAAAGCAAACATGAGGAGAAAATAGAGAGTGCTCAAGAGGGTCACTGGCAAAAAAAATAAAACAACCAAATTCCCTTTCCTCACTGAATCCATCATATCAGGTCACGAAGCAGTTGAAGATGGTCCCCAGCAGAGGTCTAGTGGCTTAATGTCTCAGACAAAACATATCGTGCCAGCACCAAGCCTCAGGATCCAAGTCTAGTGGTAAGGGTCTTTGGAATCCTATGAATGGTATTTCAGAATTTCAATGTATTCAAAATATTTAGTAAAATAAAGGCTTCAAGGCTTCAGTGAGAAGCAGCATAGATGAGAGTCATAGCCTTTTACAATGGTGTCTCTGAGTTCATTATTTTCCTGTATACAAAATGAAACTAATAAACAGTAAGTCTCAGATCTTCCCTGTTTGAGTAATCATTCTGAAAGGAGGAAATCAGGCATCCATACTGAAATTTGTCCCTATAGAGATTTCTTATTTTCAAAGAAAAAGAGATAGCAACATCAGCCGATGAACCAAAGAAAACGTTAGTATGACAGTACATGTAGGAATCATGTCAAACCTAAAACAAGTAAATAGTAATAATTATTGTATGTAATAGTATGAGTGATTGCTTAATGGTACTAAACGAGTGGCTATGGAATATAGGATGAAAATTCCAACTTGCTCTGTAACAGAATGGCCTCCCCAAATCTGCTTTAAGAAACTATTGTTTGGAAGACTCATTTTTGAGGATTCTTTTGAAACTTTATATATTTTTTCTTCTATTAGTGGCCTAAATTTGAAATGTCACTAATTCAACATTAGAATGTTATCTTTGGTTTTGATGTTTTTAGAAAATAAGCAGTACTAGCATATTATACCTACTGAATGGCTCTAAAGTCATTACAAACTCTGAGTGTGTATATGCATTTAATAAAGCCATGGTTAGTGTAATTTAACAGAATAATTTAAATGAAACAGAAAAACTGTGCTCACACTGCATATTTATCATACTCTCCCCAGAAAGAGATAAAGAAGACGACCAGCAATCTATTCAAGAAAAAGGAAAGTACACATCACAGTATGCAGTTAGAGATGTAACCCAGGCTGACTTTGGTTCCCTGCAATGAAATGCGAATGACTTTGAAAGATGTAAGGTAGCAGAAGCAGAAATGGTAGACAGAATTTCTGGTTGAAATTATGCAAGGAAGGTATTATCCAAATTATCCCCTGTGAAAGCACATGTTAGCTATTGTTCTCTTTGTAAAAGCAAAAATCAATATAATTATAGAATATAGTGTTAATAGTTCAGTTGTTTTTGTTTTTCAGGCTTGTTTTCCCAAGCATGTTTTTTCTACATGGTAAATTGTACTTATGCCAATGCGATTGTAGTTGCAATCTTAATACTGTTTTTTTTTTCAAGTACAGAATGGACATGTTACAAAATTTCAGGGTTTGCTAGATAATTACTATCTCAGATATACTGTGACTACTTGGGAAATTTCAGATTCCAGACTTTATTGCAGATCTACTGAGTAGGATAACCAAATACTTGTGCTACTGTGACAGATTACCACAAACTTTGCAGTTTAAAACAACACAAATTTACTCTCTTACGTTCTGGAGGTCAGAGTCCAAAGAGAGGTTTCACTAGGCTAACATCAAGGTGTCAGCAGGTCTGTTCCTACTGGAAGCTCTGCGAACAATCTGTTTCCTTGTTTTCTCCAATTTCTAAAGGGTGTTCACATTCCTTAGATCTGAGCCCTTTCCTCATCTTCAGAGGTATAGTAAGGCAACATCTTCAAATCTGTCTCTGCTTCCTTAGTCATATTGCCTTTTTTGATTCTGACTTCCTGTTTCCCTCTTTTAATGGGCTTTATGATTATATTAGGCCACCCAGATAATCTAGATAATCTTTTTATCTCAAAATCCTTAATTTACTCACATCTACCAAGACCCTTTTGCTATTAAGGTAACATATTCACAGGTTTTGGGAATTAAGAGTTTGGCATCTTCTTTGGGACCATTATTCTGTCTACAACATCAAGTTTTGGTAGAGCTACATGATCTCACTCAGCAATTAAATTCTATAACTCTATGTGCTCACCAACATTTTTGTTAGTACATATAACTATTCACTTGTTCATTCCTTCATCCCATCATTAATTAATTTCTTCATTCATTATTCAACAAGCATTTGTTTCCTACCTACTGGATGTGAGGCACAGAGCCAGTCCATGGAGACACAAAATGAATTTAAAAAGAAATGCCTACCCTTATGGAACTTTATCTTTCAATATAGTTCCTAAACTGAATCATATATTTATTGCCTAATATGTGCAAGGTGTGGTCTTCTTACAGATAAGTAGACATACTCATATAGTAGACAGAGCATGTAATATACTGTTTTCATTGAAATTATAGGTTTTATTTCAGAAGCAAATTGTAAGATAGTTTAAAGAGTCATCTGTAGGGATATATCATAGAATTGCTAAGAAAAAAAAAAAAAGAAAAGGAAGGCTGTAAGACTACCGCTTAGGGAGATATACCAGCAATTGACATACTGGTGGAATGTCAATAAAATCAAATTTTGCTTGTTAGATGAATAATGAGCTCTTTTTGTCTCTGCACCCAAGGGAGATTAATTCACGAACATGTATTTTATGCATGTTCCTCACCTCTCCCGATAAAATAAAAGTGCTAAAAGTGGTCATCTGGGGGTGGCTTTTATTTTACTTTTTATTCTCTTCTGAGAAGAAACATGTTGCATAACTTCCATTACACGCAGAACAGCATAATAGATGTTTCTTTACGTGGATTCCTGGCCAAGGGATTTAATAAATGTTCAATTAAAGGCTATGTGTTTTATGTAATTATCATATTAGAACTGATAGAAAATTTCCTCTACTGTTAAAGATGTCCAAAGTCAGGCGGAAATCTGTTAATGCCACGCAGAAAATGAAAACTAGCAAGTCACTGAACAAAAAAGCAGTAGCTCTCGTCCTCCATAGTCAGGCCTTTCTGAGCACAGCCCCAGGAACTCCCATCTTGCCTCAGGCATGCTCTCTCTGCTTCTGTCTTCCTTGGTGCTCCCACACATTTGCCATACCTACTGCCTGCTTTTCTTTTCTTGGAATAATAGCAGAAATGCTTTGAGGAAGCATCAATGTTACAACACATGAGCAAATTTTTTTTTCACTTCTGCTGTGTATCTTCAGATACCCTGTGCTCTGAAGCTACTTCAGGATATTTAGGTATTATTCTTTTGAGTTTGCCTCATGGTTTCAACTTTTCCCGAGCTCTTCTGTTTCTTGAAATGTTTCTGTTCTGTTTGAATTCTGTTTACAATTGAAATAAGAAAGCCCGATGAGGTGACCTGAGTTTTATGTTAACATGCACAACCAGCGTTGTATGATTCCAGTTTCAGAAAACATTTTTATTTTAACAGGAGCCATCAATATCCGAATCCTGTGTTTCTCAAACACTTTGGGATCTCAAAAGTTAACCATGATGCATCTGCCTAAAGCATACATCTTACTTCAACCAGATGTAATTTATAAGTAAAAAAACACTTCTTTTGTCTTACTGATTAGAAAATACAATTTACGTTTAGATGTTTTAAAGCCATCTTCAACTTCAAATACATTTTGTCCTTGTGATAGGTCATTTCAGGTTCATATAGCTCAAGAAGCCTCACTAGAGAACTTCACAGAAAATATATTTAACATGTCTGTTATAATGGATATTTCTGCAGAAAAGTTTGAGAATATCTGCCTAAAAAGATTGGCAATTAGCTTTGCTGGATAATCTTTCAGTTTCTCATTATCCATATGAATCCCTACCAACCTTTGGCTTGGAATAGAGCAGAGGCTAGTTTTCAACTCCATGTTTCAAGTAAATTTTTAGTAACTGCTTTTTCAATAATAAGAGAAACAGTTGAAAAGCAGAGTCATCAGAATAAAAGAGGACTACAAAAAATGTGGGTAATGCTAAGAAGAGCTGTTTTTTAACAGCCTAGCTAGTATCAGACACAGTCATAGCAACCACAGGGATTGGGGAAAGTTTTATGGACTGATGACAGGAGAGGGCATAAGACTATGGGAGTTAGGTGGACATTATAAATTACTTAGAGCCATATCACATTGTACAGATGAGGAAAATGAGGTGTGGAAGTGAAGAGATTTTTGTTCATCGCATATCCCCTAAATGAAAGAAGTAGGCACTGTTCTAAGGGAATTAGTCATGACAGCAGGAACAACATATGTGTGTGGGTATGTATATGTGTATGATTCCATATATATGTATATGTGTGTACATATATGTGCATATGTACACACACACACATATGTATATGCCCTTCAACAACAAAAACTTTCTTATAAAGGCCAGCTTCAGACCCGATTAATGGACCTTAGTGAATTCCACATAGTTTTAATTATGGATTCTATTTAGGGAAAGAAGAGGCAGCAAATTATAGAGAAAGCGCTCTGTGGACATAATCAGGGCACTGGGCTCAGCTCTGCTCTCTGTGACCTTGAGAATAACACTGCCACAGGTACCAGGACCCTTCCTCCTCATTCATAGCTACAGCTCTTTTGCATTAGAGGGTAACAAAAAAGAAAAAGTACAGGAAAAATAAAAATCTTGGGACATTTTATTATTTGAATTGTGTTTACTATGTTATAGGAAAGCATTGCTTTTCCACCTGCTTTCATAGAAAGAAACATTCAATAACATCTCACAAACTAAAATTTTAGTGCAGTGCCTTCAGTCCCTCTCAATTCAGCATCTCTTGCAGCCATAGCAACCTACATGTAAAAAAGGGTAAGACAAGATGCCCCTGATTCTGTCTTGTCCAGGTGTCCTGCCAAATACTTGACATTCCATGATTTGTGGCTCCAGAAGCAAATCAGCATGACATGCTATTATTTTCAAATTATTTAATTACTTTCCTGCATTTGAAACTACAGTGAGAACTATGAAAAAAGCAGGTTATCAACTATAACCTGATTTAAATCTCCACATCTTGAATACTGTGTCTGTGTTCTTGTAACTAAGTAAGAATACTTTCTGAAAGACTGGAGCTAGAATTCCCATAAGAGATAGATTTATGAAACTGTCATTTAGTCCTTTCAGGTAGAGGTAGAAGAAAAGAACAAGAATAAGAGAACACATAGGATGGTGGATAGAGCTTGAACTTTAGAGGAGGACCTGTTCTAAATCTCAACCCTGCATATCCCACCAGAAAGAATTTAGGGCAGTCTCTTCCACATCTAAGTTTCTGCTTCCCCATTTTCAAAACAGAGATATTGATAAACACTTTTAAGACTATTGAGGTGAATTAATGAGGGCCCATGCATAAGTCCCCTACATAAAGGGAGCCGAGCTGCACAAAGTGAAGCAAATGATCTGAATCTGTCTTCCCTCCCTTTCCATAGTTATAAGACAATAGAAAATGAGACCAGCAACACAATTTGGGGTCACTGGCAAAGAAAAAGTAGAACATCATTAAATATAATATCTCCTCAGGTAAACCTGAAATTTCTATCGGTATGTTGACACTGCTTCCAATGCGACAAACCCAGATGTTGTTCCCATTAGCAGCCAGGTGTCTCCCTTGAACCTACAGAGTCCTCCAGCTAACTTGTCAGTGCGGCTTTTCTCTTGGCAACATCTGGAGAAGGTGGATCCAGCCCAGCTTCCTAGGGGAACATTGATCTTAACAGCTTTTAAAGGTGCTGGTCTTTCAAAGGCACAAACTCTCTGGAGTCACCTAGGCACACAGGACTGGAGAGTGGGGCACATCATCCATCAGTGCTTCTCTCAGGATCTCACGTTATTTTGTGAAGCAGACACAACCCAGATGAGCTCTGTGTTCATCATAAACCCTTGTACTGTCTCTGCTGAGGCACAGGATGTAATAGCACAGAAGCTATCAGTCTCTCTCAAGAATTCCTTTCCAGGGACCTAGGGGCCTTGACAAAAGTCACAAATATCTCTTCACATTTTCCTTTTCTAAGAACAACTCCAGATGTCCCCAAATTACTGAAGTCTAGTTAGGGTAAAAGTAAACTTTAGAGCAGCCAGTGGATTACTGGACTATTTCAAGAATCATGTTATATTCTGAGAAGTGCATTTTAAGCTGTCAAGGTCATGCTGATATGGTGCTAGTCATTTTTCCAGCTGATGTGGGGAAGGGTAACATAGTCAGGGTCCTGCATTCTCTGTCAGCTGACAAGGGTTTTAATCTCAGCTCTGTCACTAAGCAATTATGTGAATTTATGTGAATCATTCAGTAGCTCTGGACCTAAGGACCTTCCTCTATGCAGACTAAATTATTTCTGAGTGCCCATCCAGGACTAAGATTTTACAGTCTGTAACTTCAATTTGCTATTGCTTGGATAGCCAGGTGGATTGAATGCTCTCTCAAAAGTACAAACTACCTTTCTTGAGACTACTTGCATGCAAGGTTATTAGGTAAATTTTTTTTTAAAGTGTTTCTATTTGCAGAAAAGAAACCTCTTTGCACTGTGGCTTCATATTAATATTTAATGCATTAATATTATAAAGTTCATGACACATTTTCTCTTCTTTCCTTTTATTTGTCAGATATGGATTGTATAAGCACAATATGCCAGACAAATATATCAAATATGTGAAGAATATGTATTTGTTAGTCGTGGAGTTCTTTAAATACTTCCAAACTGGAAACACCATTCAAGAATTTTTCTTTTACCTCTGTTTAACTTTCTTTTTGTTTTGATGTCCAAATTACATTTATGATTAGTTTATTTTCAAATCGAATATATATTTCTCCAGCATATATAGTGATTCTTTTATTTATCAATTAAAATTAAATTACCAGTGAATAATGGATTTCTTCATTGACACAAATCTAGTCATAATTATGTGTTATGATGCCAGTAATTGTAGATCACAGCATCTACTGCACATCCTGTGAACTATCTGGTTATACAGCTTAAATTCACATCTTTCAAACATCACATTGTTGTACACATGGTCTCATTGGAGCTAACTGTGGGCTATGGTACAATCATATCCACAAACTCTTGGTATCCTGGACTCAATGATGAATGACAGCAGACCTGAGGCAATTACTTGCATGATTCTGCTTTGACTGCAGCTGTGACAATATTAGACAACAAAATACCAATGATCCATTTGAAATTCTTTTGCAAGGGCAACACGTTGCAAGTGGCATATTCATATATAAATCACTGAGACAGAGGCTTTGTGTATTCTTATCTAATTTTCTGTATTTTTTTTAACTTCATGTTTTAATGTGTTAGAACTATTGTGCTCTTTTATAAAACCTGTTGTCCATGACCACAATATAAGGAAGACGCAGCAGAACCCATGTATAATTAAGGAAGCGGGACTAATAGCTGCTTTAACAACCAATAGAGATATTTTGGATCTTAATTGGAAGGGCTTATACTTTCTAATATATAAATTGCCCCTGGGCAGCAATAACCCCAGGTAAAGTTATCATCCCAGGGATCTTGTAGGAGTCTTAAGTATGTCAACAATAACCTCTGGAGAAGACATAAAGAGGTGGCTCATTTGCTTGTGCACAATATAAGACATGGATTTCAATAGTAGTGTCACCAGTGTAGTGCTGGTAATAGGTCAGCTGCTCTGTTGCACATAAACCAAGTTCTTTGTCTCAAAGGCCTCCAGCAGTGGAGAAAACAAGGAAACAAATAGATGCCAACTAATGTGACTGGTGCACTTTTATATGTCACGTGCAAATACCTGCTGTGATTCCGAGCTCTAAGTGAGGAGGTCTAGGAAGGCTTTACAGGTGAAGCGTATGTATCATTTTTTGGATATCCAAAAGAAAGTTCTTACATGGAGAGAAGGATGTCATCACAGAAGCAATAGCAAATTAATAAACTTGCATTTTGACTTACATATACAGGCTTTTGTGAATTTATCAGTAAGAGTCAGTCAGTCAAAGCTGGTACATAGAGAAGCGAGCTTACTAAAGCAATTTGCTACATCATTAAACCTTAACATAGAACTTAGGATCAATGTTGACTTTGCATAGAAGTATAATACTAAAAGCCACCTGGTTTCTCTTTCTACCTTTCTTTTTTAGCATCCCAGCAGCTATAACATATGGATCAAGGAAGTAACAAGGAGTTCACCCAACAATAACAGCAACACATACATTATGTAAGTATGTCTCATACCCATTTAGAGCTGGGTGTATCTAATCTCTGCTTCTAAGATAAACAAAGAAGACATTCATATTAACAAAAATGTCCAGTACCATATGATATGTGATTTAGTAGTAGTATACAGAAGAAAATTTAAGAGTGCAGGGAAGAGATGCCTACATGAATTCCCAGGTCCAATTTAAGTTAGTGAGTCTAACTTTTGCATGATTTCTTTCCAGGCAGTGATAGACCATAATAAATAATTGATTTAAAATGTCCAATATGTCCAGCTGGAGACATCCAGGCAACATTCAAAGTTCAAGATAACATATAAACTGCAAACCAAATAAAGCATTTATAGAGCAACTGGTTTCAGAATCATGCATGTGCTGTATACCCAACCTGTCTTCTTAAAAACATCCCTTAACATCACTGATCATGCTAAATTTGGATGAACATATCTAAAATTTCTACCAACATTTATTAGAATTGGCTGAGGGCTTTCATTGAGACAATGCTAACCCTAGTAAAAATACACTGCAGTTTCAAGAAGTCTCAGAAAATCTTCTTGGTAGAGTTAAATATGGGTTTCTATAAATAGGAAAGGCAAATAAGTAAAACCCAACAAAAGAGAAATTTCATGCAAAGATGTAAAGCTACAGCCTTTAAGGAGAGAATGTTGGAATTGAGAAAAAAATGCAGTACTTTTTTTGTAAGAATGGAAACCTATTTAAAAGATTTTGAGAAAGAGACTGTGATCATACACTGACTATATGGATAACATGATCCAGTATCAGGAATGGTGAAGCTTAAAAGTTTATTTCTTTATAATTGGGATGTTTCAGTGTTCCAATATTTTGTTTTCATTAATTCATTTGTTCATCTATCCATTTATCCAGCCTTCATTAGAACTATTCTATGTATATTCACTCAACATTTATTAAGTGTTTATACATACTGGCTATTTTGCTACATCCTGGGGATTTGAAATTCTCTTTATGGAGAATAGACAGCAGAAATCCAACATGAAATTGCCATGTGAGAGAGAATCATTAGTTGTTACAGAAGAATTATTTCACCTTGAATCTGACATGATTTTGTTGTTGTTAAACAGAGTAGGTTGATATAACTTTATAGTATCCAGAGGCTTCAAGTGTTTCCTTGCTGAATTTGCTTGCTTGAAGGGGGAAGGGTGTATATGAACATTGTTTATTAGAAGTGCACTTAATTAGCTGAAAT
The DNA here is from genome assembly GCA_032199065.1 of Smutsia gigantea. Taxonomy (NCBI): domain Eukaryota; kingdom Metazoa; phylum Chordata; class Mammalia; order Pholidota; family Manidae; genus Smutsia; species Smutsia gigantea. The sequence continues at coordinate 42,306 of JAVSCE010014101.1, read as the reverse complement.
TTTATTTACATCGATTCCATATGTAGTCATTCTCAAAACTCAAAATTGAAATAAGAGTTTATTTTTTAAGGCTCAGACCATTTTTGTTGAAGATTATGAAAACATAGTGTCAACATCATCTTTATCTAGTTCACAGAAAATCGAAATGCTATTATTTAAAAGCATGCCCAGTTTAAACACTACCCACGAATCATCCAATCCTGTCCTGAATTCATCCTTCATTCTGATGTTAAATCTCAAGTACTTTCTCACGAAGGCAAATGCCTCAGTTTTTTAACTGAAGTAAATTGACATAGGGCATTCTATTAGTTTCAGATATACAACATAATCATCTGACATCTATATACAGTGTAATATGATCACAATCAGTCTAGTTAACATCTTTCACTATACACATTTGCAATTTTTTTCCTTGTGATGAGAACTTTTAAGATTACAACTTTCAAATTTGTAATACAATATTATTAACTAGAGTCACCCTACTCTACATTACATTCCAATGATTTGTTTATTTTACAATTAGAATATTTTGCCCATCCCCAAGCTCCCTCCCCTCTGGCAACCACAAATCTATTCTCTGTATCTCTAAGTTTTGTTTTACTTGTTCATTTGTTTTTTAAATTCCACATACAAGTGAAATCATGTGATATTTGTCTTTCTCTTTCTGACTTATTTCAGCTAACATAATATCCTCAAGGACTATCCATGGTGTCGCACATGGCAAGATTACATTCTTCTTCAGGGCTGAGTCATGGTTGACTGCATGTATATATACCACCACATCTTTATCAATTCATCTATTGATAGGTACTTAGATTGTTTCCATATCATGGATATTGTAAATAAATGAAGACAAGGGTGAATATGTATTTTCAAATTAGAATTTTTGTTATCTTTGGATAAATATGCAGAAGTAGAATTGCCTGATCATGTCGTAGTTCTGTTTTTAATTTTTGTGGACTCTCAGTACTGTTTTCTATGGTGGCTGCACCAATTAACTTCAGAGCCAAGGGCAACGAAAGCAAAAATAAACAAATGGGACTGTGTTAAACTAAAAGGCTTCTGTACAGTGAAGGACGTCATCAACAAAATACAAAGGCAACTTACTGGATGGGAGAAGATATTTGCACATCATATGTCTGATAACTCATAGTCCAAATGTATGAGTTTTTAATCTCAAGAGCTTGAAAGAAAAAAGTACACAAAATCTTCCAAGCACATCAGTTACATTCGTCCAAAGTGTTCTTGACCTGAGGAAGCTAACACCTGCACCCTGACGACAATAAGAACTGAGAGAAAAATGAACATGTTATCTTACATTTGTTTGAATGAATAAATAAATAAATATTTGTTGAGAAATGGGCCTTTGAGTTCTCACTCAAAAGCAAAGAGGCAAAAAACATAAATCATAAACAATTCAAACAAACATGTTACTTGCTTACTCCCTTCTGTTTGCATATGTGATAGCTAAAGATATTTTTTTAAAAGCAAGCCTTTTCCCTTAATATTGGTAATGTATTCTTGCATGTAATTCTAATATGCTACTGGTTTAAAATATAAAACAAAGATTATCTATGCAATAGAGATAGCTCTGCTTCCAAGTGGTACAGGGAAGAACAATGTGTATATGACAAAACTGCTATAAGAGTGCTGATTATTTAACTGTGGAGGCAAGTCCAGACACAAGCATATGTCTACAGGAGTGTATGTCCTAGGAGGCAGATGATCAGTTTGGTTTAATAGAGCATTTCTGCCTGCTAGAGCTAAAATTCTCAATTCTGTCCTAATACACAAGCTATTTTATTATTTAGAATAAGGTTGGTTCAGAGTACATGTCTGCCTCTTCTTCAGTACTATTAAATGGTCATTAGAGACTGCTGCATAAGGAAAATAAAAATGAAATGATATGAGAGGCATAGCAATTTCAGTAGACAATATGATAAATGGCACTGAGGAGAGCTGGCTCAAAGAAAAACAACAACAAGGGCCTATGGGAAAAGCAGCCTTCATAGAGAACACAGTAACTCAGCTGTCATAGTTTACTGGGCTCTTGGAAGGCTGACAATGAACTAAGTGCAAAGCTGATTCTATAGAATGACTTAGACGATAGGCTTATAAACACTCTTTCACTGAAGTCAATATGGTCACATGTTCAGCTGGACCACTTCCCAACAAATACAGAAATATCATCACTCAGGAGATTAGAAACGATGTTGGTTGGCTTTGGTCCACAGGTTTGGAGCATGGACAGGATATTATGAATTTTGAAAGGAAATAGATGTGGAAAGATGTTTATTTCACTTTACAACAGACTTCACCTTCCTCACTCCTCACAGATGTCACACTAGGATATAAAAAAGGAATCAGAGTGACAGTGGCCCTCATAATGGGACAGAGAAGTCAAGATTCAAACACAAAGAGTACTTGAATTTTGGGGGGCATCACTCTTCCTAGTTGTTTTCCCTTCTAGAGGATATTGAGAGAAAAAGGAAGGAAGGAGGAGCTAGAAACAGACAGAAACACACACACACACACACACACACACACACACACACACACACACACACACACACACACACACACACACACACCTGAGAAGGGGAGATAGAGAGAGAGAGAGAGAAATGAGATGAAATTTACCAGGAATTAATGTAACCTTTTTAATGCAAATGAGATGTTGTTCTCTACCCTAGTTTAAGTACAACACAGGCAGATTATGAATTTTTTAAGAGAGTGATTTTTCAACCCTAACTGTACTTTAGAATGATCTAGAAGGGCTAGTTTATAATAATCTAAACTTGGGCTCTGACTCAGAACTATTAAATCATAATTTCTGGAAATCTAAATCTTCACAGGCAATTTTAATATAGAGCAAGAGTTGAAAAACTACTAGTCTAAGAGTATAGATGACAAGATGATACGCATTTTGATCGAGTTGGATACTCATCATGTTATTTGAAATTGTGAAGTTTGAATCTGTAAACATGCTATGGTGATAAATAACATCCATGCTTCAGATGGCAAGAATGAGTATACTAAACAACTGTGGAAAGGACACGTGGACTTCAAGGCACTTCTTGGTTTCTTCCAGATGCTCAATATATCTTTACATGTTCTAGCACAAATCTATACATGTTCTAGTAAATTTAAAAGTAAGTACACACAACTTGTTTTCTTATGGTAATAAGTGTATTTGATCATTTGTTAGAAATTGAACAAATTGTTTTTCTTTTTTCTTTCTACTTTTCTTTTAGTAGTGTCCTGTAGGGGAAAACATATAGATGACTTGAAATATTCTAAGAGGCATGCTGTATTCCTGAACTGTCGCTGGACTTGAGTTCTAGACTAGTCCCAGGGTTGGGTGACAATTTAACCTATCTGAGTATTATTAGCTTATTTCTAAAATTGAGTTAATCATATTTACCATGACCATACAGTGTGTCCATTTGAAAGGAAATTAAACATAAAATGACAATGTTCAGGGTAGATGCAAGTAATATACAGCAGGAAGCTATTTTACTATTCCACTGGGCACAGATTTTCCTTGATTTCTTAAACTGGTCATACATCTATTTGGTTTTAAAAGCTGAGGACCAGATATAAGACCAAAATATTTTGGAAGAATATGTGGTGAGACAGTTAGTGTTTTCCACTTCCTGGAATGGGAAATACAGGTCCCACTTGGAGCCAGAGGTAATGAGGTAGAAGCAAAAGGTTCACGTGCTAGAGTTTTCCTGAAAAATGATATTCTTTCTTTTCCAAACTCAAGAGAATAAAAGAACAAGAGAAACTTCAGACAGGATTTGGGTGATCTGAAAGTAAAGTGTACGGATTCTTCACTTTTTGAAGTATATTTCAGGGCGATTAAAATTCTGTGCTCCAAGAGGCATAGGAGAAGGAGTGTTGGAAATTAAGATTGATGTTTCTAGAGGGGGAGGGTCTGAGCTTCATCAGAGAGTTTCTAGAGGCATTGTAATTGCCTGAAAAGAATAACACATGAGCTTTGCTAGACCTAGATTTAGAGAGGCCTCATGTTTGGGAAGATGGGACAATTCAGCTGCAACCTTCATATAGTAAAGGTGAGACAGAACCAAGTATACCTCAGTGGAAACCAGGTTGAATAGATGGCCAGAAAATGCCAGATGTTCCCACTCACAATCTTGGGGCAATATGCAAACATTACCACCACCACTCCTTCATATATTGGAAAAACCAAGCATATCATAGACAGCAATTCTGATGTGGCTGGTATTTTTTTACTATCCATCAAAACTGAGTTTAACATAGAAATAGTTTTGTTGTGTAGTGTGAAAGTCACACGTAATGCCTGCCTGAATTTGTGGCCTGTACTTGTACCTAACATAGGATGTGTATGAACAGTACTTATTAATCACACACACACACACACACACACACACACACACACACACACACCTATCACAGAATGAACTTTTATGAATTGCTCTAGATTGTTGATAATTTAGATTTCAAATACATTTTGCTATGTTAAACCTATCATATAAAATCTCCTTGACTTCTTGCCCTATTTCTAGATTGTATGTTGTTTCTTATTTTACAGTTCTCATCATAGACTCAACTTGGACCTCAAACATTCCACAGCTTTCCAGTTGATCCTGGTGAACCAGGCCACCAACCCAAGACCATGTACCTCATGCACTAGGCAAATTCAAATTAAACTCCACTCTTTCTTCAGTATTAGTCAGTAAAACAATGAGCAGCTTAACACACACACACAGTGTTTACCACAGTTTCACTATATATGGGTAAGATATGAAATACTTCAAACCAGCATGTCAGAGAGTTATAGCTTCAATATATTAGTTGATTGAACTATTGGCTTTTTCTTTAGGGAGACTAACAAAACTGGATCTGAAAAGAAAAGCAGTAAGGAGGTCAACTGGTAACTAAATTCAGGTGAAGAGGGAGAATGATGGGGGTCAGGAAAGAGCCGATTCCCTCTACTGCAGATGAGCAAAGAGCATAGCAAATGCCCTCAGGGCATTTGCTGCCTCCAAGCAGGGCTCTCTGCCTCTTCTGCCCTGCCATTCAGCAGCAACCTGTATACATGCAACTCCCACGGCACCACAACACCAGCCAAACACACCAACCAGTTAAAGCAAACAAACCAAAATGGTAGAAGACCTAGATTCCCTGAGAAGAAGTGAATGCACACAGAGAGTATTTTGACTTTCATTTCTGAAAATATGATAACTTATCTATCTTGACCACCTCTTCTACTAACCACTATTTGTATCTAAGCCGCAACAAAGAAACTCAAAATTACAGGGGCTGAAGAAAATGGAAATGCACAAGTATATTTCTGTTATAAAATAGTAGCAGTCTCAGGTTTCAGTACCAAGGGAATTGAGGTCCAATTGCTTTAGTACTGAAGGAGGGGAGGAGAAGGGAGCCTTGCTGCTCACCTGTGGTGGAACTGAAATGAAATGATAGGGGTGTCCTGATGGGGGAGGTCCCCGCAGTACTATCACCACTGAACAAGACCAAAAACCCCACAAGAACTAATTGGCACAAGTTGTATTTTCTGTCTCACAACTCACTATGGCCACATGCCAGTTGCAAAGAATTAAAAATACATTGATGAACAAGTCAGAATCTGTCCTGTTAAATGCTTGTGGGATGAAGGTCGGCATCTGTCATTTGAATTTGATAATAGAAAAGACAAAGCTGAACAGAGTTCTGAAGTGGATATCAGAAGGGAGAGGATTTAGGGAGGGTGTGTGTAGGGTCTGCAGAGCTGTCACAGCCTCACAAGCAACAATCATTTAGAACCATCTGTATACTCATGTGCAACTTGTTGTAGGTGGGGGTTGATTTAGCATATTTTCACTCTACATTTATTACATAAAGCATATTTCCTTGGAAACTTACTTTCATTTATTTGTAGATTTCATAATTTTACTTACTCTGATCATTCTACTTCCTTTCTTGCCCTGCACACATAAGCTGGCCTTAATACACTGAAGTAGATTCAGCACTATAAATATACCACAACACCAAAAACCCGGAATGCACATAATTTGGAGAGTGAAAATGGCTCGAGAGCACGAAGTCTCATTATCCATAGGTAAGTGACCAAAATCTGTGTCTAGATATTTAGGTGTGAATAGTTCCTGATATGTGGACTGTGACAGATGTAAGTCACATTCAAACTCTTAATTGCCTCCATCATTAACTCCATTACTTCTTTTTGGCTTTTGGAGGACTCTGCAAGCTCAGGGAGCTCGCTGCTTTGGCTGAAAGAGAAATTAGCCTTTTCCCATGTATCCACCTCTGCATTTTTGTTGATCCACATCACACTTTGACCCCAGGTTATGCTAAATAAGCGACTTAAAATGATCCTTGGGGAGCTTGCCCCGTATGTGGGCTCCTTAACAATCAAGCGTCTAAAGCCAGCCCTGCCTATCACACTTTCCAGCTTCTCCCTGTTTATATCATCTTGTCTCCTGGAGCCTGTGGTGCATTGTTGTCCCTAGAGGGCTATTTTGCTTTTCTCAGATAGCAGGTGTCTTTTACCATCAACATTCTGTTCCTACCATTGGGATACAATTTATGTTTTAAGAAACAATCTCCATAGGGTCATGCTATATTAAGCAAGGGGACTTTAACTTCCCCAGACGTATATAAGGTCTGAAGGTGTCAAGCTGAAAATACAAGATCATATTTCCTTAGCTGCTGGTGGAAATGGGACAATCAGCTCTATCTCATACATGCACTTTGGGGCATATTTTGTTGGTGATTGATATTTTTCAATAATTCTCTAGAGCTTCCCTGTCTCTGATTATCAGCCGATAATCTTCAAATCCTTTTGCCCTTTTCTCTAACATGCAGATGTTTAAGCTCCTTCATCATAGGTCTATGTAATGTATGCGCTGAGTGCTTGTCACAGCTGCAGCTTCTATTTTTTCAAATTCTTTCTTGGGCAACTGCTAACTGAAATTTTTACCTGCACTGAAAGAAACTTAGTCTAAGTTGAAATTATGTCAAAGAGCTCTTCGAAAAGTGAAAAATTTAAGTTATATCTTTTGAACTCTACAAGAAATTAACAGACATTTACAGAGTTCCTAAAATGTGCAAAGCACTCTGCCGGACACTAGGCAAATCCAGGGTCCATCACACGCTCCCTGGTTCAAATGCCAACAGGCTGAGAGAATTACATAAAGTGTAAATAGATAAGTTATATGCATTGTAAGTAATGATAAAATGAGGCACATCTGAGTCGAGTTCTGTTTTTGCCATTTAAGCTGTGAAACTCTGGGCAAGTTTCTTACTTTAAACTTGATTTCCTCATTTACATAACGGGCTAATAAAAATAATGGCTGCTTTGAGGAAGAAACAGGAGCATAAAGGACTTAGAACAGTGTCTGGCACACAGTAAGCATTAAATAAATGTCAGTTATTTTTACTATTAGAGTCAGAATACAGGGCTGTGCTCAGAACCCTGGGAGCTGGGGGGGAGAAAAAGTTGTCTCTCTTGAATAAAAGAAGAAAATATGGGTGACCACAGAGGCTATGAGAATACTGGACGGACCTTTATGGATTAGTAGAAACAACCTGGGGCTCGGCCAGCTGTTAAGATGACTGTGTGTGTTCGAATGTGTGAATATACATGTGTATGTTGGGTGGAGGGTATATTCAGAGATAGTTTAAATTTGCATTTTTTCCAAATAAAGGACTAGTTTCATTAAGCCCATTACATCATTTATATCCGTTTATACTTCTTTGGTTGCGGCAAGATCTACCTTTGACTCATTATTTATCTAAAGGTTGGGGAATGCACGCCATCAAATGGCAGGGTGCAGACCAAACCTGGAGAAGTGAGAAGCCCAGCAGTCGTAGCAGTAGAGCCGAACTACTCAAGTGTATCCTTCCGCTTCTTCTGCCAGAATGAATAAACTCCGACTGCTTTTTTCATGCTTTCCCTCAAAATCCAACATTCCTGTTATGGTCCTACTCTCTGCCTTCTGTCGGTTTTGCCATTCTCCCCACTTTAAAGGTGTCATTATTAAAAAACACCACACCAGCGACAAGGTCGTAAGTAACTAAATGTTTGTTATTCGGGACTATCCAGGCATAGAGTCGCTGGGTGAGGGCGCCACCACCAGCAAGAGGAAGAGGGAGAAGAACAGAGAGTATGTTCTGAGGGCAGCTGCTGGTGGGATGTTTGCACAAGGTGGGTGCAGACTGATTGTGGGAGGTCTCTCCAATTGCATGAGAGGAAGAGCGGAGGGGCAGGGTGAGCTGCTCTGCCTTGATTTATGAAGCTTAACAGAAGCGAGTAGGCTGAGATGTCTGATGGTGCCCACCATGGCAGCTGTTAATGGCGGCACCGAATGTGGTTCGCTGTGAATGACTTCCAGCTTCCAACTCTATTTCTCCGCAGTTCCCACAGGAGAAAGACTGACCGTTCATACTATGGCAGTGTGACCACCCCATGTCTATGGCAGAGACTTTCGTTTTGACTTATAACCCACCACAATACCACACACTGGAGGCTGGCTGTGACCCAAAAGGAAGGGAAATGACTACTGGGCAGCCAGAGGAGCAGAGGGAACAGCTCCTAGTCCTGAAGCATCATGACTGTCAGTCTCTGAAATCTTTTTTTTTCCTTCTTTGCTTTATAATAAAAGCAAGATAAGGAATGCATTTTTGGAGTGAGAATGATTATGTTGGAAGAGACAGGGAAATGGAGAGAGGAGAAAGTGAGATAGATTCAAAAAATATGAGAGTAAAAATGAGGGCAGTATTCAGATTTTAAATTAAATTTTTCTCTTTGAAATCTATACCATACAGGAAGCTGTGTATATGACTACTCCCCTAAAATTTAATGTTTGTTAGTGGACATTATGAGGTATACTAATCCCCCTAATAGTTCTTAAGATGATGTTTTCAACATAACACAAAAAAAATGTATTCAATAAATACTAAGTTATTTTGAATAAACTCTCACAATCATGCTCATGGGATTGTATTCTGTGAGATTTTCCCAGAATGTTTTTAAACATTCATGTATGTATATAAGGAGAACATTATAACAATAAAAAATTTATTAAAAAAACATGCCTCAAAGAAGATGATTAAAATATTTACTCCATTTATGTAATTCTTTACAAGTTAATTGACTATGCTTTACTTTAACCACTTAACTTTTATTAGGATTGGGACAAGGAAAGATAACAGCTATTCCAAAGATCACGGCACTAAAAATAAGAGCACAGAAAATATTTAAAGTGCAAATCTTTAAAGAAAGATTTAAGCATTTCACCAAAATATAAAGGTATGATTTAATGACATCAGTGATTTCAAATCATATTCAAAATGGATTCAAAACTACATGCTTTAACTCTTTGAATCACTGAACAGAAACTACTTTATAACACTACTGATTTGCGAGTAAAAATAATCCCACACTATCCTTAGTTTCATAACATTATGTTAATAACTCTATTGTAGCACAAATACCAGTGTACATACTATTTAGTCACACACATCTACCCTTAGCTCTTTCCTGAAACATTAGAACAGAAGCTAATCTGCACCCTTGTCGCTTAACACTTAGCAAAAAACTGACCCTTTTATAGTAGAACTCAATGTGATTGACCTTCCTGTTAAATAATACAGTATTTTCAATGTGGTACAAGGGAATGAAAGGAAAAGAAGGGACATGAACTCCATAGTCCAAGCAGGTTTATTGTGTATCCTGACAGGGACCCCTCTGTTCTGGTGAGTAGAACAGAGGTGTCTCTTACAGGCTAAGAGGCTTTTTATGGCAAGGTTTTTTGACAGGCTTTTCAGGGGATGGCCAGGGAAAAGGTGGGCTTGTGGCTTGCTGACGTGTCCTCCAGAGAATGCTTGTAGCCTAAGTAAGATGAAACCTAGGTCTCCCTGATATGGCAGGTGGGCTTATTCAAAAAGGTGGGACTCCTATCCCGGCTTTGTCAGGGAATAAAGAGAGAATTAGGCAAAGAACATAGTTTCTTCCTTTCCCAGCTCCAGGTTGATCTACTAGTTTTGTGCTCTTGTGAAAAGAACCATTTTGTGTGTGTGTGTGAAAGGATACGTGACTCTCTGAGTTATTTTGAAGATGAAAAGTGATAAAGTAAATCCTACTAGGCATGCAAAATACTGTTATTGAAGTCAGCATGTTTTCCACATACCCTTGAGAATAACTGCTTTGTGTTCAATGTCCAAGAAAATACAAAGACAGCCTGGGAATTCAAGGAGAGAAGGATATACAGCAGGAGCAGGTTTGAGATTTTTCTTAAAATACCGACAAACTGAGCATGTAAAAATGTGTTTGCATTAAGCTTGATTTTGGCCCCTGTGAGTCTTGGGAGTCAATAATATGAAATAATTCAGGGAAATTCTTTACCAATGTTTATTGAGCATTTATTCTGTCTAAGAATTATGCTAGTCACTATGGATATGAGTAACCCAACAGAAAAATCTTCATTCTAGTGAGAAATGCAGACAAGTAAATAAAAATAATAATAACATAGGACCAATGAAAGGAAGTGTAAGTTACTATAGGGAATATTCGAGTCATTTTTCTTGGGGGATTTGCTCATGAGCTGTTATGATAACAGAACTATAAACCAGTTCTTTGCTGGAGCCAGGTCCTACAGACTCGGGTGAGCTGATTGTGGGCATCTCTTCCCAACTCTTTCAATGATGACATGTTGGTAACTTGAAATTAGCCATGGGGGGAATATTTACACCAAGGAAGTAGACAAATATTGAAATCAGGTTTTCCTTCACCATGACCCCCAGAGTCATTTTTAAAATGTTTATACAGTGATGTTTATACACTAGTATATACAATTCTAAAATAAAATAGTTGAAGAGAAAAAGAAAATATTTTATGTCTTTAGGCAAGGACAACTTGACATTTTACATTTTTTTCCTCTGTGTCTGTGAAGTCACGGTTTGCATGCTTATGATAGTATTAAAGCGATTCTTTTTCTCCTTTACTGGGTTCTAGGAACCTGCAGGATAAAAAAAAGCAATAACTAATTCAAAGCTCCTAATGAATGATTTTCTTATTAAAACATAAGATAAATTCATTTGAGTGATAATTTTGATGGGAGGTGAAGCCATTTTAAGCATTTCTCCCTTCACCTATATCTCATCATTACACATCACAGGTAATAACGTTGGCATATGTTAGAGATCAATGCGTAGTAAACATGAAATGCCCAACTGGAAGACCATTGTGCAAACATATAGAGCATGGGCTCCAGAGCTCAAAGGACCTGAGGTGGTAATCACTTGCCTAAATCCCAACTGAAATTCAATGGACAACTTTGCTGGACTGAGTACTGTTTTGCTTAGTAAGAATTAATTTCACAGTTTCCTTTTTCACTGGTGATCACCAAGGATCCGTGTCTTACTGCCAATAAATAAGGCTTCACTTGTTTCTTGAAATAATTATTTGTGTGAAACAGGACTTGCAGAGGCCAGCTTTTGTAGCCTGCAGCTATTTCTCCTCCACTAGAGTACTCTAAATTTGTTAACGCTTAGCAGTTACTTTTGTACCAGGTGATTATTTTTCTTAACCCAATCAATTTGTCCATATTTTCATCACTGCACAGTCTGTAAGCTGGGGAGAAAATCTGCCTGTTTGGATACCTGGTAGAGGCCAAATTTCCATTTTAAAGTTATTCTTTTCAGTTTATTAAAATGTAAAAATCTGAATTCTTTAGTAATGTTCTTTCCTAATAACATTTCACCATGCCTTTCAGATTTTGCTTACCACGGAAAAAGTTTAAATAATTTCAAATGAGTAAATATATTTCCCCTGAACTATTACAGATGGGGACAGGTTACAGGATTGCTGATACTTCTTAGCCATCTGTACACCAAGTGAGCTGGACTGTCAGTCTCCTGGGTGTTCTGCTGCAGGCAGTAACTGTTTATACCTGGGGGGAGGTTCTAATTGCTAACACTTCCCGAAGGCAGGTAAAGGTTAGCAAGGGAAAGAGAAAAGGTCAGGAACATATCACAGCACTTTTGCACAGAGCCCTAGCAGAAAAATGTAGAAAGCAAGAGATTCCCAGCATTTTTCAGAGAATGTGTCAAAAGATTGTTATATTAGGGATCTAGAGTCCTAAAGACATGAAGAATTCTGGAAAGGACCTGGATTTATGTTTTTATGATCTATGCCTCCTCTAGGTTTGTGACATGTCCTCTCCACAGCTGGAGAGATTAGTTACCACAGACACGAGAAGTTTATACGGTTGAGGACAGACATGTAAGAATATCCTCCAAGGGTGGTGTTGAAGTACAGTGGGATTAATTCAACAGAGGTACGCACAGAGATTGCAGAGCTGGACAAGTATGAGTGGAAAACCTGATTCACAACTTAGTAGGTTTGTGGTTTTGGCTAAATGGCTCACTTCCCCAAGCCCTGAATGTTTAATTTATGACATTGTGGTAAAAATGTTAGCCAGTATATACTGAACATTTAAATGAGCCTGGCTTCAATACAGAAAATTTAGCTCCTTCATGTGTTCTAATATTCTTAATAATTCTATGAAGGGTGTCTTGCCATCATCTACACTTCCAAATGAGAAATTGGGAGTTTTACAGTGATTACACAGCTTTCCCAAAGTCACATTGCTAGCAAATGGCAGAGTTAGAATTCAAACCTAGGAACTCCCATCACAAAATTATACTCATCTATTATGCTTAGATTTCTCACCTAGCTGATAGCTATGTGAAATACATATAGGGCATATTAGTTGACTATTGCTGAGTAACAAAAATACCATACATTGAATGGCTGAAGATGACATTATTAGTTCATAGTTCTGTAGATCAGAAATCTGGAACAGGATGGCTGGTTTCTCTTCTCAAGACTGAAGTGAAGGTGTCAGCTGGGCTGGTTTCTCACTCAGAGTCTCAGACGAAACCAAAAAATTTATTCCAAGGGTGTTCCTGTGGTCAGAAGATACCAGTTCCTTGCAATTGTGGGACTAAATTCCCCTTCCCCCAGAGCTGTCGTGCTGGCACTATTCAGCTCCCAGAAGCTGTCCTTTTCCAGGGGAGCTCACAACAGATGTTTGCTTTCCCCCACACCAGCCAGACTGTGTTTTTTGTGTTTTTCTGACTTATCAATCAGGAGGAGTAATCTCTGATTTTAAGGGGTCATGTGATTAAATCAGGTTCACTTAGATAATTTCCCTTCCTAAAGTCATATATGTGCCACATAGCATAACCTATTCATAGGAATAAAATGCTTGTTCTTCACAGCCCCAGGTATTATATGCAGGGCATCTACACAAGGAACAGGAAATCATGGGGACCATTTTAGGATTCTGCCCATCACATGAGGGGTGAGTAACCATCTCAAAGTGTTGTAAGGATTAAGGGCAGTGATCATAAGTAATGACTTAGAATCTTGATTAGCATATAACACTTGTCATATGGTGACAATGATGATGATGCCATAAAAAGAGACTTATTCTCAGGTCTAAATGGCAAGTATGGATCCCAAATTAGGAAATGAAATTAGAGATTTAGAGTCAAATAACCCAGATAAGGAACAAGACTGAGATATGCAGTGAGGGTTCGTATTTTGCTGTTGGGGACCAGTTTTAATATCATAACTTGCATACTCTATTTATTGGATACTGATAGCTTTTCAGGTAAGGGCTACACCAAATTTTAAGGCACTGAAACAGAGTCAACACTTTTCACCATTAATGTCTAACATGAATTTCTAGGTTAGCTGCATCCAAGGCATGCAGCTTCTCTCCTGTTTCACCTGATATTCTTGTAATAAACCATTGCCTTCCTTGACTTAAAGATTCTGTTAGTTAACTTCATATATTAACAAATTCCCCAGTAGTAGTTCATTCTTACTTACTACCTGCTATTATCAATTAATATATCTCCCATTAAAAATTTTATAGCATCTTTTTGATACATTATTTTAGAGACTAATAAATTACATCTAGAAAATAATGTGTGTACACACACACACACACACATACACTTATATACATCCAAAAGTAGCTCTTAATATGCACAAGTGATATAAAAGCCATGGTAGTTAGCTAAAATAAATTATGACCACGTCAGATGAAGCTTTGGTATAGTACCTATTAGATCAGGTTATAGCCACTGTATGGAAGCTCATAATTCTTTTGCCCCATACTTTGTCACAGTTTATATAAATTAAAACTGTAAACAAGAATGTAAGATCAGGTATGTTACTATTTAATCATCATATTTTTGCAACAAAACAGCAATTATCAAGATATAGAGATTCTCTATCAACAATCTTTGGCATTAATGAGAATGACAATTGTAGTATAAAAAAGGGTTTCCTTCTTTCATAAAATATTTAATGAGAGCCTACTTTGTGCTGGGAACTGGTGATATATTGCAGGGAGAAATAATATCTATCAAGGATATTACAACATATTTAGGACTAAAACAGTAGTGCAAGTCAATGATTAAAAAGTGTAGTAAGAGCTATACCAGAGTTACACTCAGAAATCCATAGGGACAAATGTTACTTTAAAATCCAAGAAGGGCTATAACTTGAATTGTAGACTGTGTGTACCATCAAGGCATAGACTCCAGACTTACCCCAATCTTCACATTTCCTATTATATTATCACACATATAACAGGTTTGTAATTCACACCAGAAAGGGGGCTTGGTGACACTGAAATCACCAATGTTCCTGAAAAATAATTCAAAATAAAAGTCATAAGCATGCTGATGGAGCTAAAGAGAAATATTCAAGAGCTAAGGGATGAATTCAGGAGGGAAATAACAGAAATGAAACAAACAATGGAAGGATTTAAGAGCAGAGTGGATGAGGTGGAAGGACTGTTAATGGAATAGAAATCGAGACCAGGAATACAGTGAAGCTGAGGCAGAGAGAGAATAAAGGATCTCTAGGAATGAAAGAATATTAAGAGAACTGTGTGATCAATCCAAACGGAACAATATTCGCATTATAGGGGAACCGGAAGAAGAGAGAGAAAAAGGATAGAAAGTGTTTTTGAAGAAATAATTTATAAAAACTTCCCCAATCAGGGGAAGAAAATAGTCTCTCAGGCCATGAAAGTCCACAGATCTCCCAACACAAGGGATCCAAGGAAGACAACACCAAGACATATAATAAGTAAAATGGCAAAGATCAAAGATAAGGACAGAGTATTAAAAGAAGCCAGAGAGAGAAAAAGATCACCTATGAAGGAAAACCCATAAGGCTATCATCAGACTTGTCAGGAGAAACCTTTCAGGCCATAAGGGAATGGCATGATATATTCAATGCAATGAAACAGAAGGGCCCTGAACCAGGAATACTGTATCCAACAAGATTATCATTTCAATTTGAAGGAGGGATTAAACAATTCCCAGATAACCAAAAGTTGAGAGAGTTTACCTCTCACAAACCATCTCTACAGTATATTTTAAAGGGACTGCTCAAGATGGAAGTATGTCTAAGGCTAAATAGCTGTCACCAGAGAAAATAAAACCACAGCAAAGGAAGTAGACCAACTGAATACTAACTAAATGCAAAATTAAATCAGCTATCTACAAAATCATTCAAGGGATACACAAAGAGTACAGAATAAGATACCTAACATATAAAGAGTGGAGCAGGAAGAAAAAGAAGGGAGAGAAAAAAATAATCATAATACTATGTTTATAATAGTGTAATAAGTGAGTTAAGTTAGATGGTTAGATAGTAAAGAAGCTGCCCTTGAACCTTTGTTAACCACGAATCCAAAGCCTACAATGGCAGTAAGTACATATCTATAGATAATCACCCTAAATGTAAACAGACTGAATGCACCAATCAAAAAACACAGAGTAACAGAATGGATAAAAAAGCAAGACCCATCTATATGCTGCCTACAAGAAACTCACTTCAAACCCAAAGACATACACAGACCAAAAGTGAAGGAATGGAAAAAGATATTTCATGCAAACAATAGGGAGAAAAAAAGCAGGTGTTGCAGTACTTGTATCAGACAAAATAGACTTCAAAACAAAGAATGTAACAATAGACAAAGAAGGACATTACATAATGATAAAGGGGTCAATCCAACAAGAGCATATAACCATTATAAATATCTGTGCATCCAACACAGGAGCACTGACATATGTGAAACAAATACTAACAGAATTAAAGGAGGAAATAGAATGTAATGTATTCATTTTAGGAGAATTCAAAACACAATTCACTCCAAAGGACAGATCAACCAGACAGAAAATCAGTAAGGACACAGAGGCACTGAACAGCACACTAGAACAGATGGACCTAATAGACATCTAGAGAACTCTACAACCAAAAGCAGCAGGATACATATTCTTCTAGAGCACATGGAATATTTTCCAGAATAGAACACATACTAGGCCACAAAAAGAGCCTCAATAAATTAAAAAGAGTGAAATTGTACAAACCAACTTCTCAGATCACAAAGGTATAAAACTAGAAATAAATTGTACAAAGAAAACAAAAAGTCTCACAAACACATGGAGGCTTAAAAACATGTTCCTAAATAATCAATGGATAAATTACCAAATTGAAACAGAGATCAAGCAATATATGGAGACAAATGAAAGCCACAGCACAATGCCCCAACTTCTGTGGTACACAGCTAAGGCACTTCTAAAAGGAAAGTATACAGCAATCCAGGAATATTTAAAGAAGGAAGAACAATCCCAAATGAATAGTCTAAATTCACAATTATTGAAACTGGAAAAAGAAAAACAACTGAGGCCCAAAGTCAGCAGAAGGAGGAACAAAATAAAGATCAGAGAAGAAATAAATAAAATTGAGAAGAATAAAACAATACGAAAAATTAATGAAACCAAGAGCTGGTTCTTTGAGAAAATAAAAAGAAAATAGATAAATCCCTA
This sequence comes from Smutsia gigantea, assembly GCA_032199065.1. NCBI lineage: Eukaryota > Metazoa > Chordata > Mammalia > Pholidota > Manidae > Smutsia > Smutsia gigantea. The sequence continues at coordinate 25,380 of JAVSCE010014101.1, read as the reverse complement.
GCCAGACTTATTAAGAAAAAAAGAAAATCTACACACATAAACAGAATCAGAAATGAGAAAGGAAAAATCATGATGGACAACACAGAAATACAAAGAATTATTAGATAATACTATGAAAAACTATATGCTAACAAATGGGATAACAGAGAAGAAATGGACAACTTTCTAGAAAAATACAACCTGCCAAGACTGACCCCGGAAGAAACAGAAAATCTAAGCAGACCAATTACCAGAAATGAAATTGAATTGGTAATCAAAACTACCCAAGAACAAAATCCCTGGACCAGATGGATTCACCACTGAATTTTATCAGACATTTAGAGAAGACATAATACCCATTCTCCTTAAAGTTTTCCAAAAAATAGAAGAGGAGAGAATACTTCCAAATTCATTCTATGAAGCCAGCATCACTCTAATAAGCAGGCAAAGACACCACAAAAAAAAAAAAAACTACAGATCAATATCCCTGATGAACATAGATGCAAAAATACTCAACAAAATATTAGCAAACTGAATTAAAAAATACATCAAGAGGAACATACACCATGATCAAGTGGGATTCATCCCAGGGATGCAAGGATGGTACAACACTCAAAAATCCCTCAGCATCATCCACCACATCAACTAAAAGGAGGACAAAAACCACATGATCATTTACATAGATGCTGAAAAAGCATTTGACAAAATTCAATATTCATTCATGATAAAAACTCTCAACCAAATGGGTACAGATGGCAATTACTTCAACATAATAGAGGTATATGACAAACCCGCAGCCAACATCATACTTAACAGTAAGAAGCTGAAAGCTTTTCCTCTAAGATCAGGAACAAGACAAGGATGTCCACTCTCCCCACTTTTATTCAATATAGTACTTGAGGTCCTAGCCACAGCAATCAGACAACACAAAGAAATAAAAGGCATCCAGATTGGTAAGGAAGAAGTCAAACTTTCACTGTTTGAAGATGACATGATATTATACATAACAAACCCTAAAGAATCCACTCCAAAACTACTAGAACTAATATCTGAATTCAGCAAAGTTGTGAGATACAAAATTAATACACAGAAATCTGTTGCATTCCTATACACTAATGATGAACTAGCAGAAAGAGAAATCAGGAAAACCATTCCATTCACAATTGCATCAAAAAGAATAAAATACCTAGGAATAAACCTAACCAAGGAAGTGAAAGACCTATACCCTGAAAACTACAAGACACTCTTAAGAGAAATTAAAGAGGACTCAAATAAATGGAAATTTATATCATGCTCTTGGGTAGGAAGAATTAATATTGTCACAAGGCCATTCTGCGTAACACAATCTACAGATTCAATGCAATCCCTATCAAAATACCTACAGTATTCTTCACTGAGCTAGAACAAATAGTTCTAAAATTCATAAGGTACCACAAAAGACCCCAAATAGCCAATGCAATCCTGAGAAGGAAGTATAAAGCAGGGGGGATCTTGCTTCCCAACTTCAAGTTCTACTACAAAGGCACAGTAATCAAGACAATTTGGTACTGGTACAAGAACAGACCCATACACCAGTGGAACAGAATAGAGATTCCAGATATTAACCCAAGCACATATGGTCAATTAATATACAATGAAGGAGCCATGGATATACAATGGGGAAATGACAGCCTCTTCAACAGCTGGTGTTGGCAAAACTGGACAACTACATGTAAGAGAATGAAACTAGGTTACTGTCTAACTCCATACCCAAAAGTAAACTCCAAATGGAACAAAGACCTGAATGTAAGTCATGAAACCATAAAACTCTTAGTTGAAAACATTGGCAAAACTCTCTTGAATATAAATGTGAACAACTTCTTCATGAACATACTTCCCTGGGCAAGGGAAACAAAAGCAAAAATGAACAAATGTGACTATATCAAACTAAAAAGCTTCTGTACAGCAAAGGGCACCATCAGTGGAACAAAAAGTCATCCTAGAGTATGGGAGAATATATTCATAAATGACATATCAGATAAGGGGTTGACATCCAAAATATACAAAGAGCTCATGCACCTCAACAAACAAAAAGCAAATAATCCAATTAAAAAATGGGCAGAGGATCTGAACAGACACTTCTCCAAAGAAGAAATTCATATGGCCAACAGGCACATGAAAAGATGCTCCACATCCCTAATCATCAGAGAAATGCAAATTAAAACCACAGTAAGATATCACCTCACACCAGTTAGGATGGCCACCATCCAAAAGACAAACAACAGCAAGTGTTGGCGAGGATGTGGATAAAGGGGAACCCTCCTACACTGCTGGTGGGAATGTAAATTAGCTCAGCCATTGTGGAAATCAGTATGGAGGTTCCTCAAAAACTCAAAATAGAAATACCATTTGACTCAAAAATTCCACTCCTAGGAATTTACTGTAAGAATGCAGCAGCGCATTTTGAAAAAGACATATGCACCCCTATGTTTATCGCAGCACAATTTATAATAGCCAAGAAATGGAAGCAACTTAAGTGTCCATCAGTAGATGAATGGATTAAGAAGATGTGGTACATATACACAATGGAATATTATTCAGCCATAAGAAGAAACCAACTACCATTTGCAACAACATGGATGGAGCTAGACGGTATTATGCTCAGTGAAATAAGCCAGGCGGAGGAAGACAAGTATCAAATGATTTCACTCATCTGTGGAGTATAAGAACAAAGAAAAAACTGAAGGAACAAAACAGCAGCAGACTCACAGAACCCAAGAATGGACTAACAGCTACCAAAGGGAAAGGGACTGGGGAAGATGGTTTGGGAAGGGAGAGAGAAGGGGAACAAGGGGCATTACAATGAGCACACATAATGTGTGGGGGGGCATGGGGAAGGCAGTATAGCACAGTGAAGACAAGTGGTGACTCTATAGCATCTTACTATGCTGATGGACAGTGACTGTAATGGGGTATGTGGTGGGGAATTGATAATGGGGGGAGTCTAGTAACCACGATGTTGCTCATGTAATTATATATTAATGATACCAAAATAAAAAAAAACAAAGAATATCAGTTTCTGAGGCCAAGGAGACCTGTGTTACATTACGTTATCTTGGGCACATCATTACATTATCTTGGGCAATGATTTTGTTTTTCTAAGCCTGTACTTCTTTGTCAACAAAATTCGGATGCTATTAAAAAAAAAGAAAAAAAAAACAGGAAGAAAGCTTTACCTAAATGTAGCCTCATCCATCTTCTACTATTTTTTCTAAACAAAATTCTGTAATATGAAATATTCTGTAATGAAATGTTTATTTTTTAATTCAATTTGGTATGCTTGATTTCACATAACAATACATTTTTAAATATTGTATTGAAATATCTTTTATACTTCTCAATGGAAATTGTGGAACATGTTTAATAATAATCAAGGAATATTACATTAATATTTTCAAAACAATAAAGTTTTATATATATTGACATTAGTGAAAAAGGAAGAGTATATATAATTCCAAAGACATCCAAGTGACAGCACAGCTATATATTTTCTATTGACTAGTGAGAGCTTGAAGCCTACGGTTTCCTAAAATTTGTTAATATTTACCTGAAAATTAGTCATTTTTAAATCTTAATTTTTAAATTTTATAGCAAGAAAAATTACCTTAGTCCATTTTAGTATACATTTTTAATTTTAATTAAATTAGTGAAGAAATCTTTCTCAATCTCTTTTTAAATATTACCATTATTCTAAGAATAATGATTTAATCTTAGTTCTAATATTAATTAAATATAAAATTAAATTTTTTCAGTCATCACAATATTCAAATGTTGCTAAAGTACTTGGAATTATCTTTGCAAAAAATTGGAAACAGGACAAGTGCATTGCTTTTCAACTTTCACACTTGATAAGAAGTCTGAGAAAATGAGAAAAGTAACTGATATAACTGGTATAAAGAAAATGGCATTCCATCAAAGTTACTCAATTTTGTTTTTGTTTTTCTGTATTTTTTTAATTAAATACCCCTATGTCATGCATACTAACTTATGGATTTTCATTTTATGAGTCAAGTTTGGCAAAAGACATGAACATAAAAATAGAAAATGAGAAAAAATATTTGAGATTGAGGTAACATTTAACTCTGGAGAAAAAATATTTTTATTCCTTTCATAGACAGTTATTGGGCACCTAATATGTGACAGGAGCCATGCTCTGTGTAGTTAATGGCAACATAGATAACATTAATTTTATTTCTTCAAAGAAATCACTTTTTAGTCTCATAAGCATTTTGTTTTTTCCTGCATTCATTCATTCAATAGTTATTTATTCAATACCTACTATGTGGTGGGCATTATGTTATTAGGTATGTAACAGTGAACAGTAAATTCTCTTGATTTACTTTTCTCCATTATGCACACATTAAAGTTATCAGTAAATTCCTTTGATTCAATCCAAATTCTTTTTTCTTTTGTCCACGGCTAGCACCTTAGACTAATCCCTGACATCCTCTCTGAGATTAAGGGGATCAATTCAAACTCACCTTTCATGCCTTTTCCAAGCTACTCTCTGTATAGCCTATTACCACCTTTACCATTTTCACTGAAATTAGAATGAAATACAAATTCTTTTCTAGTAATCAACAAGGAGTTGAGATTAATCACAGACATTTTGCCTCCCAATCTATGCCTGGCATCTGCCTTTTGCCTGTTCCCATTTCCGTAGTCATCCAATGTTTGGTCCTTTACTTTAAGTCATCTCCTCTTAAATATTATTTCCACAGAAAAGTCATGTCTGGTAACTCCATCTCATTGTTCCTTACCTCCTAGAGTATTCCTAACCAGTGTACCATGTTAGCTTCTTTCACAGTATAAGTGACTAAATAATTAATAAAATTTCAGTGTATCGGAACTGGAGATAGGTTTATAAAACTATAAATAGGTAGACAGAGATTTATGATTCTGGGTGATAAAAATAGTAGGATGGTATTAGTGGTGGCTATACAACAGCTTATAGAAATGTAAGCTAACCCAGTATCTAAATTTCCATAGGATGTATAAAGCAGGATCTGTAAGATTAGTGGGGCTGGCTTTCCAAAGTCAGGAGGTTGAGGCTTATAAAAAGGAGTTATAAACCATATGGAGAACAAATACACTGGGAATTGGGAGGTAACAATAAGCAAGAACAAATAAAAGAGATAAACAAGGACCAGATCATGAAGTATTTTATAATCCATTTGAAGGACTTCAGTCTTCATCCTGGCTACCATACTTCAGTTCCGATAACTGGTGAAGAGAATGAGGTGGTGAGGTGCTGTATTACTTTTGTGTTGCTGCCTTAAGAAGTTACCACAAATTGAACTGCTTAAAACAACAACAATTTATTATATTACAGTTGATGTGGGTCAGAAGACCAAATATAGTATGACTTAATTGGTTCTATGCTTTGAGTTCACAAAGCTGAATCAAAGATTGGCAGGGCTGTATTCTGTCCTGAGGCTCTGGGAGAGCATCTGTTTCCAGGGTCATTCAAGTTGATGGCAGAATTCAGTTCCCTGTGGTGAGACTGAGGCCCCTGTTTCTATGCTGGCCATTTGCCAGGGGTTATTCTCAGCTTTTAGAATCCTGCCCATTTCCCATGGCTGGTGGTACCCTCCAAAACTACCAACAGGTGGGCAGTTACCTCCCACATTTATACATCTGCCTCATCTCTCTTACACATCTCTTTAATCATCCTTCTCTGCTTTTAAGGACCCAAGTGATTACATTGGAACATTTGTACAATCCATTTACTCTCTCTATTTTAAGATCAGTTGATTAGTAACCTTAAACCATCTGCAGTGTCCCTTAGTGTTTGATTGAATAACCAAGGGAGAGAGATCTTGAGTATTTCTTTCAGATTCTGCCTATCAAAATGTATAATTTGTAAAACTGATCTCAAAGAAATGTCATGATTCCTGAAATAGAATAGTAGCACTGGCAATAGACATAAATGCAAAGATGTAAGTGATATTTAGGAAACTGAATGTAGAAATAAATCAAATGGTTGTGAGATAAAAAATAAAGCCATACTCTAGCTTGGAATCTGGGTGGATGGTGGTTGCATTTTTTGAGACAGCAAACATACCATAATAGGAAAAGTTTGGAGAAGGACCAGGTGAAATTTATTGAGTTTGTAAAGTCAATGAAACATCTAAATGAATGCACATATCGAAGTGGGGAGATGCATGTATGGCTTTGGAAGTCAGGAAGGGCAGTATATTCTGGGGACACAAAGTTGAAAGCCATTAGTATATAAATATAATGAAACCCTGGAGTAAATGAAATTGCCTAAGGGAAGATATATATATATATATATATATAAATGAATTTGCCTAAGGAAAGGTGTATGTATATACATACATACAAGCACACACACACATATATGTATGTTATGCTATTTTATATATATATAATATATATAATAGCATAATGGTTATCAATAGGTGTCCAAAGTTCAGATGAAAGAGTTGTTTAAACGTCAGGAGGAAGGCTTCTCTAACTATAATGGTGGTGGGCCAGGAAAAAGAAAAAAAAACAAAACAGGTGGATGCAGATGATTTATTACATCTGGGGTAAGCAAACCAAACAAATTCTTTCATAGAGGGCTTCTATTTTTTCTGAGAGTTAAAAGTCCAGGTCAGAAATGGCGACATCAAATTGAACTCAATAAGACAAAAAAAAAAAAGACAAAGAAATAGATATCAGACATGGTTCAATAAATCAACTGGATTTGGTGGCACTGTGGTTTGAGATAAGGAAGACTGATTTTCACATTTAACTACTCAGTAGGTGCTCATGAAACACTAAGAGAATATTTGGTGGAAGTTGTAATATTATTTGTTTGCTTAGAAAACAAAAATGGTGTCATAAGTAAAATCAGATTAGTCTGAATTTAGTCTTATGTTTAATGACCTTAGTCTAGTATTTAATGACCTTTATTTCTAAACACCAATTGTATCTCAGTGTTTAAAATGTTCACACCCATCTACCCATCCACACACACAATAAACAAAAACAAACAAACAAAAGGAGGGGCCACAGGTAGTATTTGTCTCAGAGATATGTTTGCTTGGACTACAGAATATTTTTTCCAATATCACATTCTTAATAACAGAAACCATTACACCTAGGAAGTATTGGGTTCTTACTGTGGACCAGGCACTGTACTAAGCTTTTCATGTGTGTTTAAATCTAAGTCTTAATAACTACTGTGTCATTGCAGGCTGTCAATCTACTAAAGAACTAAATTTCTCAAAGTTCATTTCTCTATTATCCATTCCTGGATTAATGCTTACAATATGGTAGGTGTTCAGTAAATATTTGTTTAAAAAAATACTAAAATTAATTTGGTTCTATTTTTAAGCAAGGATGCCTTTAAAAATAAAGTTAGATATTTGTCATTTATTTTCTTGATTTATTGTTTTATGATTTATTGTTACTTGATGTTTCCACTGAATTTTAACATCATTGGAATTTATTACAGTGTAGAGTGGGAATCATACCTGACTTTCCTCCCAGCTGTTCAACAATATTAATGGTAATTTTCCCTTTTTTTTCTTAAAATCTTTTATGATTTTTAATGAAATCTAATTTTCTCTAGTCTTTCCCGTTATTGAGCCATTCTGAACTATTCTTATATTTAATTTTTTTTAACTTATTTTGTGTGTGTGTATGTGTAAGAATTTTATGGACACGGTATTATAGTACTGATCCCATAATGAAAGTAAACATGCTTGATATATAAAGACATCTCCATGGATATGTTTGTTTCACCTGAAAAGAAACATGTTATTAGAAGAAATAAAAACATGAGCAGAATAAAAGGAACTATAGTAGGCAAAAATGTGTCTTCCCTTTGCCATGATTGAAGTGTCAAGTGCCATGCAGATACAGGGAATGGAGGATGCAAAAGGACAAGACTATAGGTTTTGGTTAAAATTAAATATGGGTAACTCAAAAAATGTCCCTTTGAAATATTTATATGCGGAAAGCAGTTGGGACAGAAGGAACAAGAGTACAGGAGATGTGGAGAGCGGTTGGGACAGAAGGAGCAAGAGTACAGGACAGGACTGATTATGTTTTTGTGCCTAGTCTCCATCTAAGGCCTGAACCAGGCCTGACTGAAAGAAACCTCAAAAAGTTACCTAAATTCCAGGAACAAGTATCTCAGGAAGGTAGGGAGGTCTTATCTTAAGGCCTGCCACCTGGACCAGATACCCCCAGGCGTATGTGACTTAAGTGATTGAATTAATGTCTGATTGGATTGATCTGTAGGCAATACTTAAGTGATTAAGTGATTGAATTAAGGGCATGTGAATCTAATCTGTAGGCAACTCATGTGTATATAAGCCATGCCAGAATAAAGCTTCTTCGCATTCTGCACCAGACAGTTTGCCCTCCTGTCGTCTTGTATATACAGCCCGACGCCCCCACTCAGGAACTGTTAGACTCCTGCCGGCAGGCCCGGGCATATATAGATAGATAGATAGATAGATAGATAGATAGATAGATATATATATATATATATATATATATATATATATATATATATATATATGTATGTCTTATATAGTTTATGGTTTTCTTTGTTCTCCATTATATATCAAACTAACAAAATACTGTTTTTCTACTCTGGTTTATCTCAACTAGGCTTAGAAGATATAATTGATAATGGCAATAGTACCTGAGGAGAGAAAAACCCATAAAGATGGCAATCAAGAAGAATTAGAATATCTGATCCAGTCCATTTTATACACCTGGAGGGCTTTTGTCAAGGTGCAAATTTTGTCAAGGTGTGTGAATGTCAATAAAGGAGTGAATTCTCTTAAGCAGGATTTCCTAACTTTGGCTATTATAATTGGTTGGGGAGATTTTAAAAATCCCAATGCCCAGGTCACATCCCAGAACAATTAAACTGGAATCTCTGAAGTTGGCATCTAGACATTATGTGTTATAAAGCATTCCAAGTGCCCACATTCCTGAGAGTGACTGCTTTGGAATGGTATTAGATATTCCTTATTAAATCACATATGTGCGTGTGCATGCATTTGGGTCTTCATTTATTTCTGGACTTCTGTGTTCCACTGATTTGTTTTCTGATATAATATTTAAATTATTGTTTACATATTCACATGCTAATATGATTTAGAATTAGGCACTTTTATATTTCTTCTAAGTATTTTTATATTCCTGTATTTGTCTTTTAAAAATACCAAAGCTATTTTAATTTAAATTAATATATATAATGTCCTATATAGTGAATGTTTTATATTTTACTTACCATTAAAATAGGTGCTATTTATTCCCTAGATTTTTTTAATTTGTTATTTCTAGCATACAGAAATATGTTGATCTTGAATCAGATCATTTTATTTAAAGCAGACTAATTTTTGTAGCTTTATACTTCGTTTATTTGAATTCATATCATACATAGGAATAATGATATGTAGATTGATTTTACTCTTTAAATACTTTGGTGATACTATACTTGAAGTCCCTGGACAAGAGAAAGAAATGTTGCATTTTAATCATTTCCAAATGAAAGATATTTTAGAAGTTATCAAGTCAAGTGTTTTTCTAATTTTTGACCATAACTCACTGTAAAAAAAAAAGAGTACCTTATATCACATCCAGAATACTTGTACACACACAACCAAAATAAAGTTTCATTTATTTCACAGCATTTACCTTCTGTTTGTGAGATTCCCTGTGATCTTTTCCCTTCTGTTCTATTCTACTTCATTTTTAAACAATGTTTGTCATGACACACAAAATTGTTTTCACAGCCCACTGAAGTGTTGAAAAAGGTTTGAAGATCATTTTTAGTCCAACACCTCATTGTACAGATAAATAAACTAGGAACCACAGCACTTAAAGAACTCGTCCTAGGTGACACAATCAGTGGTGATAACATTCTGTTCAGTGGCCAGATCTTCATATCAAGTTTTATCACCTCAAGGCTTCTCAGAGTTGGCTCTTCATCAGTATTAAATCAGACACATGTAAAAAAAATTTAGATTATCAGTCCCCTCTCCCTGGAATTGCTGATTAAGCTAGTTTTTCTAAATCTAGTGCTGTGTATTATTTTATTTTATTGTGCATCTAGGCTAACACACACTTAGAGAAAATGAACATCCAAACAGGCAACCAGAATTTCTTCCAAGCGTTGTATTAGGATTTTCTCTCCATAGTTGGTAAACCTCTGTGTATATTTTTCAAGTGTCTACAGTTTGCAGTAAATATAATTAAAATACCTATAATTTCTAACTGAAAGATGTTTACTAAGAAATGTACACACATATATATATGTTTGTGTGTGTGTATATATATATATATAAAAAATACATAAATACCTTATGAATAAATATTCTTCCATCCAAGATAGTCTACCCAGGAGTAAAATAATGTATCTATTTACTGCAAACTTCTAAAAGAAAATAATTGGATTTAATTTTTTCTATATTTTTATAGTGCCTTGGACAATATTTACAATTAAGAAATTTTCTTCAAATAGTTTGCAACCCTTAGTATAAACTGAGGGTTTATAACTGAAGATTTAGTAGAAACTTTCAGAGGATATATCCTGAACATATATAAAGAGAGACATATATGTATATGTATATACATGTATTCATATATACACACACACACGTACACCTTTTTATAAATTATATATATATGTATTACTGTGTCAACATCACATAAGGTGTTCAACATCTGCCAAAAAGAGACACTTTTAAAAGGTGATATTATAAATAGAAACAGAATTTTTCTTTCTACTCTCTCATGGGTGACATTGCCTACCCCATTTTGGAGCTTACTGACTAGATAAATATTTCTCAAATGTTTTTGATCAGTATTTGTTAAAAATACATAATTTACAGCTTCATCTTAGCCTTATTCAATCAGAATTGCATAGTGACTGGCTAATATTCTAACCTTTAGTAAGTGCTCTATCAGGCAGGTTTCTACCAAATTTCTCACATATCTCAATAAATAATATCAATAGGGTATTGCCAGTACTTACCTATTCATACTGTTTAGTAGATGTCGGGTAAACTTGGGAATCATCATTTTACAAGGATACCATCCAGTAACGCAATTTTTGGCTTCTACTTTGTAAAACACTGGCATAGAATATATGTAAAATATGCACACCGATCAATCAACCAACAGTAGTTAATTAACTACATGTGTGCCATCCTCCCCCATTTTGAAATGTAGCCATTTCCAAGTTAGTGTTTAAAAATATTTTTCTCTTGATTTCCTCTCATTTCATTGGTTTTAAAGGAAAATTATGCAATATATTTGTTTTCTGATTATTGCGCACTCAATTCATCAAAATTTAACTTGGACATTACTGAACGTTAATCACAGAAAACAGTTGTTTGATTTGTGTTTTAGTCTTACACTTTCATCTAGACAGTCATATTATATTAAAGTGAATATATTTTAGCACTAAAAAGTTGGTTAAGTAGAAAATATTCTGTTTGGAACAATTAATTCCAAATTTTACATATATCTTTCCTTCAAGAAGGACAAGGGAATTTGCATATATTGTCCAACTCATTTTGATATGTGTTTCCAATAATCAGTCATGGGTTATATAAAAGTTGCAAAATTTTAATAAAATCATTGCTCCTGACATTCATTCAAACCTTAAATGCACACATACACAGCACACACATTGTAACATGGCTGTTGGCACATTCAACTAATAAAATATTTCATTTAACATTAATTTTAAAAGTATTAAACAAGGAATCCTACATGATTCTATTAAATATATACAAATACATTTGATGTAATGATGGATTATATCAATAACATAAGCTTTCCAGATTTCTAGTCAGCGCTTTTATTTATTGAACCAAGAGGGGCAAATAGGATATATCTTTAATTTTGCTGTGTTGAAAAGGACTCTAATCCTGAACCCCATGTCTAGCAGGGAAGAGTATGAAAATAATCTGAGAGGAGAATATATTTTCTAATGTGCAGTGGAAGTCTCAGTGAGAATTAACATCAAATTGTTGTAATATGTATGGGTGACTTTAGCATTGTTGCTTAGAATTCTTGGCAAAACACCTCCATAAAAAATATTCTACAAGGGGCGCTAATGCCAAGTTTTATAAATTGATAAGCCATAGTAGCAAAAGGAATTTTAAGGAAACTTCACTTTCAGGAAAGTTTTCTTGCCTTTGGCAACACTACCTAAACATAAATCATTTTCCAACTCTATTTAGGTTTTTTCTTAGAATATCCCCCATAACATTCAGAGGGAATTTTCTGTGCCCTTGAGTATGCAGTATATCATGTATTTTTGTTTATTTTTTTGTTTTTGTTTTTGCCAAGCGATTAGCAATCATTGGAAGTAGCTAGCAAAAAGTCTGGCATTTATTTGGCATTTAATTAGTATGAAATGCATATATGACCAAATAACTAGTTGCCTGAGTGGTTGAATGAATAAAACAAATAAGATTAGCCCTTATAAATCCATTTTGGTTGGTAGGTTTTATTCCCCTTATTAAGGCTCTTTAGGACCTTCTGTATTTCCTAGTCTAGATCTTGTATTTGAGCTACCATGTGATCAATGAGTCTAACTCTACAGTTTCTATTCTATTCCCCTCCAGAGCAGCCTTGTGAATAAATGACAGGACTTTTTAAGGAATATGGCATCTGATCACACACGTTTTACCCATCTCATTAACAGACAGAATGTGTTCTAGGCATATTGTGATTATAGAACACTCCTGTAGAACATTAAAGTTCTAAACCTTGGCTACATAGGATCACATCAAACTCCAGGCAGTATAGTAAAACTTACATTACTCTTCTAAGACAACTACTTCATAGGTTTGTGGAAGTCATTGAATATATTTCTTGCACAAATAAAATTCAACCACCCTTCCTAAAATAATGATATATTTAAAAAAAATGACTAGTCATTTCTTTGCCCTTTCCACTATAAGACAAAAATATATATATTTTTTTAAGCATTTCATTATAGGACATAATTGTTATCCCTGATTAAGAGCAGTCAAAGAAAACAGAAAACATGGTGAAATAATGAATCTGAAGATTTATAGGAAAACATGCTGAAGGTATGTTTCCTCACTGACATGCTATTAAATGGATCTACCCTATGGCTAACTAAATACACAGTGGTCACTGTTTTTGAAAGTTCAAATTTATTTGTGGCTTGAAATCTACTGGCACATACACTGGAACATTATAATAATTATTAACATTCATTGAACACACACGACATGCGAGGTTCTATGCTAATTGTTTTAAATAATAACTGGTTGTTATTTTTAAATGTCAGCAGCACTGTGAGGTAGAGTTATTATTTTTTCCGTTTTAAGCTTTCTTAACTAACAGGTGGCAGATCTAGGATTTAAAACATTTCTCTCTGATTCCAAAACCCTCATTATTAAAAATCTTCCTATTCATTCATTTGTTCAGACTTCTAAAGGTTTGAGGTCCTGCTGCCATCCTTGGGCTAGACACTAGGGCCAGAGACAAACAAGGTAATGTGCCCCCCCTCCTGGGGCAATTAATTATGCACAGTGTGACTAACAGATATTTGTTAAATCATGTAAGTTAATCTAACCTTTCAATAGCATTCTTGGCTTAAATAAGTGCAACACTTTTCGTGCATTTTTTTTCTAATAAATTTATCTAGGTCTGGTTCTATGGAAAATGGACTGAAGGAACATATATTCCTTTCTCATAACTCGGGGAATTTTTACAACATTAGTAATTTGTACTAGAATAAATTAAACAATTAAACATAAAAACAAAACTGAATAATTGTTGGCGCTTTGAGCTGACATCCTCTCACTCCTTCCTAATACTTGTTTTGATAGTGTCAGTTAACTTTCAGTGGTGGGAAACACAAGACACTTTCCAAACTGAGATTCCCCTGTATCATGTTCGCTTTATGTTTTTACTCTGATCACAAGATTGTATTTATTCCTTCTTTCTTCATGTAACAGTATTAAATAATGTTTGCCATGGTGATGGATGGATTTAATTTGTTTATTCTTAAATCCAGACCTTACCACAAGCAATCTCTCATCCTTGATCATTCACCCTGTTCCTCTGATATTATCTCCTAAATACTTTAGAAACCCCTCCCTGCCTTCCTGTTATGATTATTCCACTGCTCTCATTCAGGTACATATGTTTTTCCATCTAACCATTTCAAGAGCCTGCTAACCAGTCTCTCTGACTCTATTGTTGCACGTTACACAGCACCCAAATCCTAGCCACTGCATTATCCAGAACCAACTACGATGGATTCAAGTATAAATTGATCATAGTATTTCCATTACACAATATTCCAACAGCCATAATACTTTACGACATTATCAAGAGATGGTGTATTCCCAAATCATTACAAGCTCCTTTAACTGAGGATAAACATCTCACTTATCTATGTGTTGTAATACTCAGGAATACCTGAATTTTAGTGGTATTCAGCAAACATGTATTGAACTGAAAGGAAATAAATATGCATTAGTCATGCAGATAGAGGAGAATCAATCATTTATTTGGCTTATGTATGCTCTTCTTCCTTCCGTCTCTCTTGGCTCCCTTCCTCCCTCATTCCTTCCTTCTTTCTATCCATTCTTAGGGTATTTTGTAAGTGCCCACTATTCCCAGGCTGTTGGTGTTTGGGTCCAATAAAGTGAAAGTCTCTGTCTTGCTGGAATTAAGTGTATAATGAAGAATTTAAAATAAGCATAAAACGTATAGTAATTATATTATCTATTCTATTATCAGATCGTAACTCCTGTGGAGAAAATAAAAGTAGAACCAAGTGAAAATGATCTAGAATGATAGACAGGGACAGCTAGAACAGGTTGAAGCATTCAACAGGACTGTCAAGAGTTAATCTCCTCGAGAAGGTGAGATCTGAGCAGACCTGTGGAGGAGGAGAAAGAGTGGGCCAAGCAGCTTGTCTCAGAAAAAATCATTCTGGGCAGAGAGAAGACCTGCAGTAAAGTAATCTCATATGTGATATCCTCCTTCCTCTGCTTCTCACCAGCTAAAGATGCAAACCTGATCTCCCCTGAAGGCCTTTAAAAAATTAAATGCTTTTGCATATGAAAATCTGATTGTCCTATCGTGCACGGCTATAGAATTTATCTTATAATTCTGTTCACTTGTATTAGTTTCCATTTACAAGCAGCAGCTCTGAGTTACTTGAAGGAAGACTGTGCCAGGAGGAGGCTGTGTATAGGAGGAGGGAGAAAAACTGTGAGCTGCTTGATAGAAACGGCTGTAGAGGTGGGCCAGGGCCACAGAATGGCCAGGGAGCAGAGCACCAGATGATCAGAGAGTAGCAGGAAGTGAGGCACCATAAGCTGATATGGGAAAAGGCAGCTTCATCGGAAGAGGTAGTTTTAGGCACATTGAATGTGTTACCTAAAGACGGAAGCTCAGGTATAAGGAAAAGTATGAGAGAGAACACAGCCAACGTTTTTCTTGAAGTCAAGTAATAATTAGATTCACCAAATATTACTTTTCAGTGAACTAAAGCTTAATTAAGGATTCATAAAACTAGTAAAACACATGTAAATTGTGGGAACAATGAATAAGACCTCTTCAGAGTTAGAGGTAAGTATTTATGTGCTTTTGACATTTTAGAGAATACTTTCTTTCAGGAAAAGTCAAATCATGAATATGTTTTTTTTTTCTTTCCTACACACTCATTTTGCTCTTATAGTGAATAGTAGAGTTTTTTTCTTAATACTCTAAGAACTCACAGAGCCTTCCAGGAATTTGTAAAAATAAAATGTCTAAGATACCATGAATATCATAAAGAGTATTGCTTCCTTTTCTTGCAATTTTATGAACCAAACACTTACACTGTTTGGAACATTCAGAGGACAGACTGTAAGAATACCACTGTTTTCTTCTTTACTCTTTATTTTTATTTTATCTGCCTTTTTCATTCTTTATTCAGTTGAGATACACAGGAAATCCTTTCATAAATGAGTTTTATTTCTTAGGTTTCCAGAAGATTTTGGGTTGTCTAGTTAAGGCTGAGAACAATGGTGATACCAATAGTTTACCAGATGTGCAAACCAATCAAACAAACCAAAGTATGCACAGGCACATTTTCAAGTCAGGGAAAGAGAAAGCTTGTCCCCAGTGATTAACTCATGGACAGAGACCTCAGGAAGATAATGCTTCTGTGAACACACATATCCAAGGGAAAGTATGTAAAAGCGAATGATAAGAGAGCTCAGAGAAGTTGTTGGAGAATTAGAGGAGAACATGCTCTCAGAAAACTTGAAAATAAGCAATTTGGGAACAATATGGTCAATGCTTTTGCGTATTACAGCAAGTGCTATAGCAAAATTGGATGTGAACAGAGAAGAAGTCCTGTGAGTTCAGTCATTAGAGAGTCATGAGTGAGCACAAAACAATGGAAAAATGAACAGTTGGAGATGAGTCCATGTGTACAATGAGTACAGAGAGTAAATAAATACCAAATTTTCAGTTTAACAAAGAAAGAAAAGGCAGAAAGGAAGGAGTTATATAACTGGACAATGATGTGGACTAGAGAATTATCTATGAATAGGAGGACCCACTATTTTTGGTGAAGTTAAGGTACATGAACACCATGTACTTGAAGGACTAAGAAGAAAGATGGAAGAATAATGAAACTATTGCATAATAACAGTAATAACCACGATTTGAGTACGAGGCACTAAGTTATGTGGTCAACATGTTTTATCTCTTTTAATATTCCTCCAGAGTAGTTATTAATATCTTTGGTTCTCCATAGAGGGAATTGAAACCTTTATCACATGAGCAAGATTGCAGGAAGGGTATGTAAATACAACTTTGTTAGAGCAAAAATCCACGGTCTTTATTGCAGCACCCTTGGGGTAGGTAGGTGGAGTTATAACTGAGGTGACAGTGAAAGGCTTAATGTAGGTTGAATAATGATGAAAAGATTTAGAGGTAAGAATATTGATAATTCTGTGTGTACATGTGTGTGCATGTGTGATATAAATGGCAAATAATTTATTAAGGTTGAAATTGTGCTGACCATTCCTGAATCAGGAAAACAGTTGATTGAAGCTGAGCAAAATATTACTGGAAATTGCTGGAAGACTAGCTGGTGAAAAATATCAGATATGCAGAAGCAGGAAATCCAAAGAAGAAAGTGTGCGAGGTCGTGCCTTCATGGTCACCACACAGGACTCCAGGCCCTGGCCAACTCCACCGCACCACCCGGAATAGGACGTGAAGCAGATTTCACCAGAAAACTTCACAACTTTAAGCTTAGCGAGAGAGCTTATGAATCCGCTGCTCTTTCATTTTCCCCACAGTGAAGTGATGGGATCAGATGCACTTAGACTCAGCATGTGCTTAAGTTTCCAAATACAAGGGAAGTTTTTTGAATTTGTTTTTCTGCATTTTGGCTTCTTGAGTAAAGTGAATTGACATGTTAGAGAATATCTCCTTTACCCCATTTTCTGTTCACATTTCAAGCATGTTAGATCTAGAGCCATCACCTCCTGTTCAAAAGATAAAACCTGTATCTCCCCAGGAGCCCTGGAAAAATACTGGAAGTTGTAAACCTGCAGACTTGTTTTATTTTCTTTCCTGAGATGCTGATTTGCAATCCAAAGGGTAAGAACCCAGAGTCTTTCTCCTCTTCCCCAGGAGAATTTGTTAGCATTACAGAGATTAAATTTCTGTCCTTCAAGGGGTGAAGGAGGCAAGGTGTAGACAGTGTGTCAGATTCATGATCTCAGGGTTCCTCTCCTATAACGCAGGTCCCAGTCCATGCAGGGCGCCCTCTGGCTCTCTTCACATCGCCCTAGAAGAGAGAACTGAGCCAAAGAGGAGCCCATGTGGTTATTGCTGTAACAATAATGATCTGTCTCTGCCTCAGAAACTTTGGGTGTACTTTCAAAATAATGGGAATAAATATACAGATTAGAAGTGCATTATATAATACTCGGATGCCATTGCTTTTTCTATTTGTAGTTCAGACTCGAAAGTAAAATGACCACTGTGGTGACAAGCAATTTAGGTTTTGGTGCAGGTATTTCCAGAAGTTGTCTGAGAAAGCCAGGCATCCAGCATATACAGACCAGGGTGCCCGGGAGAAAGACACTGCTCCCATAGAAAATGTATCTTCAGAGTGATTCTTTTGCTTGGAAAAGCAAACGTCAAGGGAGCAGTTGGGTTATTTTCAGCAGACCTGTTCTTTGTACCACAGGAAACAAAAATGTGGTCGGTTGATACAGCAGTGGTAATTTGGAGGCTGCATAAGGTACAATCCAAAAAGAATATAAGAATGGAGGATGTTGGTGAGAAGAATATCACTGAAATGACTCAGCCAATTTTTGAGGTAAAATAGAAAGGAACATGAAATAAAATGAAATTCTAGAATCCTGAATAACCAAGAAGTAAATAGTCATTTTGGTACCTTCAAGCTGAATGCCACCTTAGTGGGAGAAATGTAGAGAAGAATATCAGCTCTTACGACGTGAAAGCTGTTACATCTCTAGACAATGAGATAGTTTAAGATATTATTCTAAAATAGATTATTTAAATAGAAAAAAACAGACTGTGGTTGAAGAGAAGAGGTTACAGAAAACCACAGGAGTACTGCTTAACTGGGAGTGTTCAGTCAAGTAGTATTTACAATTGGCAGAAAAAGTTGGAGCTTAAAGCTGCACTGTGAGCAAAACAGAGGTTAAAAGTATTCTTTTAAGAAGTCCTCCACTGTGGGAAGATCTTCTGGAAGCATAAGCCTGCCCTCCTGGGAGAAGTTGGAGTGCTCTGAGCATTTGAACATCTGTGATTTTATCTCAGAGGAGCAAAGTTCCTACATGAAAACAAAAAGCTGTGTTAGCTACGGAGCTTTTCTTGCTGTGACTTCAGCCATGTTTAAGCCATGTGAATTAGTGCAGTGAAATACAGGATACAAACCGGAAGTCAGACCCAATCATCTTCCAAAAAGAGGAAATGAACTGACATGAAGGAGGCAATGGAAGAGAATGAGCAGGTGCCACCCAAGCACCTAGATTGCTCTGAGTCTTCACACAGGCTATTCCCACACATGTGCCTATGAAGGCATGGAGGATATTATGAGCCACTGTACAAATACATTGCTGTTATTATTATTATATTTCAACTTCAATCTGAAGTATATATTCTTCTTGTTTCAGAAATCCTCTCTTCTCATGGGCATTGTCAACCTAGGAACAACAAAGAAGATAGATTATCTCTCCTGAATCTCCTGGGCCCACTAATGAAATAAAAAGAATTAAAAAGGTAAAGTATCAGTAAAAGGTCTATACTGCTCTATAACATCTTGCCACAAACTTTATTTTTAAATCTTTTCTATATCCAGCCCCCAGCAACATTATCCTGTAATGGGAGGGATGCATGAGGTATTTTATACATTGTAAAATATATCCTTTCTTCCTTTTATCCTTACTTTTTTCCCTTTCTCTATCCCTTCTTTCTTTCCTTCCACAAATATTTAAGTAGTAATACATGCAAAACACTCAGAAATTATAGTTTTTGGGGGTTTCTGGTATGACAATAAAGCATTGTTTATGCCAAAGATTCGTCTTCGGTGGTTTACTTCTTTCTGTAAAACTTAATTCATTCGTGTTAAGAGTCCAAATAGTGATTTACAGTTTCCAGCTTGATTATATTTTCTTGCTATAAAATACTTTAAAAAATTAAAATATGTATATTATATAATAATTATTTACATAATAAGTTCAATGGTGAGAAAAAAACTCATTTTACTTTCCGTGATTAGATTTAACAACTTGCTGACCCATTCTTGTCCTTAAGGTTAGGGGCCTTTGGTTCCCTGTGAATGGGACAAGGAAAAAAATAACTGTTATAAAGGTATTATATTCATCTCCTAGGGTTGCCTTACAAATTACCACAAACTTTGTGGCTTAAAACAATGAAAATTTACTCTCTCAAAAGTTAGGAGGCCAGAAGCCTGAAATCAAGTTTTCAGAAGGAACACGCTCCATGTTACCTCTTGTTGCAGCTGATGCCTGCAGCCATTCGTTGGCTTGTGGCTACATCACTCCAAATCCATCATTGGATGGCCTTCGTTCTTCTGTCTCTTTATGTCATTTTCTGTCTGTCTCTTATAAGGTCATTCTCACTGGATTTAGAGTCCACACTAAGCCAGCATTATTTCAACTCAATCTACCTTTATTGCATCTGTAAGGACCCTGTTTCTAAGTAAAATCATATTCTGAGGTTGCAGATAGACATGAAATTTGGAGGGGCATTACTAAGCCTACTACATGCCTTAATCCAAAAAGTGAGCATTTTAGGATAGTTTCAAGATTTAATGGTGTTGTGAAATTCCACTAAGATCTCTGCTCATGAATGAGAGAACTACTGGTGTGCTATTGGCAGACATACTTAAATATCATCAGTCCTATTTAGGAATTATCTTGCTGAAAATAGTTATAGCTTGCACCCAAGACCAATTAAAATGGAAGATGGGGATAAAGACTCCATTCTCTTTTCCCTACTCAGTATAGTTCCGAATGGACATCATGTCTTCATCAGTCTATGTAGGGTCAGCCTTGGTCTCCACTGAGATGGCATTGCATCTTGACATCTCCATCTGCGGAATCCATTCTTCCCCTTCCCTTTGCCAGGTGCCTCCCACCCATCCACTCCACCCAAGGGCATTCATTTATAACCATCCTATATACTAAGCTTAGTCCCGGATTCTACTTCCTGGAGAATGTCACCTGCTGTATAAGATGGATATATAACTTATGTGAATGTTTCACAAAATAATACTATGCCTGGCAAAAATATAAGTATTTACTGACCAGATTTAAATTGATAAAAATTTATAAAAATATCAAATATAAACAAAATATTCTAATTTAAAATGAATGTTTCATCCTAAGTTAAAGTAGTCAAGAAAGTCTGATTCAATAACTAAACAGATAAGCAAACATATTTCTTATTCTAAATCAGAATTTGGCCTGACACCTTTAAACTTGCAAGGTTGCAGACCACACAAATTCTCTAATGGTAGTAGATCTTTGCTACCAATCTTCATTATAGTTTTCTGCCTTCTACCTGGCTCATTTTTAGAATGAGTCAAACACTCCAAAATTCTGTAAAACCTGGCATCAAACCACCTTAAGTCCCTCTTTCCCTGTCATCTCTTGTATTTTCCATACAAATCTTTGTCCTTACTCTGACATTTTTTTTTAAGATAATGAAAAGAAACAAGCAACACAGTTATTGCTTTGATATGGTTGTTTGTTGGTTTTTAAGCTTAAATGCTAGGAAAAAGGGATCTAGGCACAGTACAGTGGGAAAAAAAACTCTATAATTTTGGACTCCAATTTGCTAAGTTTGAATTCTATTGTTAATGTTAAAAAACATTTAACTGTTGGATATTTTATGTCTTCATTTTAAAAATAATAATAAGACTGGTAAGAGTATTTCAAGGTGGACTAAATGCAAAAATCATTTTTTAAGGAAGTTTGTGAAAGTAATCTAGAGTGCTAAATATATGGGTTGATAGTAGTTTGAAAAACAAATAAAAGAATAAAGATTTTAAAAGTTCATTTTAGGTACATTTTTAAGTTCATATTTTTGTGTTTATTATTGAAATATTTTAGGAACTCTGTGGATTTTAAAGAACTAACTTCTTCCCACATTTCTATTATATGCAGGACACACTATTACAACTTCAAGGGATATAAAGATGAGTTAGACACATTTTGGGGCCATAAAAACTCAAGGGAGAATGGGATAAAAGAGATAATTATCAGCATAAGCTTGTCACTATTAATAATGGGAAAATTTCCATAAGACTGATGTATTTCAGATTTCATAATAACATGCAATCAGGTGTTAAAAGTTTTCTTAAAAGAAAATTGACTACTACACAACTACAATAATGGCAAAAATCCAAAGCACTGATAACAACAAATGTTGGTGAGCATGTGGAGCAATAGGAACTTTCATTCATTGATGGGAGGAATGCAAATTGGTCCAGCCACTTTGGAAGATAGTTTGTAAATTTTTTATGAAACTAAACATTTACCATGTAATTCCACAATCACGTTCCTTGATATTTACTTAAATAGGTTGAAAACATTTCTACACATAAACCTACAAACATGTTTATAGCAGCTTTATTCATAATTGCAAATTTTCAACATAATCAAGATGTACTTCACGGGGGAGGTGTGAATAGATAAACTGTGGTACATCCAGATAATGAAATATTATTCAGTACTTAAGAGAAATAAGCTAAGTCATAATGAGGAAACTTGGATGCATACTGCTAAGTAAAAGAAACCAGTCTCAACAGGTTACATACTATATGACTCCAACTACATAATATTCTGGAAAAGACAAAACTATGGACACAGTTAAAGATAAACGACTCTTAGGGGTTGGGCAGAGGACATACCTATCACAATATTTACTCAAGGAAAATAATTTAAGTTTCCTAAATATCCAACAGCAGAGGATTCTTTAAATAAAAGATGATTTGTAACACACAACAGTATTTTATACTCATCAAAATGAGGATATAGAATAGAATTAATGAAGGATCAAGTAAAATCCCCAAAAAAGTGAATTAATTTTGGATTACCTCAAATGACATATAATTTTTCAATAGCATTTAGAAAACTCATTCCCCAGCTGCCAAGAGATGAAGGAAAATCCATGCCCTCAGCTATTGGAAACTTAGCTGAATAGCCAAGAAACCAGGAGGGAAATAGATATTCTGGTATGTCCATTTTTTTTCCTTCAAAAATGAAGCAATATTCAAGATTAATCATTAACAAGTTTTCTTCCTGATATATGTAATCTATAGGTAGCGAAGGAAAAATTGTAGAAAGAGTTGAACAGCTGAATAATGGATGTGTGTGTATTTATTTTGTTAGATGCAATATAGGGATCATATATATATATATGGTCAATTTTTTAATCCCCATTTTGGTATTTTATAAATATATAAAATATTAATGATTATGCATCATATATATATATATATGATCATATTATCATATATATATATAAAATACCAAATTGGAATTCAAAAATTCAAAACCCATTGTAAAAGCAAGCAAAATGGGAACACTAAACTCAGACTGATTCACCCAAACATTTAGGGGATTAAAGACACCTTACTAAATGTTCTCCAACCCGGTAGAAGAATAGAAGCTCTAAATTAGATTTTATTAAAAAAAAAATAACAAAACCTGAACAATCCATTTCCTTTGTTATTAAGAATTCTTTTTAAAATTTATACATTTTTTTAAATTGAAATCTTGATTGAACAGGCTCTATTTCAAATTATAGGATTTAATGAATGACTAAAAATGCAAAGGACTGACCTAGCTAGCCAGATGCTATGTATTCCAGATGAGCTACAATACTAAATGAGATTGAAACCAATTCCAGCTTTATTTCCTGCCTTTTTTATATGACATATAACATTAGCTTTTTCATGTTATGTGGTATATTAATATTTGGCATATTTCTCTCTAGTTAGATTTACTCTGTATATTTCTGACTCTCCTCCTTAGCCCCACAGATAATATATGAAATTAAATATTGTTTTCCAGATTTGTGACTTGATATATCAAATGATAGTAAAATCATAATGGTCAAATATGGAGGGAAGAGAGAGAGAGAGACAGAGAAAAAAGAAAAGGAACCCTAAGACAAAAAATCATTTATAATAATTTGTCTTAATATTCATCACATTATTCAGCTGCCCTTAAAATCACAATCATACTTATCTACTTCTGATAACAACATAATTTCAAAAACAACCTTCTGGACCCTGGGATTAAGTTGTTATTCTCATTTAAGGACAAAGCTACCGTGCCCCTCAATAACCTAGCACAAGGCTCTAGTAATTTTGGCTCCAGAACCATTAAAATAAAGCAAAGTAATGAGTAGACACACACACACACAAACAGCAACAAGGTAAAGCAACATGAAGTACCAGAATACCAACTATATTTAAGCCCAAGGTACACTGCAAGCCCAGATCTGAATTCAACGTGTTACACCTTTAATCTCCTTAAAACTCCTCTGTGATATTTGTGTCCCAGTACAATATTTAAGCTGTGACAAGGACTCTCTCTTAATACCCACAGCAGAGACACAGAGCCCAGAAAGGTCACAGGGCTCTGATAACTCCTCTGAGAAAACAGCACGTACATCCAAGATTTCAATACTGTTGAAATCAATAAACTTCCAAATGTTTCTGGGAAGCCATATTTCTTGTGAGGCAGGTTGTTCTTTCCAGATCTACAGGCGCCTTACCTCGGGTGCTTCAGCACTTGGCGGGTCGATTAACTGTTACAAGAACTGATTCCCCTAAGGAAATGGGTCCTTATCTTTCCAGCTCAGCGAGCCGAGGGATAGTGAATAGAGAAGGGAGAAAGTCAGTGAAGGAATTTGGTAATATGGCACATAGAGGAACAGCAGACTGACACGGTGTATAAACAGGATCTGATTGGCTGTCTGCCTCATTGCCTTCTTATTCTATGCTTAACATCTTAATATTTTACAGTCCCATTTATTCATCTTTTTTTTTTCTCCCGTGCAATGGGAAAGTATTATAAGCTTGGCTAAAAAACCCTACATGATAGCAAAAGCAGCAAGATCATCTGCAAAACAAAAGCTCCCCATAGACACATTAAAACCTAGGCAGAAATTGGTTAATATTTCTCCAGTAGCTGTTCTGCTCAGTGCTGCTGTGCTCCGCATTGTGGACTGTCCCCTGGGAGCTCATAACAGTTCCTGTAAGCACATCTGCACTCCATGAAATCGCAGTCAACTGAGCTAGGTATAAATCATACTTTGCAGGAGATGTGTCTTATTTCAAATGTAAAATGAGCAAAATCCACATGTTTAAATAGTACATTTAAAATATATTAATAACACAATCTTCAGAATAAAAGATCTCTGATTTAAGGAAAGGCTGCACTGAGAATTTACAAAGAAGACACTTTCCCACCACCCCCAATCCCCCACAGGATTGAATCTATTGAGACTTCCAAAAGTTGAAAATAAATGGCATGGGTTAAAAGTATCTTATTCTTTTCTTTCCTTTTTGTCTTGTTGAACAATTTCTACTTTATAATATTTAAATGCCATTTGCTTAAATTTGGCCTCCCCATTGGTTTCACATAATTTGTGAAAAAAGTTATTATTTTTAATCTCCACTGTGTTCCATAAATATAAACTCTTTAACCTACATACCCTTCTCCTAAGCTACCACCCAATCTTCCATCAGCAGGTATACTAAAGAGTAGACTGGTACCATGATGCTTTCTCTAACCCAAATAAAAATTGGTTTTA
>JAVSCE010014100.1:0-48647 GCA_032199065.1 Smutsia gigantea | reverse complement strand
TGCACCAATCAAAAGACACAGAGTAACAGAATGGATAAAAAAGCAAGACCCATCTATATGCTGCCTACAAGAAACTCACCTCAAATCCAAAGATATACACAGACTAAAAGTGAAGGGATGGAAAAAGATATTTCATGCAAACAACAAAGAGAAAAAAGCAGGTGTTGCAGTACTTGTATCAGACAAAATAGACTTCAAAACGAAGAAAGTAGCAAAAGATAAAGAAGGACATTACATAATGATAAAGGGGTCAGTCCAACAAGAAGATATAACCATTATAAATATATATGCACCCAACACAGGAGCGCCAGCATATGTGAGACAAATACTAACAGATTTAAAGGAGGAAATAGACAGCAATGCATTCATCTTGGGAGACTTCAACATACCACTCACTCCAGAGGACAGATCAACCAGACAGAAAATAAGTAAAGACACAGAGGCACTGAACAACACACTAGAACAGATGGACCTAACAGACATCTACAGAACTCTACACCCAAAAGCAACAGGATACACATTCTTCTCAAGTGCACATGGAACATTTTCCAGAATAGACCACATACTAGGCCACAAAAAGAACCTCAGTAATTTCAAAAATATTGAAATCCTACCAACCAACTTCTCAGATCACCAAGGTATAAAACTAGAAATAAATTTTAGAAAGAAATCAAAAAGGCTCACAAATACATGGAGACTTAACAACACTCTCCTAATTAATCAATGGGTTAACGACCAAATCAAAACAGAAATCAAAGAATATATGGAGACTAATGACAACAACAACACAAAGCCACAACTTCTGTGGGACGCAGCAAAGGCAGTTCTAAGAGGAAAGTATATTGCAATCCAGGCCTATTTAAAGAAGGAAGAACATTCCCAAATGAATAGTCTAAAGACACAATTACTGAAATTGGAAAAAGAAGAACAAATGAGGCCCAAAGTCACCAGAAGGAGGGACATAATAAAGATTAGAGAAGAAATAAATAAAATTGAGAAGAATAAAACAATAGAAAAAAATCAATGAAACCAAGAGCTGGTTCTTTGAAAAAATAAACAAAATAAACCCCTAGCCAGACTCATTAAGAGAAAAAGAGAATCTACACACATAAACACAATCAGAAATGAGAAAGGAAAAATCACGACGGACCCCACAGAAATACAAAGAATCATAAGAGAATATTATGAGAATCTATATGCTAACAAGCTGGAAAACATAGAAGAAATGGACAACTTCTTAGAAAAATACAACCTTCCAAGACTGACCAAGCAAGAAACAGAAAAACTAAACAGACCAATCACCAGTGACGAAATCGAATTGGTAATCAAAAAACTACCCAAGAACAAAACCCCTGGGCCTGATGGATTCACCTCTGAATTCTACCAGACATATAGAGAAGAAATAACACCGATTCTCCTTAAAGTTTTCCAAAAAATAGAAGAGGAGGGAATACTTCCAAACTCATTCTATGAAGCCAGCATCACTCTAATACCAAAACCTGGCAAAGACCTCACCAAAAAAGAAAATTACAGACCAATATCCCTGATGAACGTAGATGCAAAAATACTCAACAAAATATTAGCAAACCGAATTCAAAAATACATCAAGAGGATCATACACCATGATCAAGTGGGATTCATCCCAGGGATGCAAGGATGGTACAACATTCGAAAATCCATCAACATCATCCACCACATCAACAAAAAGAAGAACAAAAACCACATGATCATCTCCATAGATGCTGAAAAAGCATTTGACAAAATTCAGCATCCATTCCTGATTAAAACTCTCAACAAAATGGGTATAGACGGCAAGTACCTCAACATCATAAAGGCTATATATGACAAACCCACAGCTAACATCATACTTAACGGCGAGACGCTGAAAGCTTTTCATCTAAGATCGGGAACAAGACAGGGATGCCCACTCTCTCCACTGTTATTCAACATAGTACTGGAGGTCCTAGCCACAGCAATCAGACAAAACAAAGACATACAAGGCATCCAGATTGGTAAAGAAGAAGTCAAATTGTCACTATTTGCAGATAACATGATACTGTACATAAAGAACCCTAAAGACTCCACTCCAAAACTATTAGAGCTAATATCTGAATTCAGCAAAGTTGCAGGACACAAAATTAACACACAGAAATCTGTTGCTTTCCTATACACTAATGATGAACTAACAGAAAGAGAAATCAGAAAAACAATTCCATTCACAATTGCATCAAAAAGAATAAAATACCTAGGAATAAACCTAACGAAGGAAGTGAAAGACCTGTACTCTGAAAACTACAAGACACTCCTAAGAGAAATTAAAGAGGACACTAACAAATGGAAATGCATCCCATGCTCTTGGCTAGGAAGAATAAATATTGTCAAAATGGCTATACTACCTAAAGCAATCTACAGATTCAATGCAATCCCTATCAAACTACCAACAGCTTTCTTCAATGAACTGGAACAAATAATTCTAAAATTCATATGGAACCACAAAAGACCCCGAATAGCCAAAGCAATCCTGAGAAGGAGGAATAAAACAGGGGGAATTACACTCCCTGACTTCAAGCTCTACTACAAAGCCACAGTAATCAAGACAATTTGGTATTGGCACAAAAACAGACCCACAGACCAGTGGAACAGAATAGAAAATCCAAACATTAACCCAAACATATACAGTCAATTAATATTTGATAAAAAGTGCCTTGGATATACAATGGGGAGATGACAGCCTCTTCAGCAGCTGGTGTTGGAAAAACTGGACAGCTACATGTAAGAGAATGAAACTGGACTACTGTCTAGCCCCATACACAAAGGTAAACTCAAGGTGGATCAAAGACCTGAATGTAAGTCATGAAACCATAAAACTCTTAGAAAAAAACATAGGCAAAAATCTCTTGGACATAAACATGAGCAACTTCTTCATGAACATATCTCCCGGGCAAGGGAAACAAAAGCAAAAATGAACAAGTGGGACTATATCAAGCTGAAAAGCTTCTGTACAGCAAAGGACACCATCAGTAGAACAAAAAGACATCCTACAGTATGGGAGAATATATTCATAAAAACGTATCTGATAAAGGGTTGACATCCAAAATATATAAAGAACTCATGCACCTTAACAAACAGAAAGCAAATAATCCAATTAAGAAATGGGCAGAGGACATGAATAGACACTTCTCCAAAGAAGAAATTCAGATGGCCAACAGGCACATGAAAAGATGCTCCACATCGCTAATCATCAGAGAAATGCAGATTAAAACCACAATGAGATATCACCTCACACCAGTGAGGATGGCCAACATCCAAAACACAAACAACAACAAATGTTGGCGAGGATGTGGAGAAAAGGGAACCCTCCTACACTGCTGGTGGGACTGCAAATTAGTTCAACCATTGTGGAAAGCAGTATGGAGGTTCCTCAAAAAACTCAAAATAGAAATACCATTTGACCCAGGAATTCCACTCCTAGGAATTTACCCTAAGAATGCAGCAGCCCAATTTGAAAAGGACAGATGCACCCCTATGTTTATTGCAGCACTATTTACAATAGCCAAGAAATGGAAGCAACCTAAGTGTCCATCAGTAGCTGAATGGATAAAGAAGAGGTGGTACATATACACAATGGAATATTATTCAGCCATAAGAAGAAAACAAATCCTACCATTTGCAACAACATGGATGGAGCTAGAGGGTATTATGCTCAGTGAAATAAGCCAAGCCGAAAAAGACAAGTATCAAATGATTTCACTCATATGTGGAGTATAAGAACAAAGAAAAAAACTGAAGGAACAAAACAGCAGCAGACTCACAGAACCCAAGAACGGACTAATAGTTACCAAAGGGAAAGGGACTGGGGAAAATGGGCGGGAAGGGAGGGATAAGAGGGAAAAAGGGGCATTACGATTAGCAGATGTAATGTTGGGGGGGCACGGGAGGGCAGTACAACTCAGAGAAGACAAGTAGTGATTCTGTAGCATCTCACTACGCTGATGGACAGTGACTGTAATGGGGTTGGTGGGGGGGACCTGATGAAGGGGTAGTTTAATAATCGTAATATTGCACATGTAATTGTAAATTAATGATAATAAAATAAATTATATTTAAAAAAAAAAAGCTAAGGTTTGCATATTGGGCCTTTCTCACTTTCTCTTTCTTGAATCAATTATTCTGAAGGAAAGTATGTTGTGAGCAGTCTCACAGAGAGGCCCAGGTGGCAGGGAACGGAGGTCTCCAGCCAAGGGGAACCAGCGCCCACCCTTAACCATGTGAGAGAGCTTACGCAGTAACCCTGAAGGCTTTGGCCTTAGGTTGACTGCAGCCTTAGCTAACAGCTTGATTAGCTCAAAAGAAACTCTGAGCCAGAGTTCTCAGCTACGCCACTGCCAGATTCTTGGAGTGCTCAGAAGCTGCTAATTAAGTCAACAATGAAATACCATTCCTCACCTATCAGATTGGCAATGCTAAACAGTAGGACCACAGATTCTGTTGGTGAAGCTGGGGAGGGAAAAGACCTTCTTATATGCTGTCAATGGATATGCAAACTGGTACAGCCTTCTGTAGGGAAATTTAACAGTGTCTGGCAAAGCTACACATGTACTTACCTTCTGGCCCAATGATGCCACTTCTAGGAATTTACCCTGAAGACACACCTGCAATAACATGAAAAAACATATCATTTATTGTAAGTATTATTTTTTATATTATCATTATATTACATTGTATTATATTATATTATATTATAATTATTTGTAATTGCAAATAATTGAAACAAGCTTTACATACTATATCACACATAGGGGATGGGAGAATACATTTGGGGCATCCAGACAATGGAGTATGATGAATGAGGAAGACGCCTATAAACTAGTTACCCAGGGAGTAATCTCCCTGTGATATAAGAGTCATAACAAATACATATTTGGTCATCAGATGACCAAATACATATTTACCAGGTATATTTGGTCTTCATCCACAGTTCCTGAAGACACCCCAGAGTCTTAAAGGTGAGATGGGTGTTTTGTCACATTAATGAGAGACTTTTGGACCCTCCACCCGTGGTTAGGGGCTGGAGGTTGAATTAGCCAATGGCCTATAATTTAGTCAGTCATGACTATGCAATGGAGTCCTCACAAAAACCCCTGAGAAGAGCTTGTCGCTCTCTGGGATCCTGCTTCTCTGTCAGGAGAGAGAGCGTCTATGCTTGGGGAACCAGAACGCTTCCCCGTGCCACCGAGAGAGGCCCCAACCTCCACAAGGGTAGAAGTTCCTTTATTTGGGATCTTGCCCTATGTACCTCTTCATCTGGCTGCTAACTTATATCCTTTATTAAACTGGTAAACATCCGTGTGTTCTTGAGTTCTGTGAGCCGCTCTAGCAAGTTAATCGAACCTAAGGGGGAGGTCGTGGGAACCTCTAATCTGTACAGGCAGGTCGGAAGCACGGGGAGCTGCCTGGAGCTTGCCACCAGCGTCTGGAGTGGGGAGTGGAGGGCAGTCTCGTTAGACAGAGCCCTTAACTTGGGGGATCTGGGGCTGCCTCTGGGCAGATTGCATCGGAATTGAGTTAACCTCTGTCATCCGTCCGGGGAGCCCAGACGCGGGCTCGCGGGAAGCCGGGAACATGGTGGGGCGGCCCGCGGCCCCCGCCTCGCCGGGCCGGGACCGTGCGGCGGCCAGTGTGGTGGCGCGGATCACGCAGCGGGCGGACTACGCGCCGGCCGGGCAGGACATCAGCACCGTAATGGCCATAGCTGGAATAATGTTACTCCTAAGAAGTGTTCGAATGACATCAACATTTACGAGTTCTTCAAATATTCCACTAGAATACGTAAGAAGGAATGTTAAACTACGTGGACGAGTACGCTGAATAACTGAAAATGGTTTAGAAATTGAACATATCCCATTACTTTACCTATTACACCTTCTTGGAGAAAAGAGCCATGTGGTGTTTTGCTGGTTAAATTCAGTGAGTAGAACTCACTAAATCTGGGAAGGTGTGGATGCAAAATGAGCTAAAACCTTCCCAACTACTACGGTTCCAGCTTCCCAGAAGGGAGAATTCAGCACTGTTTTGCTATCTTTCAGTGAGTATGGGTAGATATTTTAATGTGAATCTGAATGAAGAAATTTTGAGAAGAGGCCTTGGCAAAACTGTTCTTGTTAAAGGTCTAAATTATGATTCTAAAATCTACTGGAAAATTCACAGAAACTTACCTAAAGCTGAATTAACAGCCTTGAAAAAGGGAGGGGGAATATGGAAGGAAGAATCTAGAAAGGAAACTTACTTGGAGAAATTCAAAGATTTTCTGGAGAGAAATATGGAAATAAGACAGTTATTTTTAAAAAGTTGGGTCAGATTTCAACTTGAAAAAGAAGGTTACTATGACAAATTTAGAAGGACTTATAAAACATGGAAAGACAACATAAATAACTACTCCTTAATACCGAAGTTCAGAGAACTTATGAGTCGCATACACTTTCATAGAAAAGGGTGAAATATTCCAAGAGGGCTGGAGGTGATCTACTCTGAAAGGAACAAAATATGTAAATATATAGATATTTTTCATTGAGTTGAAATGGAAATTTTGTCAGATGATCAAAGGTGCATTCTAATGGTATTTAAATATTTCAGAGATGCTTATTATAAATATCAGAATAATTTAAACAAATTGTGATTCATGTCATATGCTTTTAGGAAAAATCAAACATTCTATAAAAGGTTACCAGGTTGAAGGATATACATGTTGTGCTAATATTTGAAGAGAGAGTTTAACTATTGGCCAAATAGTGTTATTTTAGTTATTTTGGGAAGCCATATTTAATTTTGTTTAAAAGGAATGTTTATTTTTCTAATTTTATCAGCTTTGATTGCTTGTAATAAAAGGCTCTCTTTATATATCAAAAAAAGAAAGAATTGAGTTAAGTTCTCTGACACTCTGTGGTATTCAAGAATTTCTTGGTGTTATGTGTGGGAAGACTCCCCTCCCCCACACATACACCCACTGGAATCAGGCCCAGGAACCCAAACAGAGCTATATTACTATTACTGCTGTGTGTAATACTATTACTATTATTATATACGAAAGAACACATAACACTCCCATAGCAGAGTATGCTGTCCTTTATGTAAAAAGGAGAAGAGTATAAGAAAATATACATATATCCATTCACTGTACAAAAAGAAATACAGGAAGGATAAACCAGAGCTGATGACACTGGTTCCTTGTAGGAGTAGGTGAGAGTGGGTAGAAAGAACCCAGGAAGGGAACCAGCATAGAAGGGGTTTGAGAAGAGGGACACTTCTCTGAGTATAGCTTTTGGGTAGTTCTGACTCTTAGGCCCATGTCCGTGTTTTACCCCACACCCCAAACAATAAATAAGTAAAGTGAACCAGAATGTAGGAGGGACCCAAAAAGGAAAATAAACAGTAGAAAATGACTCTGGCTGTATTAAAAATGAGTGACATAACCATACTGAAGGGAATGGGGAAGAAAGACCCTCACCTAAGTAACTTTGGATAAGAGTATTTTGAATGCATACCCTAGGCAGAAGACAAGAGCATCAGAACACCACAGGTATTGTACTCTAATTAGTCTGTTTGTTTTTCAGAGTGCTACAAGTTAGAAATTCTGAAACTGCTGAATGTGTAAACTTGTGTTGAGCATATAAGTAATATATTATATATGAGAGCCATATTTCTCACTGTCAAAGAAAGGAGTTACAAATAAGGAAAAAGGAAAGGCTAGAATGAGCCCCATGGTGTTGGATTGGAATCAAAGGCATTATATAAACTCATGGTTTTAATATGTAAATGCAGATGGATGGATCTAGAAATAATGTGCACAGGTATTTACTACTCAACCCACTGGGAGGTCTGGAGGCCATGACACCCCGCAGCAGTGAGCAAAGCCAACACACAGATCTCGGTTCCTAAATTCCATTCACCATTAAAACGGATCAGGGCTCTTTGGAGAAATGGTTCATTTCAGAGCTCGGGCAGAGAGAACACAAGATGAGTCTGGAACATCATGCAGTGGCAGAAAGAAAGTGCTCAAAAAATGGTGGGGACATTTCAGAAGAGGAGTCAACCTGAAGGAGCTCCCAAGGGGCCCAATCTGAGCAGTTAGGTAAGTGCTGATAGTGTGATAGGGCTCTGCAGAGAAACAGAGCCGATAGGACATATATACATACATGGAGCACCCAGGGCAGAAGACTGATGTTTAAGCAGTCAGACAGGAAGGTGTGAATTCTTCCTTTCTCCAGCTTTGTGTTCTATTCAGACCTGCAATGGATTGGAGGATTTCCCCTCACATTTGGGAGGGCAAACTGCTTCACTGAGTCCACTGATTCAAATGTGAATTTCTTCTAGGAACACTCTCACAGACACACCTAGAAATAATATTTAGCCAAATATCTGGGCACCCCTTGGCCCAGGGAAGTTGACCTATAAAATTAACCATCACAGATAGTAATGGATTATTACCCATGGAATAAAATAAATATCCATGAGTCTATACTGATGTAAATAAATGCATAAATGGGAGAGAGGGGACAGTTCTTTCTTCCTCATAGTAGGATTCCAATACATAAATGTAGGAGACAATGATGGAAACAGAAAATCACCATAAGACAAACACCACAATAAAACCTGTTGCAGGCATGAACCACTGACGGATACAAAGTTGTAAGTAAAGGTGTGGTGAGAAACAAGGTATCTGCATAAACTCAAAGTATGTCCCCACAAGATGTGTTCTCATCACCAAAGGAGAAAGAGTAACTTTAAAGTGGAGAAACCTGGCAGACAAGACCTTAACCAAGTGGTCCAAGTTAATATGAGCAGTAAGGCACCAGCATTAGGGACCAACTGGTACTCGGTGGTGTATGAGTCACTGGTAAGAGCAAATCACACCAATTCTAGAGGATCCTTGCCCAAAATGAATAACCTCAAAGTAATCATGAAAAAACATCAAGTAAATCCAAACTGAGGGCTATTCTACAAAATAACTGTCCAGTACTCCTCACAAGTATCAAGTTCATGGAAGAAAAAAGAAATCTGAGAAATTGTCTCAGGTTGGAGAAGGCCAGGGAGTCATGACAGCCGTGGGAGCCAGCCTCCAAGATGGCCTCCCAGTGACCCTGGATCTCAGGGAATAGGGCTGACCTTGTACAAATAGCATATGTGGAAAGAGTGTGATTTCTGAAGATAGGTCATAAAAGACTGTGCAACTTCAATGTTACTTTCTCCAGAAGCAGCCAGCTGCCATGTCATGAGGCTGCTTGAGTGGCCTCATGGCATGGCAGCTGGCTGCCTCTGGAGTGACCCACATAGTGAGGAACTCGGGCTGCTGGCTGTTATGTGAATATACCACCTTGAAAGCAGATCCCCTAGTCCTTGTCAAGATGTCAGATGACCGCAGTCCTGGCTTTCATCATGAATGCAACGTTATCAGAGGCCCTGAGCAAAGAACTACCCAGCTAAGGAGCTCCTAAACCCGTGACCCACAAAAACTACAAGATAGTAAGTGTTTGTTTTTTTAAGTCACTGTTACATAGCAGTAACTAATACAGCAATTATATGCAATTTGGAATCCTGGGTTGGATCCTGGAACAGGAAAAGGACATTAATAGGACCACTGGCACAATTAAAATAAGGTCTATAGAGTAGTTAATAAAGTATTATCTCACTGTTGATTTCCTAGTTTCAATAGCCATCATGCTGTTCTTTAATATGTTGGCATTAAGAGAAGTTTGGTGAAGGGTATACAGGAACTCTCTGCACCATTTTTGCAATTATTTGTAAGCCTAAAATCATTTCAAATAAAGTTTAAAAAGTAACAGAGAAATACAGCTAATGAAAGTGGAAGGAACAAAATTAGAAAAATAAGCAAAAATGAATAAAATAGAAAACATATAATGGAAAAAAAACAGAGACGTCAAAATTTGGCTCTTAGATAAGACCAATAAAATTGACAAACTCCTGGGGGGGATTACACTCCCTGACTTCAAGCTCTACTACAAAGCCCCCATAATCAAGAAAATTTGGTACTGGCACAAGAACAGACTCATAGACCAATGGAACAGACTAGAGAGCCCAGATATAAACCCAAGCATATATGGTCAATTAATATACCATAAAGGAGCCATAGACATACAATGGGGAAATAACAGCCTCTTCAACAATTGGTGTTGGCAAAACTGGACAGCTACATGTAAGAGAATGAAACTGGATTATGTCTATCCCCATACACAAAAGTAAACTCGAAATGGATCAGAGACCTGAATGTAAGTCATGACACCATAAAACTCTTAGAAGACAACATAGGCAAAAATCTCCTGAATATAAACATGAGCAACTTTTTTCTGAAAGCATCTCCTAGAGCAAGGGAAACAAAAGTAAAAATGAACACATGAGACTACATCAAACAAAAAGGCTTCTGTATGGCAAAGGACACCATCAACAGAACAAAAAGGCATCCTACAGTATGGGAGAATATATTTGTAAATGACATATCTGACAAGGGGTAAAAATCCAAAATATATAAAGAATTCACACACCTCAACACCCAAAAAGCAAATAACCCGATTAAAAAATGGGCAGAGGATATGAACAGACAATTCTCCAAAGAAGAAATTCAGATGGCCAACAGGCACATGAAAAGATGCTCCATATCGCTAATCATCAGGGAAATGCAAATAAAAACCACAATGAGATATCACCTCGCACCAGTAAGGATGGCCACCATCCAAAAGACTAAGAACAACAAATGCTGGTGAGGATGCAGAGAAAGGGGAACAGCATTAGGGACCAACTGGTACTCGGTAGTGTATGAGTCACTGGTAAGAGCAAATCACACCACTTCTAGAGGATCCTTGCCCAAAATGAATAACCTCAAAGTAATCATGAAAAAACATCAGGTAAATCCAAACTGAGGGCTATTCTACAAAATAACTGTCCAGTACTCCTCCTACACTGCTGGTGGGAATGTAAGCTAGTTCAACCATTGTGAAAAGCAGTATTGAGGTTCCTCAAAAAACTAAAAATAGAAATACCATTACCCCAGGAATTCCACTCCTAGGAATTTACCCAAAGAATATAATTTCTCAGATTCAAAAAGACATATACACCCCTATGTTTATTGCAGCACAATTTACAATAGTTAAGATCTGGAAGCAACCTAAGTGTCAATCAGTAGATGAATGGGTAAAGAAGATGTGGTACATATACGTAATGGAACAGCATGGATGGAGCTGGAGGATATTATGCTCAGTGAAATAAGCGAGGCAGAGAAAGACCAGTACCAAATGATTTCCCTCATTTGTGGAGTATAACAATGAAGCAAAACTGAAGGAACAAAACAGCAAAAGACTCACAGACTCCAAGAAGGGACTAGCAGTTACCAAAGGGGAGGGGTAGGGGAGGGTGGGTGGGGAGGGAGGGAGAGGGGATTGAGGGGTGTTATGATTGACACACATGATGTGGGGGGGATCACGGGGAAGACAGTGTAGCACAGAGAAGGCAAATAGTGACTGTGGCATCTTATCACACTGATGGACAGTGACTTCAGTGGGGTATGGGGGGGACACGATAATATGGGTGAATGTAGTAACCACATTGTTTATTCATGTGAAACCTTCATAAGAGTGTATATCAATAATACCTTAATCAAAAAAATTGGAAAACCCCTGGCAAGATTGATTTGGAATCGTTTTTAAAAGAGAAGGCACAAATTAACAATAACAGTAATGAAAAGGGAAATATAACTATAGATGTTAGATGATAAAAATATGAGGATAGTATGACCAACTTTATACCAACCTTTACATTTATATTTGATGTATGAAATATATATATTTATATTTGCTTATATGAAAATAGACAAGTTTCTATAGAAAAATATAATTCACCAAAACTAAAACAGATAGAAATAGAGATCCTGATTAGTCCTATAACAGTAAACAAATTGAATCATTAGACAACAATCTTATTACTGAGAAAACTCCAGGCCTATATGGCTCCACCAGTTAAGATTCACCAAAATTCAAAGAAGAAATAATTCTAACTTTAAACTATCCTTTCAGAGTTTAAAAAAAGAGGGACCCTCCTCCACAGGTCATAAGGGTAGCATACTTGATACCAAAAGCTAATAAGGACTGCATAAGAAAGAAAGGCTGCGGGCTCATAAATGCTGATGTAAAAATCCTGAACAAATTATCAGTAAACTGAATCTAGTAATGTATAGAAAAGATAACACACTGTCCAACTTGGATTCATTCTAAAAATGCAAGGTCAGAGATGAGAAATTAATTAATGTAATTTACCCCTTTAACAGATTAGAGGAGAGAAATTGCACCAACTCAGTGAATGCAGAGAATGTGTGCATCTTGCTGTGCCCAGTGAAACAAACCCCCCAGAGCCTATCACACCAGTGGGCGACATGTGGCTAAGAGAGAGCAACAGGAGAGCCATGGCTGGACAGAAAGTCTGAGCCAGCGGAGATGGGATCTAATACTGGGAGCTTTACTTGGAGTGAAATTTTGCACTGAAAAAAAAAAATCCTTTCCATTTTTAACTGGAATATTTTGGTAAGAATATTTATAATAAACCAACTACTTGAGTTTATGAGAAAAATTAAAAGCAAGGTAATGAGTTTAAAAATAAGAAAACAGGGTGTGGTATTTGGGGTGGGAGATGGGGGACATGGGAGGAGGAAATGGGGAACTTAGCAATGTTGCTCATGTTCTGTTCCTCGAGTTGAGTGTCTATTTTATTATTTCACTCTATTGCTTATATATATTTGCCATCATTTTGTTGTACATATCACAACCTTTCATAACTTTAAAAAGTGAACTCTAGGCCTGCCATAACTGGGAGCCCCACCTTAGGGAATCCTGGAGCCACTGGGCTTCTTCCTCTCCCTCTCTGCCACATTTAAGCAAACACAGCATGTTGGCTTCTCCGCCTTCAGCATCATGCCCACCCTGCCCAACCAGAGCAGGCTGACTTGATTTCTCCCTGAGCACTGCATCAGCTTCCTGCCGCTATTCCCGCTCCAGCAGGCATCCCCCTCCCGCCTCCAATCCCTTCCCTGCTATGGCCAGGGTGATGTTCCCCAGTGCAGATCTGCTCCGCTATCTCCTGCTTAGACCGGCAGTGGCTTCCCACCAACCCTAGTGTAAACCCTCAAGTCACCAACCAAGAGGCTGTTTACAAGGCCTGCATGTCCTGGCTCTGCTGGCCTCTTCAGACTCCTATTTGGCCTGTCTCAGCCACCTCCCCAAGCTCCAATCACCCTTGGATTCTCTCTGTTTCCTAAATATACCCAAACTTTCAGTCTAGGGTGTCTTCCTTCCAATCCTTATTCCTTTCCCTTCCACCTACCCTATGCTCTAATCATCTTTCTGTTTCATTTTATTTTTTCTTTAGGTTCCATTTAAATATCATTTCTTCATCCCATTTTTCATTACTTTTTATTATTCATTCCTAGGCTGGCCTTTGAAAACCTCCCTCTCTGATGATCTGCCTCACTTCATCCCTCACTTCCAGCCCAATGCAGATCTCCAGGGCACTCCACAGGCCCCTAAGGGACAGCAGAGCCACAGGATAGAAGAAGCCTGCTTTCTTGAATAACCCGATGAAGGCCTGTCCTCCAATTGCTCCTCTCCCTGTCAAAGACCTGGTGTATTAGTTATCTGTTGTTGTGTAAAAATTACCCCAGACTTTGTGGTTTAAATTTTTTTTAATTTATTATCTCACTGTTTCATGGATCAGAAATTCAGGAGCAACTTAGCTGGGAGGTTCTGACTTACTGTCTCTCATGAGGTTTGTGGACAAGATATTGGCCAGAGCTGCAGTCATCTGAAGGCTTGGTGGAGGCTGGAGGACCCCCTCTTAGATGGCTCACTCACCTGGCTGTTGGCTGTGGGGCCTCAGTCCCTCGCCATGTGAACCTGTCTGTAGTGTCGCTTGAGTGTGTTCATGCCATGGCAGCTGGCTTCCTCCTTTAGTGATCGGACCACAAGCAAGCAGGAGGCAAGTGACTCTGCGACCAGGTCTCTGGAGTTTCACACCATCACTTTTGTTTTATTCTACTTCCTAGAAGCAAATCACTGAGTCCAGCTTATACTCAGAAGGAGAGAATTAAGTCCACCTCTTAAAAAGAAGAATATCAAGACTATATGGACATGTCCTGAAACCAGCACACCCAGAACAGTCCAGCCTGGAATGCATCCATCCAGCTGCTTGGTACCTGCACGAGAGGAGAAGCAAATCAGATAACTGGCAGGCTCTTTCACCTTGAACTTAGGGCCACAGAATTCCTGGGGTTCGCCTGCTTCCTGGGAGTCCTCCTGTGCTCCTCTGCTGCATCCCCATCCCTTCTTTCTGAGATAACTAGGCACAATTCCTCACTCCTTCAACCTCCTACACTGTTCCATTTTCCAGTTCCTATGCACACACCTCTGCAGGACAGAAGAACTGCCTCTCTTCAACACTCCGGGTCCTCCTCATCTGCTCACTGTCCCCTCCCCTCTTGATTTCCCAAAGTCATCACTTCTCTACATGTTTCCTTGTTTATTTATTGTCTTTTATTGGCTGTAAGCTCCATGGTTGTGTCTATTTGACTCACTAAAGTGTCCTCTACCCTTGGAACAATGTCTGGCTCACAGTGGGTACTCAATAAATTCTTGTTGGATTGGTAAACCCCCAAATCAATGGGAGGAGGGAGACTCCATGCATTTAATGAGAAGGAGGCAGGAGGAAAGGCATGTGCCCTAAATTTCTTGCACTGGACAGAAGGCTCATGAGGGCAGAGGTGTCTTTTCACTCCCCACTGAGTCCCCAGCACCAGCCCCGTGCCTGGCACACAACAGGTCCTGTAAAAGTGTATTGATTGTCTGCGTGCCTGCTGATTGCCCAAGCCAGCACCTTATTGCCCCCAATACCTTTCTCCATCTGTACTAGAGTTGGGTGATAGGTGCTTTTCCTAGACCTGCCCTCAGCCCACCTCTGTATTCTATGTCCCTTTCACATATGCCCACAGTGGCCTGGGTTACAAGTCCTGACATGGCCTCATACATGGCTGCCTGCCCCCTGCAATGGGCAAGAGACTTGCTGTCCCTACTCTGCCCTCAGAGGATACCCAGGTTGTCTAGCCTAGTGTTATGTTGTGAGCCCTCCAAAAATCCCAACTCTAAGCCTATGACATAGTTGGTGCTCAGTAAAAATGTGTTGGATGTTAATTAAAAGAATGTTGACATTCATTCTGACAGAACAGTAATTTGGACTATATTGTATTTACTCATTCATTCATTCACTCCACAAATGTTCACTGTAGCATTGACCCTTAGGCTTACATCTTTGGACTAACGTACATGTTCTTAAGTAGCACAGACTCCTTAAAATGAAAGGTTTAGGTCAAAATGTATATTCACTTACAATTTTGTGCATCAGCTTCATTGAGGTATAATTAATATACAATAAGATTTACCAATTTTAAATATACACTTTAGTGTGCTTAACAAATGTATGTAGTCATGTAACTGCCAACATTGTCAAGATGTAGAATGCAGAATGCTGCATTGTTCTGTTAAATAAGTTTGCTCGTGCCACCCAAAGGGTTTGCTTGTGCCACTGTGCAATCTCTTCCCCCACCCCCTGACCCTAGAACCACTTGAGATGCTATCACTAATGAGGAAACATCTATTTTCATTTCTCTTAGGTAATCTAAAATGGGACTGCTAGGTCATATGGTAAATGTATGTTTAACTTTATAAGAAACTACCAAATTGTTTTCCAGCATGGATATACCATTTTGCTTTCCCACAAACAATATTTGAGAGTTCTAGATGCTCCATGTCCTTGTCACTACTTGATGTGGTCAGTCTTTCAAAGATTAGCCATTCTAGTGTTGTAGTATCCTATTACTTTCATTTGCATTTATCTAATGATTAATGGTGTTGAGCATCTTTTCATGGGATTATTAGCCATCCCACTCCTTTTTTCATAAAATGTCTGTACAAATTTTTTGCCAATTTCTGTATTAGCTTTTGTATCTTCTTCAAGTTGTAAGAATTCTTTATGTATTCTAGGTATGAGTCTTTTGCCAGAAACATATGTCTCGCAAATATTTCCTCCCAAACTGTGCTCTTAACTTTTCA
Organism: Smutsia gigantea; assembly: GCA_032199065.1. NCBI lineage: Eukaryota > Metazoa > Chordata > Mammalia > Pholidota > Manidae > Smutsia > Smutsia gigantea. The sequence goes on along the minus strand of JAVSCE010014100.1, from coordinate 32,490 downwards.
TTTTCTTAATAGTGGCTTTTGAACAGCAAAAGTGTAATTTTGATTAAGTTCAGTTTACCAGTGTTCCCCTTTGATAGTTCATGCTATTTGTGCCCTATTTAAAAGTTTTTTGCCTAACTTAACATCACTAAGATTTTTTTCCTGTGTTTTCCTCTAAAAGTTTTATGGTTCTAGATTTTCTATCTAGGTCTATACTACATCTCAAGTTAAGTTTTATATATGATACAAGGTAGGGGGTGAGTGTTTGTTTTGTTTTTGCACATATGGATATCCAGTTGCTCCAGCACCATCTTTTTTTGGGGGGGGTATTATTAATGTACAATTACATGACTAACATTATGGTTACTAGACTCCCCCTATTACCAAGTCCCCACCACATACCCCATTACAGTTACTGTCCATCAGCATAGTAAGATGTTACAGAATCACTACTGTCTTCTCTGTGTTATACTGCCTTCCCTGTGTCCCCTCCCCTACATTATACGTGCTAATCATGATGCCCCTTTTCCCCCTTATCCCTCCCTTCCCACCCATTTTCCCCAGTCCCTTTCCCTTTGGTAACCGTTAGTCCATTCTTGGGTTCTGTGAGTCTGCTGCTGTTTTGTTCCTTCAGTTTTTTCTTTGTTCTTATACTCCACAGATGAGTGAAATCATCTGATACTTGTCTTTCTCTGCCTGGCTTATTTCACTGAGCATAATACCCTCTAGCTCCATCCATGTTGTTGCAAATGGTAGGATTTGTTTTCTTCTTAAGGCTGAATAATATTCCATTGTGTATATGTACCACATCTTCTTTATCCATTCATTTACTAATGGACACTTAGGTTGCTTCCATTTCTTGGCTATTGTAAAGAGTGCTGCGATAGACATAGGGGTGCATATGTCTTTTTCAAACTGGGCTGCTGCATTCTTAGGGTAAATTGCTAGGAGTGGAATTCCTGGGTCAAATGGTATTTCTACTTTGAGTTTTTTGAGGAACCTCCATACTGCTTTCAACAATGGTTGAACTAATTTACATTCCCACCAGCAGCGTAGGAGGGTTTCCTTTTCTCTACATTCTCACCACCATTTGTTGTTGTTTGTCTTTTGGATGGCAGCAATCCTAACTGGTGTGAGGTGATATCTCATTGTCGTTTTAATTTGCATTTTTCTGATGATTAGCGAGGTGGAGAATCTTTTCATGTGCCTGTTGGCCATCTGAATTTCTTCTTTGGAGAATTGTCTGTTCAGCTCCTCTGCCCATTTTTTAATTGGCCTGTTTGCTTTTGGTTTGTTGAGGTGTATGAGTTCTTTATATAATCTGGATGTCAACCCCTTATCGGATATGTCATTTATGAATATATTCTCCCATACTGTAGGATGTCTTTTTGTTCTACTGATGGCATCCTTTGCTGTACAGAAGCTTTTTAGTTTGATATAGTCCCACTTGTTCATTTTTGCTTTTGTTTCCCTTGCCTGGGGAGATATATTCATGAAGAACTTGCTCATGTTTATGTCCAAGAGATTTTTGCCTATGTTTTTTTCTAAGAGTTTTACAGTTTCATGACTTACATTCAGGTCTTTGATCCATTTTGAGTTTACTTTTGTGTATGGGGTTAGACAATAATCCAGTTTCATTCTCTCACATGTAGCTGTCCAGTTTTTCCAACACCAGCTGTTGAAGAGGCTGTCATTTCCCCATTGTATACCTAAGGCTCCTTTATCATGTTACTTGACCATATATGCTTGGGTTTATATACAGGCTTTCTAGTCTGTTCTATTGGTCTATGGGTCTGTTCTTGTGCCAGTACCAAATTGTCTTGATTACTGTGGCTTTGTAGTAGAGCTTGAAGTCAGGGAGCGTAATTCCCCCGCTTTATTCTTCCTTTTCAGGATTACTTTGGCTATTCGGGTCTTTTGTGGTTCCATATGAATTTTAGAACTGTTTGCTCTAGTTCATTGAAGAATGCTGTTGGTATTTTGATAAGAATTGCATTGAATCTGTAGATTGGTTTTGGCAGGATGTCCATTTTGACCATATTAATTCTTCCTATCCATGAGCACGGGATGTGTTTCCATTTATTGATATCTTCTTTAATTTCTCTCTTGAGTGTCTTGTAGTTTTCAGAGTATAGGTCTTTCACTTCCTTGGTTAAGTTTATTCCTAGGTATTTTATTCTTTTTGATGCAATTGTGAATGGAATTATTTTGCTGATTTCTCTTTCTGCTAGTTCATCGTTAGTGTATAGGAATGCAACAGATTTCTGTGTATTAATTTTGTATCCCACAACTTTACTGAATCCAGCACCATCTTTTGAAAAGATTGTTTTTCTCCCTTGAAATGTCTTGGTACCTCTATTGAAAATCAATATAAATATGTCATTCTGTTTCTGGTATTCTATTTCATTGATATGTCTATCTTTACACCAATGCCAAATTGTCTTACTTATTGTAGCTTTATATTGAGTCTTAAAATCAGGTAGCAGAAGTCCTTCAACCTTGTTCAACCTTTTCAGGATTATTTTGCTTATTCTAGATCTTTTGAATTTTCAAATAAATTTTGGAATCAGTTGTCAATTTCTACAAAATGCCTACAGTTATTTTGATTGGGATGGCATTGAATCTATAGATCAATTTGGGAAAAACTGATCACAGAAGTCTAAGTAAACCTCTTCATTTATTTATTTATCTCGGCAATGTTTTGTAATTTTCAGTGTACAGGTCTTGCCTGTTTTTTCAATAATGTCATTATGCATTTGGTATTTTCAATGCTATATAAGTAGTGTTTTTTTTAATTTCGATTTCTGATCGTTTACTGTTGGTATTTAAAAATGCAGTTGTTTTTTGCATATTGACCTTCTAGCCTAAAACCTTGCTAAACTCAGTTAATAGTTGTAGCTTTTTTGTGGATTCCTTAGGATTACCTACATAGACAATCATGTTGTCTGTGAAAAAAGAAGCTTTCTTTTTTTGCCTTACTGACATTGCCAGGGCCTGGCAGTACAATTCTGAGTGGAAGTGGGGAAAGAAGACATCCTTGTCTACCTTGTAATCTTAGTTCTAATTAATCAGCACAAGATTGTTCATAATACCCCCATTATTATCCTTTTACTGTCTGTAGAATCTATAGGATGTAACCTCTCTCAATTGTGATATTGGTAATTTGTGTCGTTTTCTTTTTATTTCCTGATCAGTCTGATTGGGTGCTGATTTTATTGATGTTTACAAAGAACCAGCCTTGGTTTCGTCTTCTCTATTGTTTTCCTGTTTTCTATCTCATTGATTTCCTCTTTGGACTTTATTATTTCCTTTAGTTTGCTTATTTTGGGTTTGATTTACTCCCCCTAATTTCTTAAGGTAGAAGCTGAAAACATAGATTTGAGACCTTTCATCTTTTGTGATATAAGCATTTAATGCCATACATTTCCCCAAAATGCTTCCTTAGTAGAATCCCACAACTTCTTATACATTGTGTTTTCATTTTTTTCAGTTAAAAATACTTTCTAATTTCCCTTATCATTTCTTCCCAAATCCATTAGTTGTTAGAAGTCTGTTATTTTGTTTCCAAATATTTCGGAAGTTTCCAAGGATTTTTATCTGATTGATTTCTAATTTAATTCTATTCTGGTCATAGAAATACTTTTTTTTTTAATTTTTATTATGGTATTATTCATATACACTCTTATGAAGGTTTCACATGAAAAAACAATGTGGTTACTACTTTTACCCATATTATCAAGTCCACACCCATACCCTAATGCAGTCACTGTCCATCAGTGTAGTAAGATGCCACAGATTCACTGTTTGCCTTCTCTGTGCTACACTCTTTTCCCTGTGACCCCCTACACCACGTGTACTAAACATAATACCCCTCAATCCCCATCTCCCTCCCTCCCCACCCACCTTCACCCATCCCTCCCCTTTGGTAACCACTTTCTTGGAGTCTGTGAGTCTACTGCTATTTTGTTCCTTCAATTTTGCTGTGTTGTTATACTCCACAAATGAGGGAAATCATTTGTCACTTGTCTCTCTCTGCCTGGCTTATTTCACTGAGCATAATATCCTCCAGCTCCATCCATGTTCTTGCAAATGGTAGGATTTGTTTCTTTATTATGGCTGAGTAATATTCCATTATGTATATGCACCACATCTTCTTTATCCATTTATCTACTGATGGACACTTAGGTGGCTTCCATATCTTGGCTATTGTAAATAGTGCTGTGATAAACATAGGGGTGAATATGTCTTTTTGAATCTGAGAAGTTGTATTTTTTGGGTAAATTCCAAGGAGTGGGATTCCCGGGTCAAATGGTATTTCTTTTTTCAGTTTTCTGAGGACCCTCCATATTGCTTTCCACAGTGGTGGAACTAGCTTACATTCCCACCAGCAGTGTAGGAGGGTTCCCCTTTCTCCACATCCTTGCCAGCATTTGTTGTTCTTAGTCTTTTGGATGGTGGCCATCCTTACTGGTGCGAAGTGATATCTCATTGTGGTTTTAATTTGCATTTCCCTGATGATTAGTGATGTGGAGCATCTTTTCATGTGTCTGTTGGCCATCTGAATTTCTTCTTTGGCGAATTGTCTGTTCATATCCTCTGCCCAATTTTTAATCAGGTTTTTTGCTTTTTGGGTGTTGTGGTGTGTGAGTTCTTTATATATTGTGGATGTTAACCCCTTGTCGGATATGTCATTTACAAATATATTCTCCCATACTGTAGGATGCCTTTTTGTTGTGTTGATGATGTCCTTTGCCATACAGAAGCTTTTTAGTTTGATGTAGTCCCATGTGTTCATTTTTGCTTTTGTTTCCCTTGCTCTAGGAGATGCGTTCAGGAAGAAGTTGCTCATGCTTATATTCAGGAGATTTTTGCCTATGTTTTCTTCTAAGAGTTTTATGGTTTCATGACTTACATTTAGGTCCTTGATCCATTTTGAGTTTACTTTTGTGTATAGGGTTAAACAATAATCCAGTTTCATTCTCTTGCATGTAGCTGTCCAGTTTTGCCAACACCAGTTGTTGAAGAGGCTGTCATTTCCCCATTGTATGTCCATGGCTCCTTTATCATGTATTAATTGACCATATACGGTTGGGTTTATATAAGTGCTCTCTAGTCTGTTCCATTGGTCTATGGGTCTGTTCTTGTGCCAGTACCAAATTGTCTGATTACTGTGGCTTTGTAGTAGAGCTTGAAGTTGGAGACTATAATCCCCCCAGCTTTATTCTTCCTTCTCAGGATTGCTTTGGCTATTTGGGGTGTTTTGTGGTTCCATATGAATTTTAGAACAATTTGCTCTAGTTCATTGAAGAATGCTGTTGGTATTTTGATAGGAATTGCATTAAATTTGTAGATTGCTTTAGGCAGGATGGCCATTTTGACAATATTAATTCTTCCTATCCATGAGCATGCAATGTGTTTCCATTTATTGGTATCTTCTTTAATTTCTCTCATGAGCGTCTTGTAGTTTTCAGAGTATAAGTCTTTCACTTCCTTGGTTAGGTTTATTCCTAGGTATTTTATTCTTTTTGATCAAATTGTTTTCCTGAATTCTCTTTCTGCTAGTTCATTGTTAGCATATAGGAATGCCCCATATTTCTGCATATTAATTTTGTATCCTGCAACTTTGCTGAATTCAGATATTAGATCTAGTAATTTTGGAGTGGATTCTTTAGGGTTTTTTATGTACAATATCATGTCATCTGCAAACAGGGACAGTTTAACTTCTTCCTTGCCAATCTGGATGCCTTTTATTTCTTTGTGTTGTCTGATTGCCATGGCTAGGACCTCCAGTACTATGTTGAATAGAAGTGGGGAGCGTGAACATCCTTGTCTTGTTCCTGATCTTAAAGGAAAAGCTTTCAGCTTCTCACTGTTAAGTATAATGTTGGCTGTGGGTTTGTCATATATGGCCTTTATTATGTTGAGGTACTTGCCTTCTATACCCATTTTGTTGAGAGTTTTTATCATGAATGGGTGTTGAATTTCGTTAAATGCTTTTTCAGCATCTATGTAGATGATCATGTGGTTTTTGTCCTTTTTGTTGATGTGGTGGGTGATGTTGATGGATTTTTGAATGTTGTACCATCCTTGCATCCCTGTAATAAATCCTACTTGATCATGATGGATGATCCTTTTGATGTATTTTTGAATTGGGTTTGCTAATATTTTGTTGAGATTTTTGCATCTATGTTCATCAGGGATACTGGTCTGTAATTTTCTTTTTTTGTGGTGTCTTTGACTGGTTTTGGTATTAGAGTGATGCTAACCTCATAGAATGAGTTTGGAAGTATTCCCTCTTCTACTCTTTGGAAAACTTTAAGGAGGATGGTATATGGGTATTAGGTCTTCACTAAATGTTTGATAAAATTCAGCAGTAAAGCCCTCTGTGGTCATAGAAATACTTCATGTGACTTTAATTTTTAAATTTATTGGTACATTATAAATGGAATTGTTTTCTTGATTTGACTTTTGGATTACTCACTGCCAATGTATAAAAATGCCCCAGATTATGTCTATGTTGGCAAATGTTCTGTGTGCACTTAAGATAAATATGTATTCTGTGTTTTGGGTCAAGTGTTCTACAAGTATCAGTCAAGTCAAGTGGTTGATAGTTGCTCAAATCTACTACATCCTTCCTGATTTTCTGACTACTTCTATCAATCAATGAGAGAGGATTATTGAAATCTTGACTGTTATTGTGTATTTGCCTATTTTTCCTTGCCGTTCAATCTGTTTTTGCTTCTCGTAATTTGAAGGTCTGTTGTTCAGTACATAAACGTATATAGGGTTTGTATATGTCTTCTTGACTGACCCCTTTATCATAAGAAAATCACTTTCTTTAGCACTAGTGATAGTCTGTTCATAAATTTACTTTGTTCAATGTAAGGAAAAAAGACTCAGGTTTCCATCGTAAAGCTCAGGGCCTATGCAAGCAAGAGTTAAGTCCATAGCCAGTGTCAGCACAGGTGCTAAGTGCTTTGATGGGGGAAGCACAAAGCATTGTAGGAACACATGGACTGGGCCCCATCCCACCTGAGGAGGTAGGCAATGCTTACTATGATACTTGAGGAGAAAGCCGATCCTAGAAAGAGGAAAGGCTTATACAAAAGGTGAAGGTCCTACTTGGAACATGGCATATATGATATATCTGGGGCCCCCACAAACAGAGCATATGCCTGAAGCGCAAAATGTGGGGAGGGGAGGCAAGATGTGAGGTAAGGTGTCAGAATCTTACCATTTCAGGTCAACAGGTGATTGTGAAGGTGGCTGAAGCCAACAGCATAGGAATTTAGTCAGTACTGAGGACAATTCCAGGAGAGGTCTCGTTGAATTTCTGAACCTCAACTGTCGCACGTATAAAATGAGGATACCACCACCTAGCTCATAAATTTTAGTGATAGATGGTTAAATGAGATGACGGAGAAAAACGCAAGGCATAAAATGGGTGCACTTGCGCCATTCTGTCAATGAGCGGATTGAGTTGGCCGCGACCCGACCGACACACAAACTGAAAAACAGGACAGCCCAAGACCCGGGGAAGCAATGGCAATGGCCAGGGCTGAACCATACAGGGACCTTCCACCACGGGGAGGGGTGCGGCATGCAACGTAAAAGTCATTATTTTTGCAAAGAAGGATCCCACCCCAACATTAGCCGTAATTAAAACTCTGCCTTCTCCTCAGTCCCAGGCATACCAAGCTGCCATCCCTTTCGCGGCGCAGCAGACGTTCCCACAGGCCAGACACCGAACACCCGCCCACGGACTGTGCCTCGGGCACACTCTACGCACTGGGGTTGGCCCTAGCCCTAGGCAACACTGCTTCCGCCCTTAACAACCGCTCACCAGCTTGTCTCTTCCTATAGGCCAGCAAATTTCCTTTCTTTTTCTTATTGGTCCGCGTAACTCTATCTCGACCAATCAGTAGCAGCCACGGACCCAATTCACCCTCCCCCCACACACACACACAATTTGGGGGTGATATGCAGGAGACAAATTTTTCTTTTCTAAATACAGCTCTTCCGGAAGGCATCTAATTTATCAAGCTGTTGTGAATTCTCCTGGAATGAGACTCTAAAACATCTTTCTTTTAGGCCTGTAATGTCTGTCCCTCGCATACTTCCACGTCTAAGTGGTACGGCCGGCACGAAGTCACACCATCCCGCCGCTCTGAGAGCCGGAGTCCTCCGCTAAATTGAGGCCCCTCAGCGCGGAGACGATACCATCTGTGACTAATAGAGGGATTCTAACCAGCCCCCGCGTTGCCCTATTCCACTCCGACCACCTCTCGCATCTCTTGCTCAAACCGTAGGCACAAGCCCCAGATACGATGGTGGGATCACTGTTCCCGGCACCACGGAGGGTGCGCGGCGCGGGCAAGCGAGGGTGCACTTGGTACGGCCCACGCCGCGCCCGTGCCGCCGGAAGTGAGGTGTCTCAACCGCAAAGTTCCGGCTCGCAGGGGGTGGGGAGTGTTGTTAACCCGGGCCGCCTCCGCAGTCCCGGGGACTGAGCGGGCTTGCGGCGCGGGGCTCCTGGTGAGTGGACTGGGGTCAGGCCTGGGTTGTGGTTGGGAGTCGGGACCTGGACCTCCCCCTTGATGCCCCCAGGGTGGGCGCGCCCCCTCAGCCCCGCTGCACGCTTTTGGCCTGTCAGCTGGCAGTAGACCTCAGTCGCCCGCGCAGCCGCGCTCGCAGAGGCTGGGCCCTGCCTGCGACGTTTGCACCTCTGACGCTAACAGGTGCGCGGCCACGGGGACGACCCGGGCTCTTCGCGGTCGGCGGTTTCTCCCGTGCCCGGAGTTGACCCTCCTCCGGCGGTTGGGGGGAACCAGGGTTCCAGGGCGCGCGTCGTAGCTGCCCACCCTGGCATTGCTGTCACCGGCCCTGTCGCCTGCCCGGCTGCGCCCCCCAGCGCCTTGACTTCTTCCAGTCCAGGCCGCACGTCCCGCTTCTGGAAATTTTGCTTTTGCATCCATCCCATCACCTCCACTTTGGGGTCGGGGGTGACAGTTCCCCCCTCCTCCAATTTTGTCGCCTTTCCTCATTCCTTCATAGAGGCTACGGCTTGTCAGGCAGGGTGGAAAGAGCCTTCGATTTGAAACAAGACTGACCAGGCTTAAGGCCTTGCGTCAATGTGATCACTTAACCCCGCCGAGTCTTATTTTCTTATTTGTAAGATGGGGGAGCCTGTGCTCTTGGTGTGATGATTGTGAGGATGACGTGAGGTGTTTTTCTTCTTCTACTTACTGACGCTGCGTTTTAGGCGCTATGTTCGGTTTTCACAGTGTGGGCATCGCCCAAGTTATTTCCTCTCCTTTCCCCATGCAGGTCGCCAGGCCAGGGCAATGTTCCGCACCGCAGTGATGATGGCGGCCAGCCTGGCGCTGACAGGGGCCGTGGTGGCTCATGCCTACTACCTCAAGCACCAGTTCTACCCCACTGTGGTGTACCTGACCAAGTCCAGCCCCAGCATGGCAGTGAGTTCAGGGATCAGGAAGGGAAGGAGTAGTGGGCTTGAGACAGGGGCGGGGCTAGAGGTCAGGTAAGTAGGAGAGAAGCTAAGGAGCTACCAGCTACCTAACTCTGAATAAATTCTGATGGGGATGTGTGGAGGCTCCTGGATGATGAGTCCCAGGCAGAGCAAAGCAGAGGGAGACCTCAAACAACAGCCTCTCCTCACTCCTAGGTCCTGTACATCCAGGCCTTTGTCCTGGTCTTCCTCTTGGGCAAGGTGATGGGCAAGGTTTTCTTTGGGCAGCTGAGGGCAGCAGAGATGGAGGTAAGATGTTTGTGACCCAAAGGTGAGGGGCTGAGAGCTGGGCGAGCAGAATATCTGATTCCACATCATTCCGTGCCCAAACCCCAGCACCTTCTGGAACGTTCCTGGTATGCTGTCACTGAGACTTGTCTGGCCTTCACCGTCTTTCGGGACGACTTCAGCCCCCGCTTTGTTGCGCTCTTTACTCTCCTTCTTTTCCTCAAGTGTTTTCACTGGCTGGCTGAGGACCGTGTGGACTTTGTGAGTTGGGTCAGAGGGTTCTCTGGAGCAGACAGAAGCCAGGGAGTGGCTGGTGGGCAGGCTTGTGGAGTGAGGGCTGGGCTGGGGATGTGGGGTGAGCCCCAAACCTTCCTGATGGGCCCCCTCTCTGCTCTGCCTCAGATGGAACGCAGCCCCAATATCTCCTGGCTTTTTCACTGCCGCATTGTCTGTGAGTGAGACCTGTGGGAGGGGAGAGGAGGGAGCTGGAGGGAGAAGAGGCACCATGGAGGATTGGAACATGAAATGGCTCTAACCATGGACCTGTACTCTAGAGGACAGGCTGCCCCCCCCCCCCAACAGCTGTACAGGAAAGATAATTTAGGAAGTCAATTTGCATAACTTCTGACCTGTTCCACTCCAGGGCTTCTCAACTGCCTGGCCTTTTAGCTCTTTGCCTCCTCACCCGGAGTGTGGGCCAACCCAGTGACTCCCCTGAGCAGAACTGGAGTTCCCTGGGGGCCGGGTTCAGTGGCGTGTGCCCACCTGACTAGATGTCTGGGTCCGTGGTGAACTTGAGGGTGGGGCCTCTCTTAGTGCAGGAAATGGTTGTCAGTCTGTGGACTACCCAACCAACCCCCCATTTGGGGTTCCCCACAGCCCTTATGTTCCTCCTGGGTATCCTGGATTTCCTCTTTGTCAGCCATGCCTATCACAGCATCCTGACCCGTGGGGCCTCTGTGCAGCTGGTGTTTGGCTTTGAGGTAATACTGGCTTGGGAGGTTGGGAGGACAAGCCTGAGGTGCCACTGCATATGCTTTGAATAACCCAGCAAACCCTTACCGAGCACCTGTTCTATGGCCAGCCCCATGTGGGCCACCAAGGAGCAGCCAGCCTTCGGTCCTTGCCTCTGCCCTCTACATGCTCATTCCTAGGAGAGTGGGGGAGGAGCCCTGACCTGGTGCTCAGGGAAGCCTTCTGGGAAACTGATGCCAGGGGAGCTGGCTGTTGATGGACAAAAGGAGTTAGCCTGATTTACAACTGGGGAGGTGTGTCCCTGGCAGAGGAAGAATGTGTTCATGTGACAACAGCTCATATTTGTTGAGTGCTTACTGTGTGTCCAGCCCTGTGCTGAGCACTTGACCTGCATCTTTTAATGCAAAGCAACATTGTTGTAAAGGAATAGTTAATTCTGTCATTTTAGACAAGCAAATTGAGGTTCAGAGAGCGCTAGTGAGTTGCCGTTCACACCACCAAGGAGTGGAGGAGCTAGGATGACCCCGGCTGTGTCCAAGCCTGGGCATGTACCATTGCACCTTGCTCTGCAAAGGCCCAGGGGTAACAGAGTGTGGCTGGAGCAAGAGGGAGCTGCATATTTATGTCTCCCCTTCCCCCCTACCTCCAGTATGCCATCCTGATGACCATGGTGCTCACCATCTTCATCAAGTATGTGCTGCACTCCGTGGACCTCCAGAGCGAGAACCCCTGGGACAATAAGGCTGTATACATGCTCTATACGGAGCTGTTTACAGGTGATAAGAAACTGGGCGTCCCCTGACCTGGACCAGCATCCCCAGCTGTGCCTTCCAGGCCCTCTGACCAGCTGCTCTCTGCACCCCTCCTTGCCCATAGGCTTCATCAAGGTTCTGTTATACATGGCTTTCATGACCATCATGATCAAGGTGCACACCTTCCCTCTCTTTGCCATCCGTCCTATGTACCTGGCCATGAGGTAAGCCTAACCCAGCTCCACCATGCCTCTGACCCCTACCTGATCCCTCCCCTTCCCATCTCCCAACTTTCACTGAAAATGTCCATTCAGGCAGTTCAAGAAAGCTGTGACAGATGCCATCATGTCTCGCCGAGCCATCCGCAACATGAACACACTGTAAGTGGGCCAGTCCTAGCTGCTCCCCCAAGCTCTGTGCCAGGTGCCTGTGCCTCCAGCTCTCATCTTGACAGATCCTCGGTCTGTCCTAACCAGGTATCCAGATGCCACCCCAGAGGAACTCCAGGCAATGGATAATGTCTGCATTATCTGCCGAGAAGAGATGGTGACTGGTGCCAAGAGACTGCCCTGCAACCACATTTTCCATACCAGGTGGGAGGGACCCTGGAGAGCCTGCACATCAGGGGACAGGCTCCGGAAGTCAGGACCCTAGGGACCTGCTGACCATTGCCTATCTTGACCCCCAGCTGCCTGCGCTCCTGGTTCCAGCGGCAGCAGACCTGCCCCACCTGCCGAATGGATGTCCTTCGGGCATCGCTGCCAACACAGTCACCACCACCCCCTGAACCTGCCGATCAGGGTCCACCACCTGCCCCCCATCCCCCACCTCTCCTGCCCCAGCCCCCCAATTGTGAGTGGCCCTTCATTTGGCCATCCAACCCACTGTTGATACTTGCCCTGAGCTGGGTATGGGAAACAGGTGAATCAGAGTCCCTGTCCTCTAGAAGCTCAGTCTGGGTCAGGGAGAGAGGCATGGGAGGGGACACATTACAGTCATGTGTGATCAGTGCTGAGCTCAGAGAGGGCTTATGAGAGCAAAGACAGAGCTCTCCACTGGCCCCTCGCGTGTGATTTGGATGTCTCAGTTTGGACCTTTTCTCACCACCCCATCCTTTCTCTGCAGTACCCCAGGGCCTCCTGCCTCCCTTTCCTCCAGGCATGTTTCCGCTGTGGCCTCCTATGGGCCCCTTTCCACCTGTCCCACCTCCCCCCAGCCCAGGAGAGGCTGCAGCCCCTCCATCCACCAGCACAGGTGAGCCTTGTGGGTTCTGTGACAGCAGGGGATGGGAGGAGTGGAAGCAGAGGCCCCTCAACACTCACTGGATTCCTGTTCTTGTTTCAGCAGCCCTTTCTCGGCCCAGTGGAGCAGCCACTACCACAGCTGTTTCTCCTCCCTCTGCCCCGGCACCAGGCCCCAGCCCTGCCACAGAGACTGGCCCTGCCCCAGGCTTCCCCTTCCCTCCCCCCTGGATGGGCATGCCACTGCCTCCACCCTTTGGTAAGTCGGCCCACTCAGGGTTGTTCTGGAGGGCGAGGGCTGTCAGGCCCAGGCAGCCCAGGCTGAGCCTCTACCTCTCTCCAGCCTTCCCCCCTATGCCTGTGCCCCCTGCGGGCTTTGCTGGGCTGACCCCAGAGGAGCTGCAGGCTCTGGAAGGCCATGAGCGGCAGCACCTGGAGGCTCGGCTACAGAGTCTGCGCAACATCCACACGCTGCTGGATGCCGCCATGCTGCAGATCAACCAGTACCTCACTGTGCTCACCTCCTTGGGGTGCGTCTGCACAAGGGTCTGGGGTGGGTGGCAGGGGGCAGGGGCCTGCCAACAGAATGTCCCCAGTAGTCGTCTCTGGCCTTTTCTCTTCTGCCACCTGTGACACGTGTTGATTCAGGCCACCTATCTGTAGACACATCCAGGTCCCAGGGTCCTTGGTGCCTCTATTCTTCCACTGCAAAAGGCCTGTCTAGGTCTAAGCAGGAGTGATATTCATTAAAGCGACCTTCAATATTGTTCCTTTATATTTTTCTAAAGTTAAACTACTTATAATTCTCAGTGCTTTATGTACACATTCCTGACATCTGGTGGCATTGTGACTGGGAATAACTGCCTCTGATCTGAGATTGCAAATAAAAATCACTTGGAGCCAGCCTGGCCTGAGTTCAAGTCCTGGTCCCATTACTTGTCTGGGACCATTACCTTATTTGAAGTAGAGGGGCTGTAAGTCCTATTCACAGGTCACATGTACAAAGTGCTGGGCATCTGGCAATGGCAGCACAGGCTTGTGGGGGAGCTTGAGTCCAAGACTTAAGCGCTGTTTTATTAAGTGTTCTGTCTTAGGTAGGTACCCTATAAGGTGTCTGGCACCCTGAGTAGACTGCAGTGTTGCAGTGTAACAGTAAACAACGCCAACAGTCCTTTCCTGCAAGTATTCAGTCAGTCTGTGGCAGTCATGAGAATTCATACAATGCATATTCACCATGTCTGCTGGTCACATCAGTGCTGAACTCTCCCCTGCCAGGCTTACCAGTGGCAGGAGAATCTGCCCAATCATGCCAGGATGCCAACGCTGGGCCCACCCTTCTCCCTTTTCTTCCTAGGCCCCCACGGCCTGCCACCTCAATCAGCCCCACCGAGGAGCTGGTCCCTACAGTCGCTGCTGCCTCCTCCACCAGCATCCCCAGCTCGGAGGCTGCCACGCCATCCCCAGGAGCCTCCCCACCAGCCCCTGAACCCGAAAGGGCTCCAGGTAGTTGTGGTCAGCCTACAGGGGGGTGCAGCAGGGGACTTCTCTAGGTTTCACTTCTGACCTCTCTGTCCCCAGCTCCTGAGTCAGTGGGCACTGAGGAGCTGCCTGAGGATGGGGAGCCTGATGCAGCAGAGCTCCGCCGCCGTCGCCTGCAAAAGTTAGAGTCTCCTGTTGCCCACTGACACTGCCCCAGCCTTGGTCCCTGCCCTCACTGTTGAACAGCCCACGCTGGAACACGTCCTGCCACCAAGTGCCAGCTCCCTCTCTCCTGCACCAGGGAATAGTAACCCCCAGCTCTGAGACAGAGGTGGCGGCATCCCCTAAGCCAAGTAGGAAGAGGCCTGAGGCTCCAGATGACTCCAGCCCCTAAGTGTCTTGGGCACCATGGGGACCTTGGGTTAGTTCCAGCCTTCCTCGCCAACCTTAAGCCCGTTCTGCTGGGGCTGGAAAGTCAGAAAGGCACAGAGAAGCCCTCCGAGCCCCACTTGTGCATGTGGCGTCCTGCTGCAGTGCTGATCAGTATTAGCTCCCGTTCCCAAGTGTGGACTCGGGGCTGGAGGAAGGCCAGGAACCTGCTCCCTGGGCCACCCAGCAAGACTGGTATTGATGTCTTTTTCTTATCCTAAACTCCCCAGAAGCCCCTTTGTGTTGGTGGTGGTGGTGTCCGCATTTCCATGTCTTGCTGGCAGCCACGTGCCTCAGGGAAAGAAGTGCCTGTGGGTGGAGGAGCAGGTGGGCAGCACTGAGGGGCCCTGCCCTCCGCTCCCCCCAGGCTCCTCTCTCCTTGTAGTTTGTCCAAGTGAAACTCCACCTGGTTTCCTCCAGCAGTCACTGCCCAGCCTCACTCCAGGTTGAGGGCTTGTGTGTCTGTTCCTGAACCACTGCAAGCCCCAGAATTCATGGATGGCCACTTCTTGACGTACAGAACTTTTCTTGAGTTTAGAAGAATTGGAATTACTTCCTTGCTTATTGTCTTTTGGCTTAAATTTTGTCTTTGAACTTGAATTCCTGGTCTTTCCAGTTTAGACAAGGCAGTGAGCCAGGTAAGGACCACAGGAGCTGAGGCTTGCCTGCCCCCTTTTCCCCTCAGTTTTGTGTTACAAGAGTTGCTGGAGACAGTTTCAGATGATTATTTAATTTGTAAATATTGTACAAATTTTAATAGCTTAAAGTGTATATACAGCCAAATAAAAACTTGCATTAACAATTTGTGCCGCTAGTGTGGTGGGACTGGTGTGCTGGGCTTTTTCTTGCTCAGGCTATATATAGACTTGAGAATGACCTGGAATCTCTAGGAGTAAGGGTTTACTTAGTTCATATTATTGATTATAAACTGTTAAGATACACTCACTTTACATATTAAAAAACTGAGCCCCAGAGAAGGTAAGTACCCTGCCTTAGATCGGAGACCAAGTAGGGGAACCAGATTCTGAACCATTTCTTAGCCAGTTTGATGTTGGGGTTGGGATGGGAACACAGGCGTTCAGCCCCTGTGACCCTAAGGATGGGGCAAGTGTGAAGGTTCACTGGCTGGAGGTGGGACAGAACGGCAGGGGCAAATGGCCAGCCTCTTCCTGCTCGCAATCCCATCCAGTCTTGATACCAGGTCAAGCTGGGAAAGTTGGCCTGGGGTCAGATGGCTAGGAGCTCCCAAGCAGCCCCTTATGGACAGACCTGCTAAATCTAATCACTTAGCTTCCTAGAGCAGGAAACCCAGTCAGGCCAAATAGGCCTGGAATGAACAGAGGTGACTGAGCCTCTCTGTGGGTAGAAAGAATAAGCTTGGATGACATGGGCACTCTGCGCCCACGTCGAATACTGCACTTCAAATTGACCTCAAGGACCCGTGTCTGCATCACCTGCACCCTCTGTAGTCTCCACCAAGCTGACAGCAAGGGCTTGGAAGAGCGCAGTAGTGAGTGGAGGGCCAAGGCAGGAATTTGAATAGCTGAGGCCAAGGAGCTCCAGTGAAGGCAAACAGGAACTGAGTAAAGGTGGGGAGGGGATGGTAGCAACCAATGCCCCACACTAGCTTGGCTGTTCCTGGTGAGGTTCCATTGTTAGTCCACCCCAGTGCTGACACCCGTGCAAAGATCCCACTTCCCCCTTTATGCAAGCAAGGCCTCCTTGAAGCCTTTAGCCCTGACTCTGCCCTGCCCATGCCCTCAGCCCTGGTATCTGTAACCTCTGCCCTAGTTGTTCTAATACCTGCTTCCCTCTTCCTGAAATTCCCTAGACTCATCTGTAGGGGATGCTGACATACAGGCTACTCAGCTGGGCCTCAAAAGCCCTTCTCCAGGAGCCAGGCTTTGAGCTGCCGGTCAAAATAGCCCTTGACCCGCAGGGTACCTGTCACCTCATTGACCTGGGTGATAGGTATCTTCCCCATCATTGGGCTCAGAAAATCTTCCACATCCTTCTTCAGGGCCTGGAGAAAGATGACAAATCAGACCAGGTCATACACTCCCCTCTAGCGGATTCCCATCCTGTCAGCCCTGAAAGGATCAGAATCCGACCCTGACCCACCTACCCACTTACCCAAATGTCCCCCTCCACCTTCCGGATCACAGTCATCTGGCGGTTGCCATGGGTGATGTCCTTGTAGACAGGGATGTTGTGCATCCGAGAGCGCCGTACAAAATAGGGCAGGTTGGGTGGGGAATCTGTGACAGGCAAGGATGATGATTAAGCCAAATTTCCCAGGTTTCATCCTACCTCAGCCAAAGACTTTGCCCACAGTTTGCAGAAGGCCAGTGTACCTGACTGCAAAACACCTCCAGATTTCAGGTCAGGAAACCTGCTCTTCCTTAATTTTAGATCCAGGACCAGCTTATTCACCTTGGCACCCCAAAGCCCAGCAAAGGGCCTGGCAACAGAAGGTACTCAAGAAGAAATGAAGTCAGGACTATGCCTCCTTGGGTCTTTGGGTCCTCCTCTGGGGCCAACCTGTGCCCTTTTCCACTGGGTCAAAGAAGCTAAAGTCAATCTCTGGCACAAAGGGATGGGGGATATACAACTGAACACCTACCACATGCTGGGCTCTGCACTAAATGCTTTATGTACCAAGCAGATTATCCATTTTGCTGAAACTGAAATTGGGAGGAGCTAATTGACTAACTCAAGATCACCCTAGTAATGAACAGCAGAACCAAATTTGGACTCAGAACTGCCCAAATTCCCAAGCTATGTTCTCAATTATGGTACCCAGCCTACTGGTGGAGTGGAGGTGTCCAAGCTCTTGGATCTTCTCTCTAGCTTCACTTTTCCTGCATGGGAAGTCCTCATTCCCAATAGTGGGAATGAACGGATACTTGTAAAACAGGGCTCCATTTCTGGGATCTTTCTTGAACATGAGATAGATGGTAGCCCTGAGAGATCTCAACACAAGCCCTGAACCCACTTGGGGGTCCAGAGCCTCAATGGGGGCAGGAAGACCACTAGGGAAGGAGATATGTCCCTGTAGCCTACAAGCCATCCAGCTCACCTCTGGGGGGTTGCCAGCCACTAGGAGTGGGATAATGTTCATGCTTTGGGGGCTTTGGAATGCTGGTGGGGGGTAAGAGCCGCTCCACGAATTGGTATTCATCCACAGACTCCACGAAGCTGGGGTAGTCGGGAGGCCCCTGCGCCTGGCTCTGAGACACACAAAAAAGCAAAACACTCTCACCCCATCAGCCCACCCACCCAACACAGAAGTAGACAGAGTTACTGAGTAGAGGAAGGAAACATTACAGGCAGAGAAAATAGTATAAATAAAGGCTGTAGGTAGGAACCACCAGACTTCAGTTTGCCAACGTAAAGGGACTGGAAAAGAAGTTCAGGCACTCTGGCAGGTCTGCCTCGATTAGGATTTCTGTGGCATTCAAATAAAAGTGTGTGTATATTTCTTAAATACCACTTAACCATAACTCTAACCAATACGGCATATTTCAGTATTTTAAAGTTTTCTCTGAACATTCTACTGGAATACTCTAGTTCTGGGTTGGGCACTTTTCAGCGATCATGCTAACTGCCCCCTCACACTCATCCAATGTGACCCTTCCTTACCTGGAACGTTTTGGCCTCATATAAACACCACCAAGCACTGTACTAAATGCTCTTCAGGTATTGTTTTAACTTGAATACACAACTTATTTTATTATCCCCTTTCTACAATCAAACATGATTAAGATATTTAATAAACAAGCTACCTAAGGTCACACTCCGGGGTTAGTCTTCCCATTCTCCAAAGTAACAGTCCTTGGACACTTCTCCCAACAGATACCCTAGAGTCCCCATAGGTCCCGGGATTACAGTGAGAACAAGGAAGCAGGATGAAGTAACCGGTATTATCAAGAGGTTCCCAGAAGTATCGCCAACGATCTGGGGACTACTGTTACGCCGTGAACAGTTTTCCCTTCAAAAAATTAAGTAGCAAGAATCGACGTGCAGCCCCTGCCAGTTCTGACAAACTGGGGTTGTCGTCCTATCAGGTTTTAACGCCCACACTCTAAAGCGCGCTGCAGGCCCTGAACCTTCCCTCTCAGTATTATATCTGAGCTCCAGAAAAGTGCGCCCGATCACAAGAGAAAACTAGGGCCCCAAACAGGGACGCAATTTTTAGGGTTACAAGGAACAGTGAGCCTCACCCCCACCTCTCTGCCCCCAGCCCCAAGCACAGTTTTCTCACCAGCTGCCGTAGCTCGAAGCCTGGCCGTACGCTGGTTCTCCATCCCCGCAGCAAAACCTGGAACACGGGAGCAGCCATCTCGAACGGCTCCCACACAACAGCCTTCAGCGCGCAACTGGTCTGGTTCCTGCCCCCCTTCCCGCGCGTGCCGCCCGGAACCGGAAGAACGCCTGCGCGAAGCGTAAAGAGGCGGAGCTAGGACGGCCGTGAGCCGTACCTCCCAAAAAAAGAGGCCCTCGCGGTCGCTCAGCAGTGACGTGACACGCAGCTGGCTGTGAGGATATGCGCGCCTCCGCTCCTTCCTTTTTCTCGACTCCATCTTCGCGGTAGTGACTATCGTGTACCCGGTTGAGGTAAGATTTGGGCCACGTCTCGATTCGGAGGGCTTAATAGAAGGTTGGCCGCAGGTCAGGAGTCTCGGAAAAGCTAAAGGAAGAGAGGCTGCTCTGTGAGCGGGGCTCGGTCCCCCACCCGACTTCCCTGGCAGGTCGGGCCTTATACACGTGAGACCCCCAACCATCTACATCCCGCCGCAGTCGTCCCCCGCACGCCACCCATTTCCCAACCCTCATCTTCCGGAGCATTTTCTTTTTCCCATACAAGTCTTGATTTTTTCAGTCGCCGACATGCAGCTCTTTGTCCGCGCCCAGGAGCTACACACCCTTGAGGTGACCGGCGAGGAGACGGTCGCCCAGATTAAGGTAAGGCTGCGTGACTCTCTTTGAGCTCCATTCCCTTGTTTTCCGCAACCTCTGCGCCCGCGGGGACGCTGAGTCTCGTTTTTCCTCGTAGGCTCATGTAGCCTTGCTGGAGGGCATCGCCCCAGAAGACCAAGTCCTGCTCCTGGCAGGCACGCCCCTAGATGATGAGGCTGCTCTGGGCCAGTGTGGAGTGGAAGCTCTGACCACTCTGGAAGTAGTTGGCCGCATGCTTGGAGGTGAGTTAGGGAGGACTGTCCTTTGAACTGTTTGTTTGTAAGCTCTTAATGGGTGTGGGGTATGGAGTTCAGTGTCCTCAATCCAACGTGGTTCTTCCTGTTTACCTCCCCCACAGTGAACTCTGGAGGGAGCCACTGAGCCAGAGTGTAGTTCTATTTCAGTCACTTACTAGACCCTTGTATAATTCTCAGTTTCCTCACTAAAATAAGAGGTCCGACCAGATCCCCCAGGGTGCTGTTCAATTCTTGCTTAAAGTCAGGAGCTGGAAAATACCGAAATTTTATTCCAGAATGTAGCAGACTAGGCATTCATGGTCAGAGGTCAAATCTCTGCAACTTTATTTTCCTCCCTGTTGGACCAAGCTTGCTTTAAAGGCTTGAATTAAGGGAGAAAGGATGCTGCTGGGTGGAGCCTTCTTGGTCTCCTAACTGCTTGCTGTCTTCCTTTCTCACCACAGGTAAAGTCCATGGTTCCCTGGCCCGTGCTGGGAAAGTAAGAGGTCAGACTCCCAAGGTAAGTGAGAGTCTTTGGATTTTGTTTTGTTTTGTTTTTTCTTATCACAGCTAAGCCAAGATCCTTGGCTCTAGCCCTGTCTGCCTTCCTCCCTGGAGATGAACCTGAGGGAGGATTCGAAAGGGGTCAACCAGGGTCTGATCATTCCTCCCTTTTCCCAGGTGGCCAAACAGGAGAAAAAGAAGAAGAAGACAGGCCGGGCCAAGCGGCGGATGCAGTACAACCGGCGCTTTGTCAATGTTGTGCCAACTTTTGGCAAGAAGAAGGGCCCCAATGCCAACTCTTAAAGTCTTTTGCAGTCTTGGCTTTCTCTAATAAAGCTGCTTAGCCCAGTCATCTCATTGTCTCATCTTCATTTGCAGGGCCTCAGGGAGAGAGTGTCTAGGGTTGGTGGTCTACTAGAAGAATAGTGAGACTTTGTTTTGGCTTGGTGGTAAGGTCAAGTTACGAAGATGCAGAGGGTCTTGGGGATATGAGGGTCCAAGAATGGTGAACTACAAGGAAAGGATTCCCAAGAAAATTGGTGACAACAGATTCCAGCCCTTCACATGGAGAGTCGGGATATTTCCAATCACAAAAAAAGTAATTTCTCAAATCCTTTTCCTAAATAGAGAAAATAGCAGGAATCATTGTGATGGGAGATTTTATGGAAGCAGCAATAGAGCAGGGTAGGTGGAGTGGAGGGAACACCTGTCTGGCCTTTACTTGAACTTGGGGACAACTGTGGCCTTGGTGGAGTCCAGGGTAGAAGTCTGGTCTGTCCCAGCTTTGGAAAGCAGTACCTGATTACCCTGGCACTGTTGTGACCTTGTGCTGGTTCCCAGCTGGGTTTGCTAACCTAATCACAGACGAGTTTGGTCAGTTGATTGGTTCAGTGTTCCCAGAAGTGGAGTTCTTTGGGGCTGAGTCAAGTTTACCTCCTAGCAATACATGCATACCTACTCTCATTACACTAAGGTTTCTGAACCTGCTGGTTCTTGGAATATGACATGCCATGGGGTAAAGACTTTGGGGCTCTAGACTTAAGACTGATTTCTGCCATACCTGCACTCTACCACAAACTTTTGAGTTTCAATCCTGTCTCCATTTATTTACTGTCTTGACTTTGAACTAATCTCTGCCATCAGCTCATGAGTATTACTGTGAAGACTGAATAAAGTAAGTAAAGTACTTAGATCAGTACCTATCATACAGCGAGCAAAATTGTTACCAATTTTTGTCTCTATGCTGATCTTTTAGAAAGACATTGCCCCTTTCTAGGATTTTAGATTCTTGTAGGGAAAGTACATAGTTGAAAGTGTTAACATTTTAAAGAAAGTAAGGGTGCTGTAGTGAAAGCTGGGATATGGACAGACACCCTACCTTTGCGAAGGTATCTGAGGAATGTGGGAGACCTAAAACAAGGAACCAATCAAGCGGTGAGACAGCAAAAGTTCCAGTCAAGAACTGTAAAGGTGTGTGACAAATCCTGCAGGGACATGGAGAGGAATCTGGGTTTGAATCCAAGTGTAGTGTAAGGTCACAAAGTAGAGGGAGGGGTTTTTAAGCAAGGGCCTGATAATGCTCTTACTTGTGATTAAGTATTTTCTCTAGCTGATTTTTCTGAGTGGTAGCAAGTAAGTTGGGAAAACAGTTAAGGTGGTGTCATCCCATTGAGGGGCACATACCTTAGACCACCAGTAGTAGGGGGATGTAAAAAGAACACTTGAAGTTTCATCAAATCTGTCCAGATATTGGTAGGGAAATCGATGATCCATATAAAGATAAATACAAGATATTTTGAAGGCAGAACTGACTGGATGTGAGTGAGCTAAGGGGCCAAGGACCCAGGGCTTGCTTTTCAGAGGTGCTGTGGATCAGTCTTCACAGTGCTTGGCATGGCTTGTGGGTCATCACCCTCTACTACAAACCAAGCTGTTAGGATAGGGGCCCCATCTCTTGCTTCTCAATGTAGTTTTGGCACCTAGGGTGGAGTCTTCACTTCAAAGTTGTTTGAACTTTAGGTTTGGAGAAGGAACTCAAACAAGGTATTTTGTTACTTTTGAATAGAGGAAGTGCCCCCAACACACAGTCTAAGCTAGGTACCCCATCTTGGCTTTCTACTCCCCTTTGTGTGTCTCCCGGTATAATGGCATCTCAGCTCCCATGGGCTTGGCACAATTGGTCGCCCAGAGTAGATGCTTAGGAAATACCCATTAAATGCTTACTGCCTCAGAGCTTCACAGTACTGAGAAGGCAGCCGCTAGGGGGCGGGCTGCTGCGGGCCGAGCACACTCCTGCCTCACTTGCCCGCCTAAGATGCGCGGGGCGGGGCCCGTATGTCACAACCGACTCCTGCGCCTGTCCGAGCGCTGCTTGGGGGAGAGGAGGGGCTTGGCTTCCGACTGTGGGCGGAAATTGCCGAGAGTTCTCGGCGAGCTCCGACTAAATGCTCCCGACCCGCAAATAGTAGGAAGTAACCGAAAACCTCCGGAAATGCCCGAGCTGCCGCGCCTGTGCGTTAGAGGGTGGCACGCGGCGCAAGTTGCCATGGATCCGGCCGGACCTTGTGGTTTCTGCCCGGAGGAGGAGATCCAGCCAGCGAGGTACACCTGCCCTCGCTGTAATGTGCCTTACTGCTCGCTGCGCTGCTACCGGGCGCATGGCACCTGCGCTGAAGACTTCTACCGTGACCAGGTGCTGGGAGAACTCCGCGGCCGCAGCGCCTCGCCCAGCCGCCTAGCCAGCGCCTTACGCCGGCTGCGTCAGCAACGCGAGACCGAGGACGAGCCCGAGGATGCAGGCCTCAGTCCTGGCCCGACGCCCGGCCGCCTCTTAGGACTCTGGGAGCGGCTGGCCCCCGCCGAGAAGGAGGCCTTCGAGCGGCTGCTGAGCCGTGGCGAGGCCGGGCGGCTTCTGCCCCCGTGGCGGCCGTGGTGGTGGGTCCACGGGGCCGCACCGCGGCTTGTGGAGGAGCTGAATGATGCCCCACAACGTGACTCCGCGGAGTTGGAGCCCACCCCTGCCAGAACGCCACGGGAACCCGTGAAGGATGCGGAGCCCGCGGCTGACGTGCAAGGTTTCGGAGACACCCCAGGGGCCTTCGGGCCCACCGTGCCCACCCGGATCCCCACGCTGGCCAGCCTGAGCCGCCGCGGGACCTCGCCGCTCGTGCGTTTCCAGCTGCCCAATGTGCTGTTCGCCTACGCTCACGCCCTTGCTCTGTATCATGGAGGTGATGATGCGCTGCTTTCCGACTTCTGTGCCACGTTGCTCAGCGTTTCTGGAGCTCTGGGCGCCCAGCAAGTCTTCACCTCTGTGGAGGAAGCACTGCAGGCCGCAGCCCATGTGCTGGAAGCTGGCGAGCATCCGCCCGGGCCCCTGGGTACACGTGGTGCCATGCGCGAGGCCGCCCGCATTATGCTGGGCGAAGGCTTGACAAACCAGAAGGGGTACACGCTGGCAGCACTGGGGCACCTGGTGCAGACTCTGGGTCGGGCACGGAAACAAGCTGTTTCTACCGAAGAGCGAAATCGCCTGTACCGGGCCCGGAAGAAGTGCCAGTTCCTGCTGGCTTGGACCAACGAAAATGAGGTGGCCCTCACACCACTGGCTCTAGACTGCGCCAAGACCCACCGAGCCCATGCTGTAGCAGCCGAAGAGGTAGCAGCCCTCACTGGGGAGCTAGAGCAGCTTTGGGGAGGCCCCCTGCCACCTGCCCCAAGGACTCTCATTGAGGAGCTCCCTGGCTGAACTGGTGACCTCTTGTCACTAATAAAGCTGTGACTGGTCCGCCCTGTTGGCAGTGCCTATTTGTGAGTGATAGCTGTTGTCCCAGCCACCTTCAGACTCTGGGGCCCACAAACCACATCTCAGTTTCTCCCTGATCAAGGCTGATCTGGCCGGTTTTTAAACACCTCAGCCCCACAAAGGGAAAGCAGTAGCACCAAGGGTTCCAGACTATTCAGGGAGTAACAAACAACAGCCTCTCCATTTCACTTCTGGGCCCTGGCTTTATTTTCTTCTTACTCCAAACCACCTCTCTGAGGCTGTTCATCCTTGCATGTTGGTTGGAACTCATGGCAGGGTAGGGTGCAGGTCCTTGAGTCCCAGGTGTGTGACCCCCAGGCCCCTACTGCTGGGAGTGCCCCGACCTGGGGTTAGTGGGGCTGCTCAGTAGACATAGGGCACGATTCGGTAAGGCACACGCCGGCAGTACTCACGCCAGGCCAGACCATACTTCTGCAGGCACAGCCGCTCATCCCGGGCCTCACGGTGCACCAGGAGCACAGTGAAGTAGAGGACGTAGAAGTAGGGAAGCAGGTGGGACACCCCTGTGGGACGGAGGGCCCTGTGATCACTATGCCAGCCCCTTAATTCACAGAGGTGAACCTAATAGCTCAATGGTAAAAGGCCCAGGGCCTGCAGCAAGGTGCCAGCAGTACTATGCTGCCAGGGAGGTCTGCCCCAGCTACAGTGAGTCCATCCCCAGCTCCCTGACCACTCCGTCCACTGGGGTGCAACCCTGTTCATTCCAAACCCAGACAGGGCATCCTGTGGCCAACCACTTCTGCCCCTCACACATGTGTGGTCTCCACCCTATGTCCACCCAAGCGACTCACCGCAGGGCAAGGACCAGGCCACAGCCATGATGAGGTCTCCAAGGTAGTTGGGATGGCGGACCATACCCCACCACCCAGACACCAGCAGCTGCCGCCCCGTGGCAGTAGGGATGGTCTCAAGATCTGGGGAAAGATGGGTAGTGGGATGGGGAACCCCCAAGACACCCAGCTGCCCCTCATCACAGCACCCAAGGAATCCAGCTCACCAGCCACTCTGGGGTCAAAAGGATTCTTTCGGAAGGTGTTTTTCTGGGAATTAGCTCCTCGGAAAATGTAGTAACCAACAGCTGGGGGAAAGTGCGAGCAGGTGGTCAGGGTTGAGGGCCACAGCCTTTTACCCACTCATGACCATCTGCCTGCAGCCCAGAACTAGTCTGCCAGGAGACCCAGTACCCAGTTCCAGCTTTAGAGAAGGACCTGAGGCTTAGTTCCTACGTGGTGGGTGGTGAATGAAGTAAGTGAAAGGGGAGGGTGAACGGTGCACTCAGCCTGCTGCCTGACTGACCATTGATGAAGCAGATGACTGAGGCCATGGGCAATCCCAGGGGCTGTGGGTGGTACAGCAGGAACTGGGCCTGCAGGCTGTAGGTGAAGGGTACCCAGGCTAGGTCCCCAAAGGCCAGCATGAAGCCAAACCCATCGTGCGTGATGTCCATGGTGGTGAGGACAGCCTCCTGCAGGGACAGGACCCAAACACAGTGGTTTAATCCCCACGAGGCACTCAAGATACCCTCCCCTACCTCCCCACCTGGTCCAGCCTCACCTCATGCCAGAGAGCATCACCTACATAAAGTAGCTGGAAGCCATTGACCAGCCACATGGCCACTGAGGGACTCCCTCGAAGTTCTGCTTCCTGCATCATCAGGGCCAGGTTGATGAGGACCTGGGGTGGTGGGGAGAACAGGACAGTGTGTCTCCACAGGGGTGGCAGCATGCGGGTAGAGCAGTGGCCAGCCTCTCCCCTTCTCGGCTGTTAGTCACTAAGTCCTCAGCCCTTCTTGAATGGCTCCAGCCCCTAGACTCAGGAGTCAAGAAACTTCAGTGGCCACTGTCACTTGCCTTGTCCTATAATGCTCCCTTGGGGAGAGCAGCATAAGGAGCAGTTGAACGCTTCAGGCTTGAGAGTTAAAACGGACTTGGTTTTGAATCTCAGCTTTGCCACTTAGGCAAGTTGCTTACCCTTCCTAAAGCCACTCTCACCCCCATGTGGAAGACGGAGGCCATCATGTACCTGCCCCACGGAGTTTGCTGAGGGCTCACTGCATGTGAAGCGCTAAGCACAGTATGTCTGGCACATAGTAGGTGCTCAGCAATGGTTCACTGGCAGCCAGCTTATGTTGCGCACCCCCATTCTGGGCTTCTGCTGTCACTAAGGTCACCACTTCTAATCCTCACAAGAACCTTAGGAGGAAGCTCCTACTTTATTCCATTTCCTATGAGAAAATAGCCTTGGAGCCAGGATCCAAATCCACCATGGACACTTGGCACTCCTCCCACCTCTGGATGAGGTAGTTTCCAGGGTGACCTGAGGGGTCTTGCCCAAGAGATCCATGAGGCAATGCCACAGTCCAGCATGGGTGATTACACAGCTGGCACATCGTCAAGGCCACCAGCGATGGACGGGCTGCTATACCCAGTGAGGGGCTCTAAGTTCTGCACTGCTTTGACCATTCCTGTGCAAGCAGCACAGGATTACTCTCTCCTCTCCTCAAAATAGATTCCGTGCTTGTCTGCTTTTTTTAAATTGCACCTGCTCTCCTAACTCCCTCCGCTATGCTTTCTCCATAGCACTGAGCATCCTCTGACATACTATGTATATTTTACTTATTTTTCTGTCTTTCCTACTAGAATGTAGGCTTCATACAATATTTTTCTCTTTTGTCTCCCAGTACCTCAAACAGTGCCTATGGCCCATGGTGAACTCAACAAATATTTGTGGAATGAGTGAACATTAATGATTTAATCTACGCAATATTGGCCAGCCCTGCCCAAGAACTGCTCACCCATCCCACCCTTCCTCCTGGCCCAAGACCCACTTAGACATGCCCAGCATACCCAGCCAATGAGGCCAGGCCGCAGTTCACAGAAATATTTGAAGTCAAAGGAACAGACGCGTGGGTTGAGCTCCCGTCCCAGGAAAAAGTCGTAAATGGGATTGCCTGGAGAATAATGGAGGGTGAAGTTGCAAGCAAGCACCCCCATCTGCCTCCACCCACACCCTATCTGGACCCCTCTCACCTGAGTTCCCCCCAGGTGCCAGGGCGGAGGGAGAGGCTACCAGAGCTTTCAGAAAGAGGAGGAGGCTTAAGATGAAAGCAGTGAGGATGGCCGCAAATGCCAAGGGCAGGAGCATTTCTGGAAGCGCCCCCAAGGGCAGCCCAACAGACATCCCCAGGCCCACCAACAGGGCTGTCAGCACCAAAGCCTGGAAACCTGAACAAGCAGCACACAGTGAGTCCTAGGCGCTGCGCCCCTCCATCCCCCCACCCCTAAATACACACACAGCCCAAATCCCAGGGAGGTCATGGACCTTGCCCCCAAGCCATTAGGTTGACACCTTAGCTTTCAGAGGATCACCCCACCACTGAGCTGGTGCATAGAGTAGCAGCAAATGCTGTTTTAAGTAGGGGTGGAGTGACAAGAGACATGGATGACACTGAGATCCCCCGCGTCTGTCCTGGGCAGAAAAGAGACACATAACGAAGCTTGGGGGCCGGGGCTGATCTCACAGCCTCCCCACTAGGCCTGCAGCTCCACCCCCATACACGCAACGACCATGACCCCAGGCACCATTAATGGGGTAGTGCAGGCGACTCCTGTCCTTCAATTCCTGGCCCTCGGCCACCTGCAGGAGCAAAGGATCTCTGATCAGGGTTGAGGGCGACCTCCTCGCTGAGCCCCGTCCCTCCGCCCTCCTTCCCCGCGTGTTCGCGAGCCCAGGCCACACCTTGCGCGCCGGCAGCAGGTAGAGCGCTGCCTGCAGGCCGAGCCAGGTGAGCCACAGTAGCAGCGCCCGCGGGCTCCACAGCGCCTCGAGTCCGGGCAGGTACGGAGGTGGGCCCAGGAGGCGCGCCGGGCCCGAGCGGGCCACCAGGATCAGGTGGAACATGGTAGCAGGGAGTAGCAGCATCAGAGCCGCAGCGCCTGGGGAAGAGGGGCGGCCGCATCGGGCGGCGGCTCCCGAACCCTCCAACCCTCGCAGACGCCTTTCGTCGCCAGGGCCCCCTCAGCATTCCCACCGCCCTCCGCCATGACCCGTTCTGTCCTCAGCCCTGGCCCCCGACTTCCATGTTGTCCCCGCGCCTACGCCCCCTTGAAGACCCTCCCTCTGCTCCCCCTACTCCGTCCAGTCCTCCACTCCACAAATCCCCGCACTGCAGCCCCACAGCTTGTCCTTCTCCAGACACTCCCCAGCAAACCCCAGCTGCCTCTGCCTCCGGATACCCCTGAAAACCTTCCATCATCAGATCCTGCCCCAAACCCAGCTTGTAGCTCGCTCCTCCAGTTCTCCCTCGCCGAGTCTCTGGCCCTGGGTTCCCCCCACTGCCCCATTACCCAAGGGTCCCCCGAATTCCAGCAGGGCCCGGGAATCCTGAGAAGGGGCCATGGTCTCCGCGCCGCCGGGGGATAGTAGCTCACATAAGTCCCTTAAAAAAAAAACACAGCCCACCCCATCTCCTAGGAGATGGGCTCGGTGACACGGAGGACGCGCCGCGCTGCGTCTGCACCTGTTTCGGCACTGCTCTAGGACAGTGACCGCTCTTGTCCCGTGGTCTTAAAATGGACCCACCCCCGACCCATCCTGGGGCCAGCAGATCAACCAATCGGCTCTCGGCCGCGAGTCTGCACACCGCCTCCAAAGCCGCCTCTGTAGCCATGGCGGCACAACTCCACCTCCCGCAAGTCCCGCCCCCGAACACTAGAGGGAGGAGATTACGCGTCTTTATTAGGCGGGTCTTGAGGTAGGAGGACTAGAGCCGCCGGGGCGGGAGACCAGGGGATGGGAGGGTTGCGGCAACGAAACAAGCCCGTGCACTGCAGGGCCGGCCTAGCCGCGCTCGCAGATGACCTCGACAACACTGGGTTCCATGGGCACTGGGTCTGGGCAGCGCAGGGCTGCTGAAGCCACCACCTCATCCAGCAGTAGATGCACAAGCTCCTCGTCAGCCACGAAGCGCCACAGGTAGAGCTGCAGGAAGTGACAGTCCACCTGCACCTGTTGCAGCCCGAAGCGCCCAAAAGTGCGCAGGCGCACACACTCCAGCAGCGTCTTCAGACTGATCTTGATGATGCCCGTCAGCACCGACACCTGCAGCAGGGACACAGGATCCCTAAGGGAGTGCACCCCATTCTAGGCAGAGGCCAGGGAAACAGCCAATAGCTGTGATGGCACGGAAAGTCCTAGGACCCCGGTAAGAGGGAGGGATAGGTACAATGTTAGTACCACTATCTGGAGGGCAGCAGGCAGGAAGGACTTAGCCATCAGAGGCAGAGGAGGGGGTCAGCATGGCCATGGGGAGCACGGAGGCTTACCGAGTTAGAGCGAAAAAAAACTACCTGGTCCCTAAGCGTGGACTGGGTTGGGGCAGAGACCATGGTATAAATAGAAATCCCTGGGGATGACCCAGGACTACTGTGGGGACAAGGTCAGGGCAAAAGCACCCGCACCCAGGCTGGGAGCGTGCCAAGGTCAGGGCAGAGAGCCATGGGATGGTGATGGTGGGCTCTGCATGACCACTCACTTCTAGGAACAACCCACAGAGACTGAGGGGACAGAATCCTAGGGCTCCCTGGGACTGTTCAGCCAACGTTCCCTGGGGCCCCTGGAAGGCAAGGTCACTGGGGACTTCAGACCTTGTTGAACTCCACAGGGCTGAACACATCAATACGTTCAGAGAACAGCTTCTGGATGTTGCTCAAGAGATTGGTGTCCATTGGGGCACTGGATGGTGGGGAGACAAGCAATCACGGCCAGCCCTGCACCCCCGTCCTCCTGTGTTCACTCCCCCTGGGTCTACCTTGACCAGCCAGACCTGGGAGTATAGCTGGGTGCATAGCGGCCCTGCTGCCGGGAGCTGCTGTACACGGAGAAGGTCCTCTTGCTGGAGTCACTGCTCTGGGCCTTGCGAACACCTTCTTCATACAGGAGCCCCACCTGGTGGTAGAAGGAGACACTGCAAGGAAGCCAGAGCATGGGGAGCCTCCAGCCCAAGGATGTAGTTACACACTAATTTGTGACAAGCATCAGGTCTGTTACAAGAATCACCAGGTAGTCAGGACCTGATATCTAGTTGGTACTCAGTTTCTGTTTATAGAACCAGTGGAGTGGGGCAAAGGTGGGACACAGAGTTGGTACTGAGGCTCAATTTTCAGCAACAACCCTGCCTGGATTTCTTAGGTGACTGTGCCTCAGCTTCCTCATAGGTGAAACAGGGCCATGATGCCACAATCCAGGGCTGAGAAGGTTGAAGCCATAGATGCAGGCACTGCCCATCCCCCGATGTCTTGATCCTCGGAGGGTTGTTCCCTCAGCAACTCCCACCTACATCAGGGCTCCCCTGGCCAGCCCGGGGCAGCACCTGCACGTCAATAGCTGTCGTGTCCTCCACCACCCGCTTCATGACAGCACGCACGTTCCGGGGCTCCAGGGTACTGAGCCAGTCCCGGGTCTCCACACTCTTGCGCAGCATCTGTGATATGACCAGGCCCTGTACCTTCACGTAGTGGGTCAGTAGCCGCCGTGCTGTCTCCCTAGCCTCTGCACACAGTGTGCTTACAGGCGTCACTGGAGACTGGTCCTAAGCCAGGGATGAGGGAAGAGACAGGCAGTGGGTACTGGAGGCAGCTGAGAGGCCACTGCCAACCAGGATGGGGGCAAGCAGCTGGCCTGAGTCTGCTCAGCCTCCTGTGTTCCCAGCACTACCATCCCCTACCCTGTCATGAGCTAGCAGTTCACCTGCACCAGAAACTGCTCATCAGTGAGGGTAAGGATGTAGGAGATGGTGGCTGTCTCGTAGTCCAGGCAGAGGCGGGAGAGGAGCAGGAGCAGGGCAGGTGGTGTGGCACCCCCCTTCTCCCCAGGATTGTCACAGAAGCTCTGGGCCATCTGGCACATGGAGCGGATAAAGCCCACAATGAGGCCCTCACGGACACCTTGGCTGCAGAACTCGCCCTGTGAGGAGGAGAGGCCCAGATACACAGCAGGCTCCCTCTTCCAGGCAGAGGCCGTTAGTGACCCTCTGCTGGGACCCACAGTGCCCCTGTTCCCTCTCCAAGGGACAGCTTCACCCTACATTCCAAAACCCCAGAGCAGCTTTCTTGCTTGGAGGAAAGAGTGCAGGGGGAAAAAGCCAGCACTGGGGACCCTGCTTGGATGCCTTCAGAGCCCTCCCCACACCTCCAGGCTGTGCCAGCCTTCTTTATGACAGCCTGAAACCACATCCAGAGTGCTGGGGGCAAGGGCTGTGTGCCCTGGTAGCCGCGAACCTGCAGGATTAATAAAAGAACGCCCAGGGGCAGGCCATACCCGGAAGTAGGGCTTGTTGGAGAAAGAGACCTCCTTGGCAGTGAAGAGGTGCACAGCAGCCAGCGAGGCCTTGATGTGGCCCAGAATGGAGCTGGCCACATTGGCCAGCAACTCAGCCAGACCGGGGCCTTCCTTTCCAGCCAGACGAGGCGCGGCTAGCGCCTGCCGCACATCGGTCAGGCAGCCCAGGAAGGCTGACCGCAGGCCCTGCAGATGGTGACCCAGGCGCTCATGGGCTACTCGCTCCACGATCTCCGTGGCAGCCTCGGCCAACCCGGCAGCGGCCAGCAGGGCCCCGGGCGCCCGCAGGCGTCGGTGGAAGCGGTCCAACGCCCGCACCAGCAGCGAGTTGTCTCCGCCACCCTGCTCCTGTGCCAGGCGCCGCTCCACCAGCACAAAGTAGCGGCTGCCCAGCACTCGGGCAAAAGCAGCCAGCTTCTCTGCGCCTGCCGGGCCCTGGGCTGCAAACAGCTCCTGGTAGACCGCCGCCACCTGGCAGAGGCCGCCTACGAAGCCGCTGCCACCGCGGTCCGTGAATTCTAAAACGTCGGGAGCCGGAGGGGAGGGCCCCAGCTCCGCCTCCAGGCTTCCCAGCTCCTCCTCCAAGCGCCCGCGGGCGTGCGCCAGGAACTCCTCGCACAGCTCCTCAGCCGGCTCGCCCAGCGCCAGCAGCAGCTCCACGCACTCCGCCTGCTCTGGGGCTCCCGAGCCGCCCTCCCTGCCAGGAGGGAGATGGTGGTGAAGTGTGGCGTGGGGAGCCAGGAAAGTGCTGGGCAGGCCCAGAGGCCGGCACTGGAGTGAGGACCCGGGGTCACACCTGAAGCGCTGCCGGAGCTGCTGGGCCAGGCGAGCTGTGATGACCTGGCAGTCATCCTGGATGGCGCGGAAAGAGGGCAGGTGCTGGTACTGCTCCAGAACGGCCCGCGCGCGGCCCTGGTAGCGTACCGCCTGTCCGTAGGCGCCCAGCTCCACGCACTTGGTGAGGCGCGAGGGGAGCTCGAAGAGGAACTGCAGCTTCCGCAGCAGCGCATGGACC
>JAVSCE010014099.1:0-173330 GCA_032199065.1 Smutsia gigantea | reverse complement strand
CAGTGGGGGAAAAATTTACCATTTTTCAAAGACAACACTGTCTAACTGAAAGTTCCAAGCCGCCCATCTCAGGGGAAGACTGCAAGGAAGCCTCTGCATTTGCCATCCTCCCTGGGCCTCCTCCCTCCATGCCCCTTCTCCTGCCTCTGCTCTTCACTGTCTTTCCACAGGGCCAAGGTCCTAGCCTGGGTGGCCAGGGTGACACCTCTGCTGAATGTTCTTTTGATTTCCCTGGGCTGTGGGGTCCTCGCTCTAGCACTGAGTGCCACGGCCTGCCCTTTACAGCAGCCATCCCTCCGGCTCTGGGCACTTTCTTTGGCTCAGCGTAGAAGCCAAATGCCAAGTATTTGTAAGAAACAAGACTTCATACAATATCCTTGGATTGATTTCAAATAACTGGGCACCCTCTCTATTAAAAGCATCAAACTAATTTACTGTGTCAGATGAACGACCTCCCTCAAGACAATGCCCTGTGTTTTCCACGGGGATAAAAATAGTGTGAGTCATTGGCAATCATTTTCTCCCTTTCTTTTCCCTGTCTGTGAGGCTTAATGGACTGCCTGGCTCCCCAAGGGAAGGTTCTCATCAGCCCTTCCAGCAAACTTCCAGGACTTCCCCTGTGCTGTTTCTCAGAAGGCCCGCAGGCTTATGTTGCCGCATTACTGTGTCCCTGCTCCCCAGGTTTTGCCCTGACCCTATCACCTTGGGCTACACAGAAACTCAAATTAGCCTGGGTTTCTCTAGAAGCACTGCAATTGCATATTAGCTTCAGAGCCAGGAGCACATTATTTTGTGCAAGGCTGTTTCTCTGGGTCGTTCATTAAGGCCGTTTCTGCATGTGCTTTTGGATTCCAAACTGAGCGTTGACTTTATTTTTCTGAGGCAACAACTGACTAACAAAAAAAAAAGCTTTTTATATCCTCTCTTGCTTTCATCCTGGTACAGTTTGTCCCAGTGCCTCTGCCACCCCTCAACTGTAATGCTCATTTTCCTTCGTCTTCCCCCATTCCTCTCTTCAAGAATATTCTTAACACATACACACACACACACACACACACACATGCAACTGCTCTTTTGTCATCTAAATCCTCCACATCATGTAGGACCCCTTCATGTGTTACCCAGGCCACAGCTACCTGTCCTTTGCTAGACTCCTAGTACCTGTGACTTGATCCATCACTGCCTGTGATACTCCGGAAGGTGCAGACCAACGCCAAAGGTTCCCAGACCTCACATGTTGGTGGGATGACAAGCGTGGTGAGAAGGGCAATAATTCTGAGTGATTAATAGGCATCTAATGGTGGCACGTTGGCTGGTGTTATCATTGCCAGCACTGTTCCCTCTGGACAAGCGCAGTAGACGACTATGCTGATTTCTCATCTCATCTCCGGTTGTCGCTTGCCTTAGAGTTTATCTCTCATTTCAATGAAACACTAGTCGCATCCTGAACTTATCATGTTATAGTCTTCTCTGCCTTTATTCCTGCTTGTCCCTTTGACTGGAATGGTATTAACTCCACCTTCTGTCTGGAAAAATGCAACCAATATTCTTGGCCCCGGTCCACTTTCTCCTCAGTGAGGTCTCTGGCTGGGCTGCCTGCCCCCTTCCGCCTGCCCGTGCCGTCCTGTGCACCAGGGAGCCTGGTCAGCTGTCCTCATGCTGGTGGGACATTTTTGTTCTCATGGTAACTTACCCTCCTAATCTAAGGGCATCTTGAGAGTAGTGCCTGACCATTAGTTGGCACTTAATAAATATTTAATGAATGAATGTGTGAGCAGATAAGTACCTCTGTGTTCCACATTTAAGAGCAAAAATTGACTGAACATTTGCTACATTTTGCGTATGTGCTGGAAAAATATCTCAGAGAGGTGTAGGACTCCATGTCCCTGTGGAACTCTGCATGTTTTTTTCTTCTGACAGACGGGGTCCAAAGTATCTTGCTGAAATCGAGAGTCACTCTGTTTAAGCAAAGCCATAAGCATATTTTAGTGACTACTTTATCAGTTAATATTCTAAAGTGAGAATCTTGATCCTGTGCCAGCCAATTCATACACTCAGGAAGCCCCCCATTTGTTCTGCCTTCAGTTCAATGAGCCCCAAGCTAGAGAACACTGCATTTTACAGGAGGTTGGGTGATCTGTGTATATGCACTACGACTGAAGTGGTCAGGAATAAAAAGGGGATGTTGATATAAAATGATATTATTAGAAGCCTGTTAAATGGGTTCCTGGTGTGTGCTTTTAATGTCTCTCCCTTCAAGAAAACTGCTCCACATAGTGTCTCATTTTGTGCAGTCAATATGACCCTGATAAGACCTATCCCAGCACGTAAGGTGCTGGGAAAAAATAGACATTTAGGGGACTCCTCCAGTGGCACCCTGACTGAGCTCAAATGATGCTCCATTTAGACAGACACATTTGTCTATTCTTGCAAGCTGGTAAGTCTTCACTGTAGAATGTATTACAAATTCCTTAACAGCAAGCAGATAAAAACAAATCAGGGAATCCTTTATTCTACCTTTATGCTGCTTTCTCCAGGAGGGCATCTTGGTGTGCCTGGCTGTGGAGCATGCATTTGCCCGAGTGTGTGAGTAAGTGAAGATGTGTGTGAGCCTGTGGGTGTGCTGAATGCAAGGGGGATGTAGCAGGAAAGCCAAATTGCTGCTCAACTCATCACACACGCAGTGTGAGTCTTGAGCTTTCCAAGGCTGACCTTCTTTTCTGGCCAGGCTGTTAATTGAGCCAACCGTGCCAGCTCCTGAAATGCAAGGACGATCTCGTCAGCAGGGGAAGGCACCTTGCACCTCTTAGCCAAATGCAGCACAACTTTAAACAGATTAATAAAACTCTAAAAGGATAATATTGTTGGGCCAAGTGTTAAGGTTGTCTGCTCTCACTCAGGTTGTGTTTTCATTAAGCTGTAAATGGTGTTTTTAAAAAAAGAGAGAGAGGGAGAAGAGGAAGAGAGACACAGAGACTTTTATAGCCTGCAGCCTCTTGTTTGCAGATTATTTTCCAAAGATGCTCAGTGGAATATCAATTACCTTGAATAGAAGAGGCTTGAGAAGTAAGAGTGGTGCCTCAGAGAAGCCACCTATTTTAGATTTGAAAAAAATGGCTCAGCAGAAATTTCACCTTCACAGTGGGCAGAGCAAGCAGGGGGTTTGGGAGGACAGGGCAAAGTGGGGGCACCGGGCAGCGTTTGAGAGAAAGCCTTCATACTCTCCTCCTGTCTGTCTTGGTAAGGAGCGGGCTGTGTCCTCATTCCCAAAGAGGCGGTCTAGAGGGTAGGGACAGGCTGGGCTAGGGGTCTTATGAAAACTCTGGAGTCTGGTCAGAAACATTTCAAAGACTCTTGCTCCAAAAGCCTCAGAAATCTCCCATGGGAAATGCTGCTGTTTAAGACCTGTTCTGTTAGTCATTTTGTGTTATGAGTAACAACATTTACTGCAAACATTTTAAAAATGTTATTTTCTTTTTTTAAAAGCAATGATAATTCTAAAAGGAAATGTGATTCTGTGTTAACTCATTGCATAAATGCTGAAATAATATATGTTTCTGCCCCCAAGTAACTTCACATAGATGCTACCCGGATCCATCCCATTTGTCCATCAAGAGGGCCATGGCTTGGTGGGTGGGGGACATGGAACATCACCTGAGTCCCAGGTACCCAAATTCTCCCAAATATTTATGGTAACAGAGTTGCACATGGTCTGTGCTCAGTAACGACCGGCTGAATGGCTGCACTTACAGACTGTAATAACCATGCCTGTTCTGGACACTTTACATTTGCAGAATCAGGAAATATAGGAATCACACTCCCCTGAGTCTGGCTGCTTTCACTAAGCACGTGGCTTTCGAGCTCTGGCCATACCGTAGGAGGACTCAGGGCTCCTTCGTCCATACCGGGGGTCTCCCTTTTCTCACAGTCTCTTACTGAAATTTCTTCTCATTTCTACTTATAGATCTAGGTTCTTCTCTCTCTCACTTTTCTAGATCCAAGAACCTGGGCCTTCTAGGCTCAGGCTCTGGGCTCACACCTTCCAGCCCCAGAACAGTTCTCCTTAGCAAGAACTGAGCTTCTCACAAGCCTGTGGTCCCCATGAAGGGCAGCCACAGGGTCCCAGAGCCCGACCTCCCACCTTGGCTGTCTCCTTTGTTAATTCTCAGATTCTCCCAAGACATCATTTAGTCTGTCTCACTCTCCCTCCCCTTCTGATCTTTGCTCCCAAGTCTTCTAATCCTGTGCCCTTCTAGCTGCGAAGTTCAAAGAATCACTTGCTTATTGAAATGCCGATTCTTGGTCCCAAACTTCAGAGGTCTTCATTCCTTTCCTCTGAATTAGCCTTTTCCACAAATCTCCGGGAAATCATGAAGTGAGTGGAACTCTGTTCTCTCTAGGACACTGCTCAAGGTTTCCAGGAGCCCTCTTTGTTCCTTGGGTCTATCTCTGGCCACCCATTCCTTTCCAAGGACAGGAATGTCCCTCTCTCATCCAGCTCACCACTGCCTTCCCTCCCACCCCTGCCATCAAATCTCACAATTTCAGGTATTCATTCACTCCTTTCTCCAAGCATTTATTGAACTCGAGGCATGTTAGATGCCAGGCCAACAGAGGCTAATCGCCCATGACTCCTGCTTTCAAGGAGCTTGCCTGCTGGGATGGATCCAGGTATGTAACCCACTGCTTCTCCCCTGACCGCATGCCTACTGAGTCCTGTATATCCTTTGAGCAACAAGGCCACAGCAGTGAATGAGAAAAGCAGGCTGGTTAGAAATAAACACACAAACACAGACATCAGTAAGATTGCACTTAAATGCAGTAAAGAATATTAAGAAGTGTACTGAACTGGGAGAGACTGGGAAGAGTTCGCCTCCTGTAGGCAAGAGAGTCAGGAAGGGCTTCACAGAGAAGGTGACATGAGATCCAAGCCTAAAAAAAAACAAGATCCAGTTCCTTGAAGAGGTGCAGGAAAAGCATCTCTGTGAGAGGGACAGGGCAAAACCCAGGAACATGAAACAAGAGTCCTTTGGGGGCCAGGGACACAGAGCAGAGGCTTCTAAACCTACTTGGCCCTCATTTCTGAGCCAGTATCCCTCTCTGGATTGAAGAAGAGCTTGCCTTCGGTTCTAGCAGGATCCTTCTCTCCACTCAAGCTGGGCCCCCGCTTCACCTGAGCTTGCTGGGCACACCTCAGTGAGAACTTCATTCTGAAGCAGACCAGGTAAAAAGCAGCTGAAATCACTGATCTAGCAGCCTGGGTGATGCCTGGGTTCATCCAGATCCTTTGAGGGGAAAAGGGGATGCTGAGAAGGCAGGTGGCAGACTCCAGTGATGCCTGAGGAGTAGCATGCGCTGGACGTCTGCAAATCCTGAGAACATCCAAAACCCAGAAGCCCTATCGGAACCTTGAAAGAAACGCATTTAGAACTCATTTAAAGAAGTGACTTAGTAGGTCATGAATTTTTAGGGTTCTTTACCCACAGGAAATAATGCAGACTAAAATGATAACAATTTATTGAATACATAAGACTGCTTATTATGTGACAGGGCTGCAGACTCAGACATGAATAGAGCAATGCCATCCTTCTTCTCCCAGGATGTACAGGGTAACAGAGAAGACACCCACAAGAAAAGTGACTGAGAAAGAGAAGACAACCACTAAAAAAGGCCCCATAGCAGTGCAGTACGGTGGGCAGGAGCAGTAACTTCCAGACCTGACTGGGCTAAACCTTTCAGTTCTGCTGTGTGGCCTTATGCAATTACCTAGCTGCTCTGGGCTTCAAAGTATTGATGTCCAAAACTGGGATTAACAGTAGTGTCTCTTCAGGTTGTACAAAATAAAATGCTTCACATGAAGCCTGGTACACATTAGTTGCTTGGTCAGTAATAACTATCAGGTAACTAACCATAGTTTTGATAAATATTGGGAAGGAGAAATGGAATCAATAGTGTAATGGGAGCTCCTTATTTGGTCTGGGGAAGCCGCCTTGATGAAGTGTTGCTGCAGTGGCTCCCAGCATTGTACCTGATGTTTTACATATACTAGTATGAATCCAAAAAAGCCCTGCAGAATAGGTATTATACAGGTTTTTAATTTACCCCGGAGAAAACTGACACTTTTCAGGAAATTTGTGCATTTTGCCCAAGGTCATCTGGCTGGAAAAAGGAACCAAGTTCCACTCCAAAGTCCATGCACGTTCTTAGCAGTTCCCTCTGTCAAGATGCAATTACAGGAGGAGAGCTTCATAGTTAGTTATTGAGGAAAAGGTATTTGGGATAACCGTATCACCCCACACGGTTTCTGTTGGTACCATGGAGAGAGGAGAAGGCTGGGCAGGAGAACCATGGTGCGCTCCAGGGAGGCAGCTCCGTTCTGTTTACATTCTTTGTTAGAAAGCACAGTGTGGAAAGACAGGAGGGCGGGAGCTGACTCCCCTCTCTGCAGCTGATCCCACAGCACAGGAGGCTGCCATCTGAATCCTGTACTATTTAATTAAAGCAACATAGGACTCGGCCTCTCAGAACTAGGTCACAAATGTGCCTTGGTGCAGACACGCTCTGTTTTGGCAGTATGGGCTCTGGGAGGAAGAGAGTGCACATGGAAAGAGTGAAGTTTATCTTCCTGTGTTCCACAGTGCCAGCCCTCTGTTGGGTAAGGCACAATAGCTACGGCAGATAATCTTAAAAAAAAAAAAAAAAGCCCCGGTTGGGCCCATTTGAAATGAATTTGATTGATACCAGTTGGTTCCACACACATCCATACACATAAGGGCACAAGCATGTAGCCAACACCCAGTGTGCACAGACTTACGGCTGAATGTGTGAATGTGTGCCCACTGGTGTGTGGATAGCACAGGACATCTGCAGAGCAGACTTTGTTTCTCAGAAAGGACACTCTGGCCCCAGGACTTACCTGGGAAGCAGCCAAGCCAAGGATGCCCTAACATTTGGGGCAGCCTGGCTCACAGACGCACAGTGGATATGACCCAAGAGGCCCGCCCAGAGCCAAGGATCTTTCCGACACACAGAGCAACTGAACGCATTTGGCCCAAAAGAAAGCGCTCGTCTGCTGTGCTTCTCCAAAGGAATAAACACCAAACCTGAACCATCACCACTCCCACCCTGACCCTTCCACCCAGCCAGGTGTTCCCATTTGCCCCCAACCCTACTTCCTTCCCTTTGTCTTCCTTCACCTGTCTGTGCTTTTTGATCTTCAGTGTGACAAATTCCAGCTGCCACTAACATTCATGCAGAGCATGCTTCTCTTTCCCTTTGGATGCCTGTGCACTCAATGAAAGACTTCTCTGAGAAGGCTCCCTGAATAGAAATGCACAGGACACAAACAAAGCAAGTGGCTCAGACAGCCCCACCAAGGCTCAGGGAGTTTAAAAAGCCCCCGTCGCCCTAGAAATGAGGCTATTAAGGTGTGACATGATTCTCGCTTTCAGGCAAAGGCTTTTTAAACTGCTGTAGAGCCCAATCAAGAGGAGATGAAAACTTCAGTGTTTCAAGATATCCAACTCTTCTGCTGATGAAGGAGAACATGCCCGACGCTCGTGGAATGAGAAGCAGGCGCCTGGCACCCAGTTAGCAGCCTGGCTGGGAGAACTTGCAGTCCCGGCTGTCACCTCATGTCTATCTGCTTTCCATTTCCTAAAAGCCTCCAGAGCTAACACAAGGGGGGCAGAGAGGAGGAGCCAGTATAGAGCTCAGCTGGAGGGGAGTAGGGGGAAAAAAGCCCCACCTTGGCACCCTCCTCCTCCCAGGGCTGTGGGAAATTCTAAACAAGAGCAGGTAGCCCCAGCCATCCTGGCAATCTGCTGGCAAAGGGTTTGCGAACTGCGGGTGGAGTCCAACCTTGTGGCTGGAACCCAGGTGCATTTCTATCACTGTTAGAAATAAAATTTAACCCACAAGAGTGACTTTGGAACCAGGAAAACAGCGTTTAAATCCTGTCTCTGCTAACTTACTGTATCCCTGAGCCTGTTGTCTCATTTTCAAAATTCCTGCCTTGCAAGACTGTAGAGAGGGACAGATGAAATGTGTTTTATATAGTGTCTTTCAGTGGAAAGCCAATATAAATTAGCCTGGGCAGTGTTTTCAAATGGCAAGAAAATTAAGGCAGGGATTCCCAACTGGCAGGTTAGGGCTCAATT
The DNA here is from genome assembly GCA_032199065.1 of Smutsia gigantea. Classification (NCBI taxonomy): domain Eukaryota; kingdom Metazoa; phylum Chordata; class Mammalia; order Pholidota; family Manidae; genus Smutsia; species Smutsia gigantea. The sequence goes on along the minus strand of JAVSCE010014099.1, from coordinate 165,171 downwards.
CAATTGAAAGGAACTTCAGTTTCTTCCTGTTGTAGAGCTGAAATGGAATTTATGCCCTTTCTCAAAGCCTTTCCTGGTAGGTGGATAGCTTTCCCAGGCAGGTCCTACTCTGCCAAGGCCCCTTTGTCCAAAATAGTCTCCCGTCCTAGGATTGCCAGGCAGAAGCCAGAAGGAAAATCAATGGAGGCTGTTCTAGCCTACAAAAATACCCTCTGCTCCTCCCAGCATTTTCGTGTCCCAAATCTCTCCTCCAGAATCAGGTGACACCCAACAGTACTACTTCACTAAAAGGTTGGGGACCTTTTTCTTAAAGAATCAGAATCTGAAGACAAGCTGCTCAATCATGGCTAGGGTCTTGGCGATGAGAATGAGGTGAGGAGCCTTTCTGTAGGTTTCTTCTAAAGTGTCACTTTGGAATCATCAGAGGGTTCTTCTTTGAGCCCCCGAACACTGTCTGATCATAGGAGACCATAGCAGCTGCATGCCAGTTGAGGTGATAAAAGCATGTGGGTTCACTCCCTTCTTCTTTTCTAATGGTGTTTTATATACTTCCCCCATGGCTCCAGCATGTGGGTGTCAGGGCTGAATTAAGATTTGGGGGCATGGGAAGATGTCCAGTATTTTTCTGGGTTACTCAGAAGTTCTGTAAAATGACTGGGGACATAGGGCTAGCTCAGCCTTTTGAAAACCAAGTAATTTTGAAAGGACAACTTTCTCCTTTGTAGTTAGAGGTGAACTATTCAGTGGAGACTATGGCTAAGGAAATAACATCACTGCATTGCCCACTCTGTTTAGTGAAACATAAGCTCAAAGCAATCTGAGGTATTACATGCACCACATTTTTAAAGACCCCCTCATGTCCACCACTCCTTTTAATTCTTTCAACATCCTAGGAAAAAAGGATCATTCATATCCTCTTTCTTTTGCATGAACTGAAATCTGGATAGTGGTGAAGTGCTTTGTCCAAGGTTATGCAGTATAAGGGGACTTCAGGACCCACACCTGGTGTGGATGCCTTGGGCCCACTGGGGGCCCAAGAAATGCAAACCAGGGTATGCATGTGTGTGAGCAGGTGTGTGCATACATGTGCCTGTGTATACTCACTTCGTGATCGCTAGGATCCCTTCCCATGACCAACAGTCAATGCCAATCCCAGAGTCCCCTGGAAGAAGGAGAAGGAGGGGGCAAACGGAGAACATCAGAGTAGAGGGAAGTGGAATGGCACAGGCTTTGCAAGGGAAGCAATATGATCCCTCCTGGAATGTCCTTTCTCCTCCCCTAGATTTGGCAGAGCACCCTGGTCCCTCAGCATTCATTCCTGAGTAGACAGGAGGTACAGGTTCTCTATCCACCTCCTAACACTGTTCTGAGAGCCTAGGAGCTAGGACTGAGGGGGCTATCTGGTTATGTGAATAGCAGCAGTCTCTCCTGGTCATTTCTCCCTCTCGGGGAGATCCCCGCCTGCCCAGTGCCGAGCTCGCTCAGGCTTGGGGAGGTCTTAGACAGAAGGTGTGTCCTTCTGTCTTGGTCCATCTGTGCTTGGTGCAAGAATATCCTATTCAGTAGGGGTTCCTCAAATGGCTTCCCAGAAAGCCAGTCTCTCTCGGATGCTTCTTTAACTAAAAGGGGGGCAAACAGCTCTATGGTTCACCAATTAATGATATTGTTGGACACCTATCTTCCCTAGAAAGGAATTTATTCACTATAAACTTTGACCATACAGGCTCTGAGAAGGACTGCAACAAGAAAAATGTTTTTAAATGACGCTAAGGCTAACAGATTTTTATGCAGATGCAGTTTAAGCAGCTCCAAGGATAGGAAGACCACTATGACATTAAAATGTTTTTCCTAAGGTGTTTTTACAGTATATATCTTTGGGTATACAGACATATTTTATTTTCTCTTCTAGTTGAGATGTTTCTGGAGCCCAAGAGGTATATACTACATTATTTATATCATAGTATACAACATATAGAGATGCTCAGTACTGCTCTTTGCAACAGAGCATATAAGAAAATTGTTCTAAAAAGCATTGATATAATATAGTTAGTATGTTCTAACTGAGTAACATATTCAGTGAAATAGTCTTGTCTCATTATGAGATCATTGTAATTTCTGGAGTTCAGATGATTGAATTGGAACCTTCTTTCTGTAATTCCTGGCCTGTTCCTCCTATTTTTACACGACTTCCTCCCATGGTTTAGCCAAATGTCTTCAGGAAAACAATTTAATGGTGTTCAAAATCAGTCACTGGTGAAAGGGGGAGGGGAGTGGCAATAATAAAGATGGCTTAACTTTCTCCAATTCCAAGAGTCCAAGGTATGGGAAATTTTGCATATGCCATCCCTTGGATCATATTTCTCTCTTATTAGCTAATATCCTCTCTCTGGTACCTTTAGGCTCTTGCTCTCTCCCAGCTCACTGGGTACCCTTCGGATTCCAGCCAAATCACCTTAAGTGGCAAATATACTCTAAAAGGAGGAGAAGTGCAATGCATCTTGCATTACCAGGGTTAAAATTTCATTTCATTCCTTGTCTGATGCTATTCCTTCGTGCTCAATAGGCAATAGAAATATATACGTCTGCAGAAAGCCAGCCTCTGACACATCTAGAAGATGGTCTGGAAGGAGGGAGTCATTGTGATTTGTGCTCCCTTCCTTCTGCTGTGCTCCTGCCAGTTGGAGGAGGGAGGGAGCCGACCCTCAGACCATATATAATAGCTACACCACTGAAATCTCCCGCTTCAGAGCATGGTTCTCTTCACACTAGCCCCATCGTCTGTAGGCTTGCATCCCTTTCAACTATCTCCAGCACAGTGGGAAAAAGACGAGAGGAAACAGCAGGATGTGGCTATATAAGCGGTCTTCTTTCAGAAGAACCAGGATTAGTCCACAACCAAATATGCTGAAGGGAAAGCCTTCCTTGGTGTCCCTCCCTCCTATGATAGTGCGGTGTTCCACTTCTCAGAGTTCTGGCCCATACTTGCCTCTACCGATCATCTGAGCTTGTGTCCTATTCTTCACCCCTAAGGTTATCAAAGCCTGTTTTTCTGCTTCTCTGTCACTTTGAAAGCTCTTCTCGCAACTAGACCCATTGGAGAGACTATTTCATGCCAGATCATTAATGACTGACAAAGACTGCTTCCATCGAAAAGCACCTCTAACAGTAGATTGGTGTAGGCGAGCTCCTGGGCCCAGATGCAGCTTCCAAGACCCTTCAAAAAGAGTGGCCCTGGGTGTCTGCCTGTGTCGGGTCTGCTAATAAGATGAGCCCTGATAGAAACAATAACACAATCATTAACAGCAGTCTTTGGAGTCAGGTTATGTGGATTGGAATCATAGCTCTGCCAATTCCTTTTTGTGTGACCCTTGGGAAGTTCTTTATCTTTGCCTGTAAAATTGGGCATAATAATACCAACTGAATGGCTATTGTGAGGTTAAGTGAGATCATTTTTGTAAAGGCTTAGCACAGTGCCTAGGTCATTGTAAACACTCAAAATATCACCTGTCAATACACTGATATTAATATAGTGCTGTAAGATATAAAGGCAAATTTCAAGGACTTTGGGATCAATCAAAACTGAGTTTGAATTTTGGCTCTTTTATTACTGGCTGTGTGGCTGTAAACAACTTAACCTCTTTTTAGCATCAGCTTCCTCACTGGTACACAGGAATAATCATATCTTCTTCATTAGGACTGTTGTAAGGTTGAAGAAATCCTATGTTTGAAAATACCTTGTATCTAGGAGCCATTCAATAAATGTTTGGGGATGGGAAAAATATCCTCTGAGCAGATCGTTCAGAAAAAATGACAAGGATTCTTTTGGGCATTTAGATGTGTGCGTTCCAATAATGGACTTGCTTAGTTGCTGTGTCCTAAGGCTATCTATCAACTCTTACAGCACTTCTGTGAGGCACAGAGCAAATGTGGATAATGGTGTCTTGATTTTATTAACAAAGCCAGTGTCCCAAGCACCAGTCAATATAGCACAATAGACTACAACTCTAGAAAGATTACTTTCTTCCTTTGAAGCAGTCATTTTCAAATTATATTTTGCACCTCACGTTTTCAAAAAGAATCTAAAACAGAACATTATAATAATACCCAAACCCACCGAGCTGCTCAGAGAGAGGGTGGTACCTGCTCCATCTCGTCCTTAGCCCCTGCAGTGGCCTCTGAAGCCCCTCAGAGGAGGTCCAGGATCCACAGAAGATAGTTTAGAAACCAACACGCTGAAGGCATGGGGTTGTCTTTAGACTATTACAATACACCGTGCAGATTAATAGTGATTTCCTACGGTCTCAGATTTCTTAATATCAGGTCATGTCAGGCAAACCTCATTTCCCATTCTGACAGTGGTTTTCAGGGACAAGTGGTAGGTATAGAGAATCGGTATTTCAGGAATGTGTTTCACAGGCTTTTTGTAATATCTTTGTCAGAATGATGAAGAAATTTATGCTGAGTTTTAGTAAAATCAGGTATATTAGTAAGTGGATGAATATAGCCAGCAAGGGCTGCACAGCTAATTGCTCAGTGTCAAGCAGCGGGCTGCCAGGATACACAGGCTGTTGGCTGTGTCCTGTGTCATTAAACATTTCCATCAGCAACTTGGATGAACACGTAGAGATGACACTTAACAAATTTGCAGGTGACATGATTGGGAGGAAAAGCAAATTTATCAGGTGATCAAATCCAGAAAGATCTTGTCAGGCCTGCAGAATGGGCCACATAGAAAATGATGAAATTTAATGTGTGGAAAAAGCAATATCTTATAATTAGGTTCAAAAAGTAAATTATTCAAATATAGGTTTATGTCACATTTTATGTTAGATTTGGGCATCGTCTGGCTAACTGCAGGAAGTAGGGGTTCTTCCCATAGATTTGAGTACTGGGGCATGCAGCAGGGAGAAAGACCAGTACTGCAGGGCCAGTGCGGGTTCTAAAGAATGTGGCTGCAGGAAAAAGTGGTGTGTCAGAGCAGGCAACCACTCCAGGCTGAGAACAGTGACAGGGCGCCAGGTACATAAAATAACTCTTTCATTTCTTTTCTCTGAATATATTCATCACAAGGCCATACAGAGCATATGGTCTTGAAGGGGCCAGGCTCTAGATTTAGTCTATGTGAGATTAAATACTAGCTTTGCTACATACCAGCTGTGTGCTGTTAGAAGTCACTTAACTTCTCTGTAACTATTTCTGCATTTATAAAATTTGTAGCTACCTATCTTGCAGGGTTCTTGTGCAGATCCAGGTCAACAGCACACATGAAATATTTATTATTTTGACTGCTTGTCACTGGGTGCACAGCTTGACCGAGGAAGGAAGGAAAAGACACATTGCTTCTTTGGAGGAAAGGTACAATCTTTGGTAGCCTCAAAGCAAGGCATCTGTGCTGGAGATCCAAGACTTGGAAGATGAGTAAGACAGTTACAGGAAAAAAGTCAGGGAGCCTGTAACCAGAACTGCACAACAGAACTGAACTGGATTTGGGGACTAAAGTAGAATGTAAGCAATCGAAAGACATACACAGCCGAAATCAAGCTAACAAGTGATGGAGAGCCTGAGGTATGGGCTAGTACACTTTAAATCTCTTGTATTTGGGATCACAGTTGATTGTAGGGGCAAGAGCAGGGTGGAAAGTTTTGTGGGGGGCCCCTGCTCTGGACTCTGCTCTGAGGAAAGATGGGGTACAGAGGCTGCCTTTCCAAATTGTTTCCTACAAATCATAAGAGCAAGGCACCTTCCCCTTTTTATATTACACAAAACAAAAACATTCACGAGGGCTGCATTATGATAAGCCAGTCAGAAAGTACCCAAGGTGCCGTGCTCAAGGCTGGGATAGTAAAGCGACATGAGCACATGTATGAACAAAGGACAGAGTTTGCAGTGTTCCTTTGAGGAAACAAAAACCCCTTCCACACAGTGGACATGAGAGCTCGTCAAATATTGCAGGGCTGTCTTGTGAAGGAAGAGTGGTCAGTCCTTGCTCCAAATGCTCCCAAGGACCAGAGGATGGAAACACCAGATAAGGAACTTCAACTCATAAGTGCAAGATCAATAATATGCTAAAGACAGAAGCCTATCCTTTGGAAAGTGGCATCCTTCTCATGGGCTGGGCGAAGATAGTGAGGATATTCAACATGGCTTAAAGAGTTGCACTAGATTGGGGGTGTGGGGTTAGGTCTTTAAAATCTTTTCCCAAACATAGTATTCTATATTTTTACAAAAACGACTACGAAACAGTTGAGTAAAACCCAGAATTTGGGCTGCACTTGCAATGCATCCATGCCATCTTTGGAAAGGCTGTGCTGGGCTACATCTTTTCTCAGCTGTCAGTTGCAGAAGTCATTATTAAGTGAGCTGTAGTTCTGCGCTGATTCAGGAGGTGCAGCCAGGCTGTAAATGTACCTGGAGGGCCCCTTGGGGAGGGTGTGATGAGGTGGAGCCCTGGAGCCCTCTGCGTGGATGGGCAGCTGTAAAGGAATGTGAGAGCTAATCGGCTGCCATCTGTCTTCATTTTGCTAACCCCTTCTATTGGCTACCACAAGCAGCTCACTTCCTATATTTATAAACATCCCCAATCAGTCATTTCTCTGCCCGCTGTCACATATTTGTGGCATTAATGCTGGCTGCTTTATCACAGATTGGACTTCATTTCAGGCATAACTCTCATATACTGTGGTTCTGAGATCTTTATGGCCACATTACAGTATATGGCTGAGTTGTGATTACCCATCAGCATTGTAAGGCCACCACAGACAGTTATTTGGCCCTCACCCACCCCCCTGCCATCCCTGCCCTGTGTGGGCAGCTACAGATCCTGTTAGCGACACAGAAAAATTGCGATCTGAGAGAGGCTGAAAGACAGAGCAAGGGAGAGACAGATTATATAGAGAGAGAGAGAACAATGGGCCAGGCATGCTTTCCTTTGACTCAGGGTAGACCAGGGCTACTCAAAAGGGCTGAGAACTTACAGGTCAGTGTCCTTTTCGCACAATGACCTGACAGATGGAGAAAGTTAATGGAAGGAAAGGAGAGGTGAGAGGGCAAAGGCTACAACTGAACTGACCTTTCTCAGGAGACCCCAGATCTCAAAGCCGACAGTGGGGCCTTAGGGTTTCTATACCTTGTGTCTGAAATCAGGAATATAAGTTATCATTTCTTCTTATTCTTTGTATCATGCTTGCCACATTGCCACACTCATAAGGTTGTTGTTATAGAAATTAAATGTGTGTGTGTGTGTGTGTGTGTGTGTGTTTTGTCCCATGGCATTTGAGCTCTTGGAACAAGAGTCACAGGAGAAGATGACAAATGCCTTCTTCTAGAAGTCATGGTGGCCATTACGAGGTCAGGAATAGAAAGTTCTACTTGGTAAACAGATAAACAAAAATTGAGGTGGGGGCAGTAACATTTCAGAGAGTCATGGAGCCCTGGGTTATTGAAAGAAGAGTCTAGGGTATTGGATGTGCATTTTCAAGGAGATTTTTTTTTTGTTCTGGAATAAAACAATTTTTCAGTCTTTCAGCTGTGCTTTCTTCCTACTCTTCTCAGCACCACAAGGAAGGTTGCCTCCCCTGTCCGCTGGTCCTTCCCGGACTTCTGAGTTTCTGAGGCTCCTCTGCGCACTGGTGGCTGTGAGGGGCCTGTCACCTCTTTATTGTGTTGGCCCTCCTCTCTGTTCCTCTTTGTCCCCAAATGTAGACACTCTTCTTTTATGTTCCTGAAGAGGCATGGACAAGGGGAGTTACTCCCAGGAAGAGGGAAGTCTAATTAGGGATCCAACATCACAACACATCTGCACCCCAGCTCTCATGGGCTTTCCCTGGTGTACCTCCCCTGGCACCCAGGTCCTCTGAACTCCAGACCCCAACCTGCTTCTTCTCAAGGGAGACAAATTAGCTACCTTGGCCATCCTCACTCATCAGAGATGTTGCTCTTCCCACAAAGAACACAGGCTTTGGCATTATTACTGATGGTGTTATAGGTTCTAACCTTTCTATCCTGGTGATCTCAAAATCCTATCTAGACTGGGCACCCATCCTCAACTGCCCATCCGAAAGCCTACAAAAGTGCTTCCCACCCCCAACTCCAACCCTCCACCTCTCCGCCGCCTCACCCACCCAAGAGCCAGCTTTACTCAGGGTGGGTTCTGCATTCCAACCCCTAGTAGGCAGAAGGTGCCGCTGCTTTAAAAGTTCCCCCTTTCAGGGATTTCTATGCTACTGAAGTCTGTTTCAAACGAACATCAGAATAGCCTTGAGGGGAAAATAACTGACGAGCACCGACCAGCTATGGGAAGCATGGAGGACGAGGAGTCCAGCTCTGCCACCTGTCGGCCACCAGCCACCCGAACTGTATGTAAATGATTCCCGTGGGCTTTTTTTAGGACCATGGAAGTAGCTACACTTCTAAATTTAAGTAAGACACTGCTAAAGTTAACTTAGCAGTTAAGCTGTGCTTTGCAGTTAGACTGTCTGCATTTTAATCTAAGCTCCTCCACTTGCTTGTTTTGTTTTCCTCTGGACAAGCCCTGAGGCTATTATCTGAAAAAGAGAGCATGGATTCTTGTCTCAGAGTTGGTGGGTGGGCAGAACCATCTATTAACACCTTCAAAGCACTTAGGGAAGTTCTTGGTGCTGAGCTAACACTCAATAATTTATACACTGATATTCATGATAATCAATGTCACACACCCACACCCCTACTACTTTTCGGTAGGGCAAACACCTCAAAAATCAAAAAGCAGTCTCTTCTAGGCTTATTTGGCTAAGGGGTAATGCCAGTGTGTCAGAGCTGGGCTCCTCGGAGTCCCAGCACCTCCAGCTCCCTCTCTGCCGAGATTTTACTATCGGGTCTGTGCACATGGCCTGCGCTTCCTTTTAACAGAGGTTCTAAGGAAATCTGGTGGAAGGGATTTCTTTTAGGACTAGCTCACAACACTGCTCTGCTGTTACCAATATTTCTCCCTTCAGTGTGAGTTTCGGGCTCTTCTGCTCTCTTTGATTGCCATGGGCATTACTAACCTATTTCCACAGTGCTGGGGAAGCCGTGATGGAAAGCTGTTCTCAGGTCCAAGAGGACAGATTACGTTCCATCGATTTCCAACTGGATTCAGATCCCTAAGCTGAATGCCACCCTGCTGACCCTCCACAGGAGAGAAGATTGGCTCTGCCTCTTGAATTTAATTTGTTTCAGAGAAATTTGAATCCTCATTACAGCACCTTCCCCACCCAACCATCCACCCACCCACAATACATACTTCCATTATGTAGTCTTTAGTCCTCATGGTGGTAAATAGATATTAAAATATTAAATCTGTTTTAGATACCTTGTTCATAAAATATTAAGGGAAAATGTCTGTGTTAACAATGTTTTAACATGAAATAATAAACAAACTGCAGTAATTAGATATTTTTCTTTTGAAGGTCATATGCCTCCACAAAAATCACCCTGGCAAACGTGCAATTTGGAAGAGTAATCGTACCTTAAATTCAGATGCTGTATTTTCCGTGTTCAAAGAGCATTCCTTAAACATTAATTAGTTACTCCACCAAATATCCTAGGAAGTGTGGATTAATATCAGCTTAATGCAGATGGAGATGCAAAGACAATAAGGCTGAGTCCTGCCTCATGTCACACAACAATTTTGAGGCAGGAATTTTTAGCTAAATCCTCATGAATGCACCAGAAATAAGTCATAAGTGGGGCTGAGACATCAAGGGTTATTGATCTAAATTTCTTAGAGGTCTCTTCTCTTCTTTGATTTGCATGAACTCCATAGATGAACCCCCAAGAAATGTTTTCATCTCCCCCCCTTACCTTGGATATTCACTTGTTTCAAGCCTCCAGCTAGGATATGTCATAATGGGGATCTCCCTATGCCTAAGAACAGGAACTACTCATTTTTGAGAACCCATTTCAGCCGTAGGTGATTTTTCTTACAGGCCAAAAAGCAGGAGAAGGGCTGCTACAGCAAAATACAAAACTCACAGTCTATCGCAGCATCTCACTGGGATCCCACTGCACTATGGCTAGTTCAGGAAAAGCTCAGAGATTAGCTAGCTGCAAACTCTGTTTGCTGACACCTGCCCCGAGTCACAAGTTATGTCCCTAGGTCCCTGCTCTGAGCTTTTTTTGAGGACTTATGATATTCCCATTACATAAAACCACTTGCAACCGTTCCCAATAATTGCAGCATGAAAAGTGAGCTGGTGAGAGTCTGACTTTTACGGCTGGCCACTAACCCAGCCGGCGTTTTCTAAAAATACTTTGCCTTTATGTCCCAAGATCGCAGAGCAATTTACAAAGATTAATTAGAAGCGTCTCTGAACTCTCATCCTTGGTGGAGGCAGGGGTGGAGGCCACGAGAGGGGAGTTAAATTAGCTTCCCCTGAGAGTGGGGAGTGAGGATTTTGAGAGCTTGTCTGGTTCAAGCCAGGGCTCTATCTGAGAATAAAATTCTGTATCCCATTAGTAGGCAACAGAGAAACAATGTGTCGTCTGATATTCCAAGAGGATTCAATTGGGAGGAAGTAATGAGGCTGTCTGTGTTTACTTTTTTATTTCAAAAATGATGTAAATACCCAAATTTGTTACTGCCCCCAGGGTCCTGGCAAGATGCCTAAAATATCTGTAATTTTGCAAGATTACAGATTGTGTCACCCCAGGCTGGGCCTTTTTTCCTTTTGCTTGCCCCAGTGCCTGCTGTCACTGGTTCCCAGAGAGGTCAAGGGCAACACTGGTGTAAATATGACTCTTTGATGTATGGTAGCATGGAAGCTGCCTGTTCAGAGTTGCTCCCCACCCCCACAGTGCACCGCTGGGCCTGGTGCTGCGAGGATCAGCTTGGCAAAGAATAGGGAATGATGGTGGAGAAAGGACTCTATCAGGCCACTGAGGAAGCACAGCTGTTGAGGCACAAAGGGAAGGGGCTGCAGAAAGCTGCAGTGACGTTCTGTTTTGTTCCTGCAACCAAGGCACAAATTAAGGCAAAATTAGAGACTTTCTTTGGGCAATTGGACGGATGGGAGGAAGAGGAAGGCAGGGAAGCAGAGCCTTTAAGGACAGCAATTTGAGAACATCTGAGACAAATCTGTGGTTGATTTTTTTTGGATTAGTGACTTTCTTTTTGGATTCCGGAGGGGTTTTTCCCCCCTTCCTTTCCCTTTTTGCACCATGCACATGTAAATGTGATTGAGAATTCTTTCGTCAGATCTGCTGTCTTGGCAGCCTTCCTGCCAGCTGGCCTGGCTGGGGGAACCCACACTGGTGGCTGATGGTGATTGACAAGTCCTCCCAGGCTTTGTGTGAGGAAGTTTGCCTTGGGAGATACTCCCAGGCCCTTGTGTGGTGCCTGGAGGGAAAGAGGACAGAGGGGACCTACTGATGTGCTGTGCCCCGACTACCACCACCATGTTGTCCTTCTCTGCACAGCAAACATGATGGCTAATGCAGAATGTTTCTTACTTTCATCGGTGCCCCATTTGGCAAATTCCTGATGCCCTACGGCCAAGTCCACCTTAAAAGGCTGTGCAGTCCACACCCTCCACTTCCTCTGTCTCCAACTAGGGCATTTCATCAAAATGCCAAGGCATGAGATTTGTGTAAAAATCTTGCCCACCCTCAATGACTGCAGTTCACAGCCTATCTTGTCCTTTGCTTCCCTTTTCAACTCATTCTCCTTTTGAATATTTTTCCTACCCTGGCTTCAGACCATATTCATTTTCTAGTCTTTTTTCTTACTATCTTCCCTTTTTTTCTCCCTGGCCAGGCTAATTCTCACCAATTACCTGAATCTAACTCAAGTCTCATATTTTCCACAAAATTCTGCCTACTAACTAAGTGGGATCATGTCTATAAACCTCCAAGCAAGGAGCATGGTATAGAGTAACTATTGTTTAGAGGGTCCATGTGATGTTACACTATCATAGATAATCCCATGTATGTGTGGTTTTTAGCTGAGTCTTGTTAAACTGTATTTCACCTCCTTCCTCTTTATCTCAGGTTTACAAAGTTGCATGTGTGCAAAGTCTCTCCAGAGGTCCCCTTTTGTATAGGTGGTTGTGGTTGTCAGCCTGTGATATATCCTCCAAGACACACATCTCTGGGTGTGCAGGCCCTTGTGTAATCCTTTCCTCTTGAGTGTGAACTGTACTTAACAACTTGATTTTACGGTGTTGGCATATCACCTCCAAGATTAAGTTATAGAATGGTGATAGCTTTCATCTGGGGCTGGCTCTCTCACTTTCTCTGGATTGCCAACCCTGGGGGAGGCTGCCCTGTGGGAAGGCTGGCTTGGCCAGGGCCAAAACCTGCCAACAATCTTGTGAGTGAGAAGCAGATCTCTCCCTTTCTAACTGAGCCTTCAGTTGAGACCACAGCTCTGGCCAACAGTTTGGCTATAGCCTTATGAGAGACTTCGAACCAGATTCGTAGCCCTAAAAACTGTGAGATGGTAAGTGTTTGTTACTTTCAGCTGCGTCATTTGCTACACAGCAATAGATAACTAACACAGTGGCTTCTTAAGTACTGTAATAGTCCTTCCTCCTCTTAAGGTGCTTTAAAGAAAATGACTGTTAAGTTCTCAAAAAGGAAATATGAAACCAACTTCATCATTAAGAGACTATTCCTTAAGTGTTTTTAACTTGTTATAAGGAACAATCTATATTACTAATCCCACACTCGCCATATCCAAAACTAGAGCAGCTTCAATTATTAGAAGACACAATGTCAATGGTGCATATCAAATTAATTTCAACTGACCTTTAAAACAAGTAAATGCTCAATTAGGAGACAATGGAACAAGTGTAAGTATTCAGAAAAGAGAGAGACACTAGTGCTAACTACATGCAGGCATGATTTCACATGGCTTACCCTGTATTATCTCATTTAATCCTCACTTTCATTTTGTGGAGTATCGTCTATTTTAGATCCATTTTACAGAGGAAGCAGTTAAGGCACAGAAAGTTGAAATACATTTCTCAGTGTTATATAGCTAATAATAATATCAAATATCTGACTTCAGAGCCTATACATTTGACCACAAGTTTGATTTATTATATACAATCAGGTCTTAAAAAGACTCACAAGTATTGGTTGATTGAAAAATTAATGAATTCCCTAAATGTGAGATGAATTTGATACTATAATTCAGATCATAAAATTCTATCCCATGTATGACATAAAACACACATGCATTAATGGAATCGTGTCTTAAATGCTCCACAGCACCCAGCACAGGACTATTCTTTCATGCTATGCATCAGAAACAATGGGAAGAAGTAGACAGGGGCTAGCACAGAGAGAAGCGTGGTAGTTGTCAGTGTTAAAGAAGAGGTGGCCAGAAGTACAAGTTCAGGGGTGGCAAAATAAAAAAGTGAGAGCAAAATCAAATCACTAACATTAGGCGGAGTCTGGTGAGTAAGAGTGACCCAAAGCTGAGAATGATGTAAGACAAGGACTCAGAAAGGCAACCGTTGGGGAATGTTTGCTATGTGCTAGGCACTATGCTAGGTAATTTAAATGAACTCTCTCATTTGACCCATCTATCACCATAAGGCATCGTTACTAAAATTATCCCCATTTCACAGAGGAAGGAACCAAGGCGTAGAGAGATCACTATTAATCCCAAACCATGATTAGTAAATAGAAGGGCTGGAACACAAATTCACTGTAGCCTGAATCTAAAATCCTTCCTCTTAACCAGCACACTGAATCTTCTTGGCAATATAGCTTGAGGTGATGGTACAAGTAAGCCAAGGCTATGAAGCCATTTGAACAAAACTGAAGGATAGGAGTATTTCCCTCCTGGTGTCTATCCAGGTGTAACCCCATGGTACACTGAAGATCTATAATAGGCTTGGATATGATATATGCCTGGAGAGGAAACACAGTCCCATCCTTGATCATCACCTTTCACACACATGCACACACCTCACACATGCACATACATACCACACACTTCACATACACACATACCTCCCAATCCCTCACGCATTCACAGCCCTCATCACACACACCTTAAACACTTCTCACACATACCCTTGATGTCAGGCAAATGCACTGACATTACTGCCCTAACCGCACTGCTGAGAAGAGAAAAAGGCAGTTTTCCGGGAACTTACTGGCCCAACCACTGTTCCTTAGCTCGAGCTGTAAGTAGGATGTCAGACCAGATAGGGTGACCAGTTGATGCCCATTTAAATATCATGTTTCTCACCTCAGAAGGGAGGGGAGAAAGCTCTCTCAAACAAAAATCCAACAAATAAGCAGGAAATACTCTTTTCCACAGCCACACTCCAGGATCCTAAGAAATGCAGATATTTACCAAAGAACTGACATGTTCTGACCCCAATGCTGGGCACATACCTCCCTCAGCGATCTGAATATAATTCTGCAGACTTTCAGGCTATTTTGCACAGCCTCTCCGCCTACTCTGGTCTTGCTGCCACTGGCAGGCTCATCTCTTGAAGGGGCAGCCTTTTGTCCAGCCCCAGTGACAGCCATCTCCATGCATTCTGTTCCAGAGCCAGGATCACCACCTAACAATCCTGAGGGCTTGTGTCAGAAATAAACTCTCAGGTCTGAGGTGGAGCCGGTGGGAGTAGGGTCACCTAAAGTGACCAGAAGGGGGGTGACCAAGAACTGAGGGCTCATTATACCTAAAAACAGCAAGCAAATTGATGCCAGAGGGGCGGGACCACGTGCCAGGTTGGAAGGCCAAGGGTGAGCTGCAAACAAGGGGAGAGAGTGAGAGCCTAGGAGGGCAGGGGTGAGCAGGAAGCAGCAGTGCGAACAAAGCAGATCCCAAAGATTGGGCTCCCAGAGAATGCTGCGGGACCTGGCCTCCATGTGCCCTACTCTGCATGTAGGGGACATTTAGATGGCCTTTTAATGCCCCATTAGCAGCCACTGGCAGCATTTACAGGTATAATGCAAATAACTTTCCTTCTTTGTTGCTTAATCTGGGCCAGGCACTGAGCAAGAGCTTTGCAACATTCTCACAATTGACCCACACAACAATCACATTGAAGTGAAGGTGATTTTCCCATTTAATAGATGAGGAAATAGATTTCCTAAGAGAGCTTACACAATTTTTCCAAAGGCTTTTGGGGTAAGTGGCAGACCCAGGGTTTGACTCCCTGCTCTGACCCCAACTACACTTTTTTTCTGTCTGCGCTGCCCTCCAAGGGTGTGAGGATGCAGGTCGGCGACCAACAGCATTTGGAGAGTCACCCAGAAGGGCGAGGTGGGGCTGGGAGGGCAGGGCTGAGCTCCCCTCTTGGAGCATGACCGCTCCTAGCAGAAGGTAAGGTAACACAAGGTGACCACACAGCACACAGGTAAAAGGAAGCCCGTGGCACGCTTGGGTGTCATTCTGGGAGTCAGCAGCATTGATCCAGCCAGATCCACAACTTCTTGGGGAAAATACCTTGCCAGCTCAGCATTTAAGTCTCAAACACCTCCCGTCCTCCCAGCCCCAGGCTGCACTGTGCCCAGCTTCCCTGCTTTTCGGCACTGCTCACTCATCTCAGAACCAGAAGGCCGCAGAACACTGAGAGGCCCCTGGGGAGGACAGCCCTCCTGTGGGAAGCCAGATCTGTAGCAAATGACTTCCTGCAGAGACAGGCTGGGCTCAGAGGCTCTGCCGAAGAGAACTGAAATCTCCCCATGGGCCTGACCAGCTATCTGCTGCTGACAGGCCATGGAGTGGAGCCTGGGGAGACATACGCATGGGCGGGGGAGGGGGGGGCACATTGCCACCCACGGGGTTTAGCACCCAGCCTGCTAAGTTCCCTCCCATCTGACAGCTCTACACGGGCACGCTTGGAGCGCATGCCCAGCTCACCTGCCTGCTGGTGAGCTGAGCCAGGGGGTCACAGTGTGAATAGAGCAAGGCCAGGACTGGGTCCCCGTAAAGGCCACTGATAAAGAAAAGTGCCACTCTGCTGTCTCCAGCATGTCTAGTACCAGGTAAACACATGCCTTTAATGGGGGAGCCAGGGAGGATGGATGGCTCTTCGTGCTCATCGCGGTCACTGGGGAGATAACCCTGAGTATGTACGTGACTGACACCCGCCTGGAATGGAGGGACACATCCTAGTCACAGCTGAAATTTGCTCTCGCATGTCTGACTGAGGTTCCTCCTGCTGTAGGATGGGCCTATTCTCCAGCTGGTTTCACTGGAGAAGCAGCCCTGTGTTTGCTCAGGGAGCAACAGTACTCGGTCAGCACGCAGGCCTTCCTACCCACGCAAAGACCACTCTTCCTTCCCTCTACCTGCGCAAGTAGCTCTTTTGGTTCAGGTTTGATAATGATGCTCATCGTGATGGGTGCTTGTGCTGGTTGGTGATGATGAAGAGAAGAAAACAATTTTTACTGAGCAGCTACATTGAATCTCATTTTATTCCATTTAATTTAGTATTTGACAAAACCAGAGTAATAGCTTTGGACAGAGGGCAGAATTCCTGGGGAATCTCATAAAATATGTAGTAGAGAAAGCCAAGGGCCAGTTTCGGCCTGCACTGGGGTCTCTGCATTGCCATGACTAGCTGTGGCACACTGGACATGTTCCTTGACCTCTTTGAGACTCAGTTTCCTCCTCTGTAAAATGGGGTTATAATAGCTAACTCCAAAGGAGCAATTGCTATATCCTCTTAGCCTAGTATTACTATGAAAGCCCAGGACCCAGAAATCATAGATGCTCAAGAGCTGCCTGTTTGGTAGCAGGTTATTGCTTGAGTGGCTGTGGTCCAGATCATTGGAATAACACATTTAAAATACTTGGCACTTAGTAGGATCCTCAGCAAAGTTAGGTAGTGGTGGTGGTAGTCATGCAACCAGGGTCCAAAATTTCCTGTCTCTCGTTCACCCCCACAACATACATGTTTATGTACACACACACATGCGTACGCGCGTTCTCTCCTTTGCTCAGTGTTGACATTTTGGCATTCTCTCCTCTCCTCTTTCTGCCCTACCTCCTCTTGCTCACTTGCTGCTCCTGGCCTCCTTGCCGACCCTTGATTTCCACATTTCCCATCCTCTCTCCTCATCCCCATCTCACCATGCTGGGCTCAGAGCAAATGTGCAGCCGCCTGCCATCTTCTCAGACAGTGTGCTGTTCCTGTCAATCTCTGGGCGTGCCTGGCAGCCGGAATTGCAATTCTCCCTGTTTACAATGCATTGTAATTGTGGACACGGGCTATGCTGTCACTTGTAATTTTATCTTGTCCTGCTCTTCACACACACTCTCTTGCCTAAGTGTCAGGAGTTGCCCTTGTGAGAGGAGCTGTTGGTAGGAAATGCACTCCAACATCCAGCAAAAAGCAAACTCTTACTTATTTCTCTCCTTCTCCCTCTCCACTCAGGAGATGAAATAGACCAATAGCAGCCCTGCACCTCCTCAGTACCTCTCCCCACAGCCCCTTTTCCTTGGCCTCCAGTTCCTCCAGCTGCGGGGGCTCCTGCTTGGAAGTTGCAGCAATACTGGAGATTAGAGGGGGGGTCAAGTGAGGAAGCCATTTCCTTGCTGAGCTCTAGGTAGGTGGGGTGTCTAGGATGTCCTGAAGGCAGGTTGGACTCCCTCAGGGCAGGCGGCTGAGCTTCCCCAGAGCACATGGGCTGGAGGGGATTCAATCAGCATATCTGAAACCTGGGAAAGACCCCCTATCCATGCCAGACACAATTCTAAGCAGTTTACACACGTTAGCCTATTTAATCCTCATTAGAGCTCTACAGAGAAAGCATTATTATTCCTCATTCCTGGCTGAGAAAACCAAAACTAAGTGCCCAGTCAAAGGTCATCCAGCAAATAGTATATGGGATAGGCTGGGATTTAAAACCAACACCATCTAGTTCCAAAAACCCTTGTTGTGTGTTTTGTTTCTGTTTTGCTTTGTTTGTATTTTTGCTTGGTTTTACATGTTTATCTGTGTTTCTGGACACACTTAGTCTCTGCACTTACAATATTGTTTTATGCTTATCTGTTCGTCTGCTAGTAGACTGCAAGATCCTGGAGGGCATGGCCTATGTCTTATTTCATTTTCTCCCTTTAGCAACTAGCATAGTGCCTAAAGCACACTGGATCTTCTATATATATTTGTTAAAATGAATGCATTCAAAGGATCCATATTCCTTTGGTTAGGTTGCTGACAATTGCTAAATTCTCTGTTCCAGTCCTACATACACTTGTTTCTGATGAACATGGAACATTCTTTGTTTCTAGATGCATAAGTTAGATTGTTTTAGACAGAGTTAGGAGGAGGACAATTCAGGATATATGTATCATGACAATTAGATTCAAGAAAAAGAAATCTATACCTGTAGTCCCACTTATATGTTAATTTGGCACTTGGAAAGATTTGGGAGAAAAATGCTGCTATGTCCTATAGATTACTCGTAATTCTACATAAAGTTGTCCTGTATCTGTGCATGTAGTAATAGTTTGTGTTGGGAGGAAGAGTCAGGAGTGGATTTCTTTTTAGCTCCTTTCCCTCAAAGTCTTACATAATGCTCTCATCGTGTGTGTGTGCATTTGTGTGTGTGTGTGTGTGTGTGTATAAGGAATGTTTCCTAATTTAAGAAAGATTAGTAGCAATCCCCTTTACAAATAAAATATTACAGCATCTTGAAGGGATGTAGAAGAAATGAAATGAGCTCTGGCCTGCTGACCTGCATGAAAACCTAGAGCCATTAACAGGAAGGAAAGGTGGCTCATCGCTGACACACTGTAAAGGTCTAAAATCCTCTCCTCTTCCTCTCCTGATGCTTCATCCCTGATGAGCCACTCCCTGTCTGTGTGTCTTCAAGCCACTTACTCAATCTCTCTGGGCTTCCATTTCCTTGTCTGTAAACCTGACTAATGGTGCCTCTGTCTTATAAGATTCTGTGAGACTTAAATCAATTGTAAAATGCATGCAGAATGCCTGGCAGTGTCTAAAACACAGTAAGCCTTCAGTTAGAGGGGGATCTTGACATCACTGCTGTTTTTGATTCTTTGCGAGGAAGGACAGTGGCTCTCAAGAGGAGGGCTGGCTGGCTGCAGCTGAGTCACAGAATGCTCTGTTTAGGCTTCATGTGGGGCACACAGCCACTACCCAGGCACAGCCCACCAGCTGATCCGCTGCTGGGGCCTGTCCCCTCCCTGCACGCCCCGATGTGCCTCCAGCAGCTGAAGACACTGAGGCAGCTTTGATGAGATCCAATCATGGAATACAGCTCTCTATTCCAGAGGGCTGAGCAGTTCACACGGAGGGAAGAAAAGACCCTGAAATTAGTCTAAGTGCTCTGCTCATATATCCTCACAAACTAAATAGTTAAGAAAGATGTATCATTTAGCGGGACTGACCCTGAGGGCGTTTGCTCCTCATCATCTGGGACACTATTGTTATTTTGCAAATGACATCTCCATCTCAAGTGACTTCCCCCCTCATTCTGAAATCCACATAAATAGATGACACGTAGAGAGCTGCTAACATGGAGGAGGCTTGGCTGAGATGAAAGAAGGAAGGCCTGCATTTCCCACATAAAGGGGGTCTTCAGGAGCCCCAGGATGGCCTGGGCAGGCATGGAGTTTTCAGGGCTGCAGAGAAGGCACATCAAACCCCTCAGCCTCCTATTTGAAACTCGTAGGGATTCTGGAACGGGAGCAAAGGGGCAGGGAGGCAAGAATAGCTCAGGAAACCCCAAAAGCAAACTCTAAGTACTTGAGAGCCGATTCAGAGCCAGAGGCAGCCAGACAGTGGTTTACCTATGCTAAACAAGAAGCAGGACAAAGAAGCGGGAGTCCCATCTGTCCAGAGAATGGAAACTAATGTGGCGGGACGTGCTGGAGGCCTCTTTCAGAAGCCGAGCCCTTGGCCCCCCTGGCTGGCTGCCTGCCTGGCGGGGTGAAGGAAGCCCTGGCTCTGGGCCGGGCCAGACTCTGCCCACTCACCCTAAGTGCGAAATTGCCGTGCGGGTCCCCTGAGCCCCTCCCTCTTTGTGGGAACAGACGCCACCTGGTGATGGCCCTGTGTTGGGGAGCAGCTGGACTTCTATTAAACTCACAGGTGTCCTTCACCTGACTCCTTCCCTGGATGGCAGGAGACCTTGATATAGGGTCTTCCCAACGTCCCTAGTCTGATCCAATGTTTGTCTTCCCTTTTCAAGTCAAGTCAAGATTATTATTTAAGGAGAGTCCAGGGATCAGGGAACACTTTCTCTGAAGATCCAGACAGTGAATATTTTAGGCTTGGAGGGTCAAAACTCTCTACTTAAATCACTTAGCTTGGCAATTGTGGCAACACAGGGAAATGAATGACAGTGGCTACATTCCAATAATACTTTATTTACATTAAGAAACAGCAAGCAGAATTTGGCCCAAGGGCCCTAATGTCATTTCCCCTGACCTTCCTCACCTAGGTTTCCCTCCTCCACCTCCCTTCTCCTCCCTCCCTCCCTCCCCATCCCCTGTGCTCTGCTAGATGGGAGAGGAGCACGGCTCACACTGGGGTCTTGGCACCACCCTGGGAACGGGAGGGAAGTCTGGGGACACCAGCTCTTTCCCCCATGCCCTCAAAGGTTTTCTCCCTGCATCTCTGTGTGCAGCCCCTGCACTTTATCAGACTTCTCTTGGGGCTAGAACCTTGGTTGCTTTTTCCAGTGAATATGATGCTCAGCCTGGTCCCTCAGGATATTTAGGAGCCCTTTAATGCCACATGGGTGGTTCCAGCTGTCTATTGCCCTCTGCCCCCTCCCGTTTCTCCCTCCCTCCAAACCTCTGTGGCCACTGTCACTGCTTTCCTCACACCATCAGTGGTGAAGCCTCTGCAGACACTAACCTCAGCACACTCCAGCTGGGACACACATTTCTACTTCCCAGCCTTCCCATTCACTTCCAGTCCTCCATTCCCCAGGTGAGGACCCTCTCTGACCCCAGCTGGACATTCACACTTCTGTGTGATCTGCCCCCACCCTCCCTGCACCCTTACCCTGGGCAGGAGCTGCCTGTGAAGGTAACACCCAGCCTCCTGATCTTTGCCTCCCATAGCCTACACAATAATTATTCCAGCTTTCGTGCTGTCCCCAGATTAAGGGGGATGAGGCAAGTAAGCCAGCA
Organism: Smutsia gigantea; assembly: GCA_032199065.1. Classification (NCBI taxonomy): domain Eukaryota; kingdom Metazoa; phylum Chordata; class Mammalia; order Pholidota; family Manidae; genus Smutsia; species Smutsia gigantea. The sequence continues at coordinate 144,074 of JAVSCE010014099.1, read as the reverse complement.
GGGGAAACATTCTGTCAAAATGTCTTGTTTCCTGAGACTGGCATATGGATCAATTGAGTATACATAAATCTCCTGGCAAAAAGTAGCCACACCATTATTGGCATCCTTTAATAGTAGCTTTAGGGGAACTTCATTCAGAAGAATTCAAGAGTCCATTTGCCCAGGTACAGAAAACAAAATCCATAGCCTCAGGAAGTGCCCAAGAAAAATAAGCCACAGCTCTGCGTACTGCCCTGGGGGGCTCGGGACCTCATGCTTCCAGCCCCTTGATTGTGATCCACTTCTGCTCCTGGGAGCTCCTGGGAGCTCCTGGGAGCTCCACGGCACTGCACACTCAGAGCCTGCTGGAGGCTGATCTTGACCTGCTCTTTCCAGGCTGTAAGTGGAGGAAACCAAAAGTATCGGGGACAGACAACTCACTAGTTTATTGGAAACAGGAGAATTATCTTAACAATGATTTTTTCTGTAGGGGACTTCTCAAAATAAAATTAAGGATAAGTCAGATTTCCAAGGTTCTATAAGCTTTTCCAGAACTACCTCTCTTTTAGCTGTGGCACCAGATGGTAATAGTCTGATGAATTCCCATGTTCCAGAGAGGAAGGGTTCAGAAATGTGAAAGAAAACAGACTAATAACTAAAACAACTAATCCTCTCCACCATATTTCTCTTTCTGCATGATTCTATTTATGTAGGTTATTTATGCAGGACTATACTTACAGTAACAAATTCACCCCTAGATCTCAGTGGCTTAACAAAATAAAGGTCAGTGTGTACGCGTGTGTGCGCGCGTGTGTGTGTGTGTGTGTGTGTGTGTGTGTGTGTGTTTGAGCACGTGGTGCCAGGGAGCATTCCTCAACATTAATTATTCAGGGATCTGGGCTGAGGGAGGTTCCTCCATTTGAAACCATGCCATCTGGAACACGTGGCCTCTGTTAAAACCACAGCAGAGCAGAGAGCTAGAAAGCCACACGTCTCACTCATGTCCCATATCACGTCTATGCCTATCCATGAACCAGGGCTAGTCATGGGATCCTGCGTCACTTCCAGGGGACGGAGAGTCATGCTGGAATCATGGTATATATTAAATGAACAGTGAATGGACTGCCACATAGATCTTTAGCATCTTTTAGTCCTTTTTAAAGTCACTTTAGGGAAGAGCACTTGGTTGGCCATATTATTTATATATCTTTCCAATTATTCTAAATAATAATTGAACCCTCTGTGCTAAAGTTACATTTAGGCAGTGGATTATAATGGTGGGCAGGAAAGATCTCTCCCTCCCTGGAATGGCTCATAACAATTAAATAATATAGTATGACAAATATTGTAATAGGAAAGACAGAGGGTGCCGTGGAGGCAGCTGTCAGATGGTAATGTGCTTGAGGCATTGGAGTTACACAGGCAAAGAAAATAGTTGCTGGTGGTAGGATAATGAAAACACTGAGGTTTCTCCAAGTCAGATCCTACATGTGCAGCAGAGTGAAACCCAGGAATCCTGTCTCTTGGTCAGAGTTATATGCACTGAGGACCTCCCTTCTAGAATAGGAACAGTTTAGGAGTAGAGAATGTTGCCCAATTGCTGTGCAGAGGGACTGTCTTAGGCTGGTTTTCTTCCTTGCCTCTCAAATAGCACACCTCACCTCCTTGAGCCAGGGCACCTCTGGCGGCCAAAGTTGAACTTCATAGACAAAGCCGCTCAATCTGCATCTCTTATAGATACGAAATTATTAATAACACAGGATGTGTCCATACATGTTTGGGCCCTTCCTCCAAACAGCCTTCTCTGGGTGATTGGGGTGAGGGTTGTGGGGAGACACCTTGCTGTTTAATAAATAATAGAAGAGATTCATAAAGTATCTGGGAAGCACATTTCTCATGCAGAAATGTTACGGAATAACACAGGATGAATAATAGAAAAGGTTATTGAAAAATTCATAATTTCCAAGTGCCAGTGAAGGGCAGCTCCAATGCAGTCTATTTGCCTGTAGAAAAGTGATTAAAATATATATTATTGTCCTGTCTATAGGAAAATGTATTATTAAGTGGATACTAGCATGACATTTGAAAAATCCATTCATTCCATTTAGCAGCAAAGGGGTTTTGACTGTTGCTTTGTGTAGCAGGTTTCACAAGCATTTTAATAAGCCATTTAAAAACAAAAAAGGATTTTAATTATGGCCCCCTGCCTCCCAGCCATACCATTACTTTGCATTTACCGTTCCTTTGCCAAGGAAATCTTAAAACATATAATAGGGAATGTAAATATCCTGCCTATTTATAATGTCAATTGCCAAGAAAACAACCTGACCATTGACCAGTACTTATGGGTTGAAAGAAAAGGGGGTGGGAAATGGATTTGCTGGTCCAGACACAACAAAAACAAAGCCTTAGCATTCAAGGCCTGTAATCACTGCCAACCCTAGTGTGACTACTACTCTCAGCAGACATTCACCATGTTTTCCTTATGAAACTGGGTGTTACTTCTGAGACACACTTTTCAATCGTTCATATTTCTGAATAATGACCTGAGTCAGGGTTTGGGAATCACGGAATTTATCCCTCTGCTTCTGGGCAGGATGTAGCTCCTCATGCCAAGTAAAAGTCAAAACTAGGTTCTGAATAGACTCAGGTTTGGAGCTTAAGATGGGGCTGCTCTCTGATTCTTTCTCAGAATTTTTCTGAGAAAAGTTCATTTTCTCCTACAAGTCAGGGGACAGAATGGGACCTGATGGGGACGAGCTGCCTCCTGCTAACCTCACATCCTGATTCAGCCTGCACAGCTCTTACCAGCCTGATGGTCTCTCCGTGAGGGCACTGATGGACGGCAATGCCATCCAGGAATTTAGGAACTTAGGAATTTCGGCAGAAACAACATGATGTTACAAAAGCACATTCGTAGTCCCTTGCTCTTACCAACTATGATTTTGCCATTATCACCAACCTCTCTTGTCCTCATTTAATGATGAAAAAGAGAGAAATTTGCATCATATCATGACTTTTAATAATTTATTTAAATTCTTTTAAAAAATAGATAAGCCATGTGTTCTAATGAAATCTCACTTGGGAGGAGATAACATTGTTTCTCTGGCTAAAGAATGGTCAGGGGTCAAATTGTATCCTATCCCAAACCAATGCGCTCCCCTTTTCAAGACAGCCCCCCAGGAAGCATGGGCTCTGATTCCATAGGGATTCCTGGAACACAGTGGGAAAAACAGTGTCTTGGGTGATACAAGTCTCTTCCAACGATAAGTCCCTGCTATTGAATTGTGGTCTGTGTATGACCAGCTGAAACGAGAAGATGACTTCCCCTGATTTCGGTTTTACTCCTACCTATGTAGAAATGTCATATATTTATCCATTTATTCAACAAATATTTATTGAGAATTGCACTTGCATTGCATGAAGAATACTAAGCTAACAACTGCTTGAATGCAGAACATGTGTAAGTCATGGTCCTTGCTCTAATGCAGCAATAGGCATCAACCAGCTTGCTGTAATTCAAAATATAGGAAACAAGAGTGACACTGGAGGTACAAGTAATTGTTTTACTAGTAAAAACTAAGAAGTAGATTTAAAAAGAAACTAACTGGACATCTCTATAGTTCATTTTTTAGGCCACATCATTAATTAAAATACCTCTTTTAATGTCTTTGTCCTCTGTATTGAGGGCTGCTTGCTCTTCAGCCAGGCTGCACAGGGATAGCTATTCTGATTGTTGAAATACTGAAATACTACCTTGGGGTTGGTGAATAGACTCTGACCAAGTTTCCTGAAGTTACTTCACTGCCATATTACCTTGTACCCACCCATCCCTGATTTCTCCTTGATCCGCATACTTTTCTAAACAATAGAAATAGAGGGAGGAGTCCCCAGAGCCTGGCCTGAGTGGTTAATGTCAGTACCTTTCCAATATTAATCATGTTGATTAATTCTTTCCCAAAAAGTCAGCCTATGTCAATGCTTCCTTAGAGTCTACATTCCCAAAACAGGGGTTCTCCTTTATATTCACTCCCCATAGAGCTGCTAGTGTTTTTCTGGGTTGACAGTCAGAGAGTGAAACTCACATCCTTTTATTGGCATTTTAGTATTTCTTTGTGTTCTCTCCATTCTCCTAGGTGACCCCATATAAATAGCATCTTTTTATTAATGACTCCCAAATTTTATCTCCAGATCAAATAGCTTGAGCTCTAGATTCACACATCCAACAGTCTGCTGGATATCTCCACTTGGACCTTTAAGGAAATTTCAAACTTAACATTGTCAACATTGAGTTCTCTTTGTATACTGTGCTATATACCTATCACCCATCCAGTTGTCACTATGTCAATAAATAGTGCCAACATTTACCCAAGTGTTCAATACCAAGCACCCAGGAACACTCTCCTGTATCATCTATATTCAATCACCAGCAAATCTTATCAACCTCCAAAATATATCTTGGAATCACCTTCTCCTCTCCATCTCCACTACCACCATTTTAGCTGAAGGCACATATATCTTTCTACCTGACAACCATTTAGGCTTTTAATTTCTTCTTTTGCTCCCTCCCAATTCATATTCTATATGTCATCCAGTATAGTGATGTCACTCCTTTCCTTAAGCCTTTTGATCCCTCCCAATGGTAGTGAAATCCAGACTTCACACCCTACAGTGTAAGGCCCTGAAAAACATGCCCCATGCTTACCTTGCTACACTAACCCCATGCCATTTCTCCTTTTCCATGCTAAGCCACGCTAGCTTTTCTCAGTCTTTCCAGTAGGCCAGTATATTGGCATTTCTTCCCCACTTCAGAGTTTTGGCTCTCACTTCCTCTCTGTTTAAACCAGTGTTTCTCAAATTATAAAATGCATGTGAGTAACTGAAGAATTAGTTAATATGCAGAATATGATGCCATAGATCCAGGGTTAGACCCAAAACTTGCATTTCTAATGATTGCATTTCCAGGTGATGCTGTTAGTCCATGGACCATAATTTGAGGAGAATGAGCATGGGCTACAACTCCTGTATCAACCTGTTGCTTGACTAGCTCTTCCTCAATTATTTTTAAACAGTGTGATTGAGGTGTAGTTCACATACCTTGCAATTCACCAATTTAAATGATGGAACCCAATATTGTTTGGTATATTGACACAGCTGCGTAACCATCACCACAGTCAACTCGAGAACATTTCCGTTGCCGCATAAAGAAAGCCTGTACCCATTAACAGTCACTCTTGACACCCACCTCACCCTCAGCCCTAGGCAACCACTAGTCTACTGCTGCCTACAGATTGGCCTGTTATGGACATTGTGCATATGGAGTCACACAATATGTGGGCTTTTATGACTGACTTCTTTTTATGACTTGGCACAGTTTTTCCAAAGTTTATTTATGCTCTAGCATGTACCAACATTTCATTCCTTTTTATGGTCAAATGATATTTCCTTATGTAGATGTACCACCTTTGGTCTGTCCATTCATCATTTGGTAGACATTTTGGTTACTTTCACTTTCTAGCTGAAACGAATAAGGCTGCTATGAACATGTATGCAAAAGCTTCAGTGTGGGCATTTGTTTTCATTTCTCTTCTGTGTACACCTGGGAGTGGATTTGCTGGGTCATAGGGAAACTGTTTACAAAATTTAGTAACTGCCAAACTGTTTTCTGAAGTGGCTACATCATTTCACAGTCCCATCATAAATTTATGAACATTCCAATTTCCCCACATCCTCTCCAACATTTGTTATTACCTGTCATTTTTATTGTAACTTTACTAGGGAATGTGAAGTGGTTTTTCCTGTTTTGATTTGGATTTTTCTAATGACTAAAGATGCTGTGCATATAATCATGATGTGCCTATTGGCCATTTGTATATCTCTGGACAAATGTCTATTCACATCCTTTTCCCATTTTGTAGGTGGGATATTTATCTTTCTGCTATTTAGTTGTAGGAGTTTTTAATTTTTTTGGATAATAGTCTCTTATCAGACATGTGATTTGCAAATACTTCCATTTTGTAGGTTCTTCTCTCACTTTCTTGATGATGCCTTTGAATCACAAAAGGTTTTAATTTTGATGATGTTTATTTTGTCAGTAGGGTTTGGATGACATATATATGGCAAAGGTTATAACAATTGTTAAGCTGTTTCTTAACCCAGTGTTGCAAAAGTTTATCTCTGTGTTTATCTCTTGCATCTAAGTCCATGATCAATTCTGAGTTACTTTTTTATGTGTTATGTGAGACATGAGTCCAAAATTATTATTTTGTATGTGCAAGTCCAGTTGTCCCAGCACGATCTGTCAAAAAGACTATTCTTTTCCCCACTGAATTTTCTTGGCATGCTTGTCAAAATCAATTGAGCATAAATGTGAGAGTTTTGTTTCTGGACTCTATCCTATCCTGTCAGTCTATATGTCCATCCCTTTGTCAGTACTCACTGCCTTTGATTAATATGGTCCTGCAGTAGGTTTTAAAATCAGGAAATATGAATCCTCCAGCTTTGTTCTTCTTACTCAGGATTGTTTTGGTTATTCTGGGTCCCTTGTATTTCCTTATTAATTTAGGATCAGCCTGTAAATTTCTGCCAATAAAAAAGAAGGCTGTGATTTTGATAAGAATTTTGTTGAATCTGTCAGTAAATTTGAAAGCTTAACATTTTAACAATATTCGATCCCAATCTATGAACACAGAATGACTTTCCATTTATTTTGTTATTTTTAAATTTCTTTCAGCTCTGTTTTGTTATTTTCAGAATATAAGTTTTGCATTTCTTTTGTTAACACTATTTCTGAGCATTTTCTTACTGATGCTATTGTAAATGGAATTGTTTTCTTAACTTTTGGGTTATTCATCACTAGTGTATAGAAAAAATGCAATTTATTTTCGTGTGTTTATTGCATGCCTTGCAACTTTGCTGACTTGATTCTTGGTTGTAATAGTTTCTTTGGGGTTTCCTTAGGAGTTTCTCCATGTAAGATCATGTCATCTACAAAGAGACATAGTTTTGATTCTCCCTTTTCAATATGGATGCCTTTTATTTATTCATCTTGCTTAATTGCCCTGGATAGAACATGCAGTGCAATACTGAATGCAAGTGGAGAGAATGGACATCCTTGCCTTATTCCTGACCTTAGAGGGAAAGCTTGAAGTCTCTCACCAGTGTTAACTATGGGTATTTGCTAGATACCCTTTATCAGGTTGAGATGCCCCTTCTAGTCCTAGTTTTAAAAAGTGTTTTTGCTATGTAGAGGTGTCTTCTTCAATTTCAAGTCAGTTTACATGGCCCCTCCTTCAAAAGACTTAATCTCAGCTACCTCGGAACCCTTCCTGGATTGTCTCATCAAAGTCACTTCCTTCAGCTGACTTTATAATCATTGCTTCAATTCTATACTTCCTGTTTGATATTCATTACTAAAAATTATAAATGTTTTTTCATCATCCTTTTCTTTTCTTTTTTATCACCACATTAATGAAACTCTCCCCAAGAAACCAGGGACCAGGTTTTGTCCTGCTCACTGCTTTATTTTCTGTATCAACCACAGTTCTTTGTAGGTAGCAGCTCATCAGTCAATTTATATTTGTTGAATATTTGGACAGATTAACAGATAAAAGAGTGTCCTATACAAATAGATGCTGAGTGACTACTTGTAAGACAGAAGCAGAAGGGACTAATAGCCAGTGGTTGGACTCTAACTAGAGATAACAGTGATGAGTCTGGAAAATAGTGGGAACACTTTCATAGTAGGAGAGTCACACAGTGAGCAAGGCAAAAACCAAAAACCAACCAAACAAAAAACATGTGCAAACTGATGGCAGGAGAACTGTCAGGGTGGGGGACCCTCATGCCTCACCCCTAAACTAGGCTGTGTTTGGTAGTTTGGGTTGTTAACAAGGGTGTTTTGTTTCTTTCCAGGGTAACAAAGAGCAGTAATAGCTACTAAGGTCTCCTCACTGGCCTGGATGCTTGGCACTGGGCCAGCCTGCTCTGGGGATTTTCCTCCTGCAGCCTGCCGCCCATCACAAAGGAAAGGCCATGGCATAAGAGACCACATGGTGGCTGACTAAATAAACCTCCAACCATACCTTTATCATCAGCTCCATCTCATTCCTTTTACCACCCTGCAGTTAAATCTGTCCATTTCGCAGCTTCCTCCTCCTGAGCCCCCATCATGATCATCTAAATTAAAATCTGTTATCAGTTTCTGGGTAATCCCCTTTGATGCCCTGAGTGCTGCAGGATCTGTCTTGCTCAAAACTAGCATGTAAGTGCTGATAGCTTTTGAGCAACTGAAATGGCTCTGTATAGCCAACACAAATGTCTGCACGGCTCGCAAACAGCCAGGAGCTGGCAAAAAAAAGACACATTCATGGATGGAAGTTTTATGCAACTGTGAGTGTAATTGCCTTTGAAGACAACTTAGGAGGATTGCTGGTCTTTCTCTATTCACTTGCTCAGAGAGAGGAGGAACGGGTCCCTGCTTCTCAGTCGTTGTGTTGATAGTGTCCTCCTGTAGTTTATTTGCAGCTTGCTTGTTTGAGTTTTCATAACAACCCTGTTCCAGTAGGTTATATGGCGTCTTTAGTTGGCCCTCAAATTTCATGTTTTTGATGAGCAGTTGGTAGCTTCTCCCGGGCCAGTCAATCCCAATCATGGCATGACCCATAATTTCAATTTTGTTGCTTTCCCATTTCTTCCTTCCCCTTCTAATGCTCTCTCCTTGGGGAGGAAAGGTGGCAGATGTGCACCTTAGGAAGGGTGTACATTTGGGGTTAGCAGACTTTCATTTAAATTCTGCCTCTAAAGATTATTAGCTGCAAAATGCTGAACAAGGCATTTGAGCCCTCTAAATTTCCGTCTTCTTGCCTGTAAACTGAGGACTCTCTTACTCATGCAGCACTTACTGAAAGAGAATATAACTGATAGTTGCTGTGCTTGTTTATTTGTCGTCATTCTCCCAATCTATCCTGTAAACTAGACTGCAATTGCTGCGAAGGCAGGAAATGATTCTGTTTTGTCTCCTTATTGGCGAAACCCAGTACAACACCATTTGCTCAATGAACATTTTTGAATGAGTAAATGAGATGAATTGATAGGAAAGTGCTTAAAGCTCAGGTAACCTAGCAGGTATTTATAAAAATAATTTTTCCTTTTACCGGTTTGAATGTCTCTCAGATTCTGTCTACAGATTGGCAGATTAGAGAATCTCAATTAAGGAGAAAGCTCATTCTTTTTGAGCCTATTTGTGCAACAGTGTCACACCATAAGTGATGGGCCCTGATAGTCTAATACCCACTGACCTGGGGACCTAAGCCTTCATTAGATGCACTTGAAGACTTTGCCCTGGTCTCCGAGCCTTGTTCTTGGAACATCTCCAGGAGCATTGCGAACACCAGGCCCTTTTCCCCTTCCAGCCTGTCATGATTCCTCCCTCCCTCTTGCTTTTTGCCTTTCTCTCTTTCCTTTCCTCCCACCCTCTTTCCTTCTCTCTCCCCTCATACCTCACTTGTGAAACCTTCTCCAATACCATCTAGTGGACATGCTTCATTTGTTAGACAAGAACACATCTTCAGAGACATTGAGATTCAATAATGTCCCACAAAGTCGGGGGCAAAGTCATGACTAAATATCAAACTTTTCATTCTGATTTTTCTTGGCTCTCTTGTAATTGTGTCATCTATGATAGCTGGAAATACTTGTTAAAATAATAATTTAGAACTTTTTAAAGCCAAGGGAACTCATGTTATTGAAATAAATTTCTATACATGCTCAGTATTTAAAACCAAAAAAAGTGGGGGTGCTAAATCAGGGTGCAGACAGGAAATACATCCACTCAGCTTCCTGTGAACCTTAGGAGGCTGACTTATGCAGAGGCTTGGGGTTTACAGGCTTCTGTCCCATCATGAGGGGTGAGACCCAGGGTTACATTCTCTAAGTAGGTACATTTACACTCTGAATATGTACAGTTACATTCCCTAGGGCTACCTTTCTGACATTTTTGGTCCCAGCCACACTGAGATCTTAGGCTTGGATTGCTTGGCATACTGGGTTATTTCACTATTATTATGCCAGGCTCAATAATACAGTACTGAGTTATGGTCAAAGCCCCATTATTAAAGTCATTTAAACCCAGACAAGGCCAAGTCTGAGAGAACACCCTGCAGGGAAACACCTTGCCCACACTTAGTAATGGAAGCTATGACCCAAGCCTTCTCCATCCCCTTTCAATCTTCTCCATATCCGCCTTCATGCTGTGTGGTTCCCTGACTGTGGCTCAGTTCAGGTGTCCATCAACAGATTTTGGCTTAATTCAGAGATCAAAGACTCCTTGATGGGGACAAGGCTCTGGCAAAGCAGACTGTGGTTTGCCTTTGAGCTGGATTTATTTCTTGATTTTCTATTTTTTTAATGAATGACAGTCCCAGTCCCTGGGTATGGCCCTTCATAGATCCTTATTTGCTGGACAAGTAAATAACTACTCCCCTTTATTCACTCCTCCCTAACAGCTCCAACATGGGTCTGTCTTCACCCTTCTACCCAGTCCCTAGTTCACTTAATATAAATGCTAATCAGGATGCGGGTTCAAGGTCATTCCTCTCTGTCAGGGGGAAGCCCCCAAGGCTTCTCAGATCTCAGGATGCCTGTCTTTCTCTTGCTTCCATCCCTTCATCTAGCAAAGGCAGTGGGAGTCTCTGCCCTCGGCAACAGGAGAAATACGTTTCTTTGTTTCAGACACTTGTGCAGTCCTGGCATTCTCTCCTTAGCAGCAACTCATGGAAAACAAAAATGTACAAGTGCAAATTACTCCAGCTTCCCACAGTGGGTAGCCCTAAATAGGACACTTGCCAATGGCACTGAAAACAATGGTTAAATTGTCAAACAATAAACAGGGTAAACTGAGAGAGAAAATAAGCCTAGTGCAAGCAAACAAAACCAGGGAATCAGCAGTGGTGGAGTAAATGCAGTGTCTCCTCTGCTGGGCTGGATGTGGCGATGCCCCTCACTGGTGCAGAAGCAAATGTTTTAGGATTAAACTGTGATGGGAAACCCAGCTCTTTCCATCCAAAGTAACTGTTGAGCCAGAAGAGTAAGAAAGGAATCCATGAAAAACCTTGTTCCTGGGGCTTTTATTGGGGTTTTTGGCCTGCAGAATTCATTAGAAATGAGTACTGAATTCTTCTGATACATCGTGTGCTCAACCAAGCTGGGCGGAGAAGAATGTCATCCACAAGAAGGTTATTGTTTAAGGAGTTCTGGCACCCATGTAAGGAGAAATTGATTTTAATACAAGTTTCTACACTGGGGCGAATGGCAGTGTGGGCGAATAACTGAAATTGGAGTGTAAGAAAGGCAGAGCTCCAGAGGAGCCAGAGCGCTCAAAGAGGTGTGATGGGGAGATGGGGAAATGAATGGATGTAATAGGGGCAAGGCCTATCTGGAGTGGAGAACAGCATGAGGAGAGGCATGCAGTGAGAGCTGTCAGCTTGGGTGGGAGTGAAGAGTAAGCAGAAATATACTTTGGAATGAGTGTGGAGGATCTTAAATGCTGGCTCAAGGAGTTTAGACTTCATTCTGACATTAGTGGGGAAATACTGGAAGGCCTTTTGAGCAGAAGCATGAAATGATGAAAGTGGCATTTAAGAAATATTGAGCTGTTCAAAGCATAGAGAATCAATTGGATTGGAGGCATGAAAGTGACCCAACAACTTGGGGTACTCATGCAAATAACTTTTGGAGAGGTGATAGAAACCTGGAATAAGGTGGTTGTAAAAATGGAAAATAGGGCTGAGGAAGAGAAACATTTCAGCCTAGCTACTGTGTGTATGTACAGGGCAAAGGGGATCATGGTAAGCTAATGAGACATTGAGGTTTTTAGTCTTTGCATCATTTAGGTGGAGGCACAGAAAAATGCTAGTCAGGAGGAAGTGGTGATTTTAGGAAGATGATGAATTTGACTTTACTTAAATATGTTAAGTATGAAGTAACAGTAGGATATCCCAGTACAGGGAAGTGGAGACCCTGTTAGAACTTGGATCTCAAATGACACCTTGAATCTGTGCAGAACTAAGTCCTTGGTTTCCCCATATATGATAGTATTTTATGATCATATGCTATCCTGTGCATATGTACATGAATTTGGTAATTACAGGATATATCCTTTGGCTCTTTGCCTCTCCAGCTCCTCTGTGTGAAATCTTATTGCTCTGGGACTGAGAGAACAATAGATCAAAGGGGAATCCACTTACATAAGGAAAGAGGAAGAGACAAAAGGGTTTTAATTCAAATGAAGTTGGGGACCTAAACACACACACACTGGTCCTATTGTAGAGAGCAAGGAACTGAGCGAGAAGCAGAAGGGAGCTAATTTGGATGGAATAAAAGTGGCCAGAACCAGTGAAGCAGACTAAAATATGTCAAATGAGGGGGAAAAGCTAGACTTCTCCCACATGGAGACAGAATGGTGTACATGAACATAGGCTTCTGAAGATAGTCCAAAAGTAAATTCCAAAGATTAATTACTAGTTGGGGCAGCTTGCAGAGACCCTTCCCACAATAAGTCAGGAGGAGCCTGGCCCTATCTGACTAACAGGAGGAATGATGGTATATGATCTCAGAAGCTTGGTCATAAAAGGCATTGACATTTTTTCCTTGAACTCTTGTATTTTTTGTTTGGGGGAAAGCTGGCCCACATGCCTCAAGCACATTCAGATGCCCCCAGCCAACCTGCAGCACCAACTTGGCCGCCATGTGAGGGAGCCGCTTCCGAGCAGCTCCCCCAGCCCCAGCCAAACCTATCGAAGAGTCCAGTCCTGGGCTGCATCAGACTTCAACCTCATGAGTGACCCTGAACCGGGGCTGCCAGCCAAGCTGCTCCTCAACTCCTGGCTGGCAGAAACTGTGAGAGATATTAAAGTATTACTGTAGATTAAGCCACTAAATTTTGAGCTCATTCGTTATGCAGCAGTAGATAACTAATACACTAGAATCATAAAATGTGCTGGAACTGTTTAGAGTGCTCATCTCAATTTTAATGTGAAAAATATTTTGGCTGCTGTAATGCATCACCAAGCTATTGAAATTTATGAATAATATGTTTTCACCTCAAAGTCTACCCAAAAGTGTGCAAAGTTTCATGGAGGGAAGCAGAGCTCAGGAAAAGAAAATGGGTGCATATTACATGTCAAACATGTGCTTATTGAGTTAAATAGAATTGAAATTGCAGACAGTTACAGATGAAGCACTTTACATTGTCACCTCACATGTTTATCAAATGCTAAACTACTGACAACAGTGTGCTACGTGGAACGCTTCCGTGGTTCAACCTAACGTGGTGAAACGCAAGTTTACCCAGCCACACACAGGAAGGGGTGCAGCCAACCTCTGTTAATAGGAACAGCAGCTTCTTTCTGGCTGAGATCTCTTGCACAGAGCAGCAGGGAGCTCAGCCCTGGCCCTGCATTCATTCCTCAGTGGCCTGGCCCTCGGTCTCTCCGTTGGCCTCTGCTGCAGGAGTCTGCTTCTGTGACACCCACAGTTCAGCCTCCCCTCCGTTAGAGCAGGTGAGATGAACTATACCTGATGTTATTTCCCTATGCTGAGGCTTAGATCCATGGGGCCAGGCCCATCTGAGGAGACATAGCCTGAGCTGTCCTCACGTGAGTCTCCTGGTCCATCCCTCTCCCATGGTCTTTATTCCAGCTTTCATTCCTCATTTCTTGCTTCTCTATAGGACTTCTTCCTTTCCTATCTGGGCCACTTCTTGCAGGAAAGCTTCTAGCTGGGAGCTTTCCTCTGAGGGCTAGCCACCAACCAACACGCATGGGCACTGTCCTCCCCTTGGAGCTCATAGGTCACTCCTACAAGGAGACCCCTGTGGTCTCACTCACCACCCCACTGTCCGTGGACATAAGCCAGATCTGTTTGCCAAGGCCTGAGCCCTCATACTGAAGTCTCTGAAATAGTATTTTCCATTATTCCAAAGTCCACTGCGGTCTCCTATGAGGCACATATTTCTTCCAGTAGGTACCATTAGGATCTCTCGGCCCTCCCTCAGGCCTCCCCTCTGGGGTAGCCACTGCAGTCGCCCTCTTTGTAACATTGATCTCCAAATGCCAGACTGCAGAGGGAACCCATGATTGAATGGCACTTCATCCAAATTTAGTAAAACTTAAAATCTTACCATGACTCAAACTAAGTATTCTAATCTGAAAATACTCATAATTACAGCTTCTGCCTTTGGAGCATGGATGATGAGCCAGGTACTGTGCCATGAAGGTGACACATGTGATCACATTTGCCTCTCACCTCACCTCTCAGAGACACTTGTATCATTCATTCCTGGTTCACAGAAGAAGCCAAGACTCAGAGAAATTAAGTCTTTAGCCCAGAGCCACACAGCCTGGGAGACCTAAAGTCTTTTATTTCAGCAGCATCCCCTTCAGGTATGACCTCCTTTGCTGAGAGAGCAAAGGAGCTCGGGGCCCAACTCCTCGGCCTTGCTTTCTCCTACCCTTTCTTAATCCCTTTATCTGTGAAATTCTGTTTCTTACATGCAGACCTGCATTGAGCTTTTTCTTCCCTGCTTTGCAAAAATCCTCAAATGTTGGTATCGTAAAGGGACTTAGGGAGGCCTCTTAGCATACAGACACACAATGACCTGGAGATATCAGGGCTTGCAAGGTGTCACCAGGATTCTGGGGTGATGGCTGTCAGCGGTCTAGATCTAGAAGAGATTTGGAGGGCCTGCCTTGCTAGCTGGTAGCTCCCGTCTCCTACTGCAGAGAACAAGCACCAGAAACGGCTCCATACAGTTGTCAGGGTCCCATTGGCTGTCCCTGCTGTGGCCTGACCAGAGAGAGCAGCCCCATAAACGTCTGAAGCCCAGAGAGTGAGCCAAGTTTGGGAGGAGCTCCAGCCCCACACTCCCTGGGGCCCCGCTCCCTGCTCCAGCTCTGTCATTAGCAAATACAGATCTATGCCTGAAAATAAACACTCACCCAAAACTGGGTCAGTTCTCCTCCTTTTCATCTCTTTTTCCTCTCTTTTCTGCTGATGATCCCACAGGAGCTGAGGGGCTCAGCATGGAGGCCCGGTAGACCCGGAACGGTCGGCCAGCCCTAGCGGCAGAGGAAGGCCTTGGTGCAGGAACGAGGGAGCTGCGAAGTTATCCCCCTGAGGCCAGAACTGGCCCAAAGCTCTTCCGAGCAATTTGGCCCAGTTTTCTGGGGGTAGATGAGGGTGACTTTTCACTGAGATGGTCACTGCTTTGTCAGTTCTCGTTCAAATGTCCCCTGGGTTATAACACTGTCATTGCCTGTCCCAGGTCTCAGAGCACAAAAAGCTATTGCAGCTGCCTATTGTCCACCAAGACTATGAAATCGGAAAACATGCTGGGAGTTGAAATTGCTTCGTTGAAAGTGAGACACTGGAGAGCCTCCTGTCCTGTGACGAGCATGGCTGCGGGCGTCCCCCTCCACTCCCGCTCCTGGTCTCATTTCCTTGATCCCCAGGCCACGTCCCCCCTCGCTTTGCCCTGCCTTCCCGACTCCTGAAACTCTGGGAGGTGGTGGAAGCTGAGGTCTTGGAGCCAGATACACCTTTTCACTGTGAACCTACTTCATCCCACAGTAGTGGTGAGCAGACACATTTCTAGTCAAAGCCACAGCTGACTGGGCTAAGATGGCTCAATGGGGAAGCACCAGACTGAGCACTGGAGTCTGAGAAGCCTGGGTTCAAACCCTGGCCCTTTAGGGCCTGTTCCCTACAGAACTGGAAACTCCCAGCTCCAGGTTCTCCTCAGCAATGAGGGGATGATATAGTAGCTACCACACAGGGTGAGAGGGTGAGAAGCTAGCACTGCACGTGGCTCCCAGGAATCTCTTTGTAAACCATAGCATCAGCTGCTACAGGATGTCTAGGCCATTGTCCCTGGAAGCTCACATCATCTAGGAAGAAAGGTTTTGTCTTGGGCCTCCTATGCAGGCCTTCCGGCACGGGCATGATGCAGACATATCCATACCAGACCCTCACAGAATAGTGTGAACTATCTCATGAGTGGACAACCTAGACCTGAGGTCAGTGAGCGAGGTAGGACCTCTGTTGCCCTTCAGCAGTGAGCTGGGGTGGCTTCCCTACTGCCCAGGCCTGCCCTGCAGGGACCAAGGCTGAGGGTGCCTGCAGCGCACCCAGTTTCAGCCAGCCATGATGCACAGAGCATGGCACTCGGGGGCCTGCATTCAGCAAAGCAGCTCGGGCTTCATTTTTCCTGCTTGGCCTTCCATAGGATCCTCCCAACAAACTAACCACTGTTCTCGCTGTCTGCCATGCTTCCTCGGTTTTGTGCACTCACAGAGCCAATTTCTTCAGGGGGTAGAAAATCATCTACAAATAACAATTACCAGCTCCGCTCAGAAGGAATAGGCGGGGAGAGATAACCCTGCGGCAGGCTGTGAGACAACACAGGACACCCAGCCCATCTGTCCTCCCCGCCCCCACTCTCCCTACGCCATGTTCCCAGGGTCCTTTCTCCTTCTGTGACCAAGGCAGACCCCCACTGCCCACGAAAGGGATTTGGAAGTTGAAGAACAGAGGGAAAAAACATTTCTCAAAACTGGAAAATAGGAAATGACAGTGGACAGAGGGCAGGGGGCCAGGCCATCACAAAGCAGAGGCAGCGATTTGACAATGAGGTGAAAATTGCCACTGCCAATTGTCCCTGACACCCTGAGCTTTACTCATGGGCTTAAGGCAATCTGCCACTGGCTCAGGAAAACGTCAGCCAGGACCTGGTAATAGTTTAGTAATGGCCTGGTGACTCGGAATGAGATGGAAGGCTGCAGCTGTGCAGGGGAATCGCGCCTGTTTTTAACCCAAGATGATGAGATGCGGAAACAGTCCTGTCCCGCAGCCCAGCGCCTCTGGTGACTGAGCACATCAGCTCAGAAAGCCACAGGGACAGGGAGAACGTGGAGGAAAAGTCAGGCAAGGCAGGGTTTTAAAATGCACAGTTTGTGAGGGAGTGTGTGTGTGTGTGTGTGTGTGTGTAGTTCGGCTTTCCTACAGCTGTTTTAATGAATGTGCCTTCCCTTCTGGAGGCCCTCCTCCTTTTTCTAGTATATGACTACTTTATGGTAAATGGATTTTGATTCTGAAGCAAATTGACCTTGAAATAAGTTCCAGGATCTGAGTTCTTACACCCCAGATGCTGGGTTTGGAATGCAGACTGCTCATTCAGCAGATCCCGGCTCCATCATACAATCTGGAGGGGGAGCCCCTCAGTGTGTCAGCTAAATAGGCGAAGTTTGAGTTAGCGCGCTGGCTGCTGCTGCAGACTGGCCAGGGAAGATCTCAGGTGTGTGCCTCAGTTCTCCTTTCTGATTATGTGTGTGTGTGTGTGTGTGTGTGTGACTGAGGCTGTGCTTATGTTTAGGAATTGTGCTGTGACTGTTGGAGTTGGGGTCACATTCCTGCAAAACTGATCACAAATCAGTCATGTCACATGGGAACAGAAAATCCTTTATGGAAAGACAGTGTGTGTCATGCTCACGCACATGTGTACACACGGAAGCCAGAATCTGTATCATGCCTATGTTTAAGAAGGTTATCTTAGTTTTGGTTTTGCTCATGTCCTGACCCCTCTGTGTCCTAATGTCCTTTGTATCAGTAGGGTATCAGCATTAGTCGATTGATATTGTAATTTACGGATCGTGATGTGACAGAGTCGGAGACAGCAAATATTTATGGAGCATCCGCCATGTGCCTGGCAATGGAACAACTGTCTTCAGAGTGAGAAAGCCTAAGCAGAGCAGAGAGCGGGGAGCTGACTGCTGGTGCTCAGCATAGAGCAGGAATGTACTCACGGCTGCTGAGTGTTACACAGGACAGTCTGCTTGAAGGGTGGTTTTCAGGGCTACATTGTTCATGAACTGAACCAGCAAAACAGGGGTGCATGCAAACAAAAGTAAACATTCTCCACCCATTTTCAGCTTCCACAACACAAATTGTTTTAGAAACTAAGCTCTTACCTTGGGGATTTGTGTCCTTGTTGAGGCTGATGCAATGCAACGAATCACTGCAAAGATCCCCAGCTGCCTTTTCTAGGTGATAGGGGCAAATCTGGACCAGAGGCAGATAAGTGGGGGGAGGGGGAAGCACAGAGCATCCCTTGTGCCTCTGATCTTGAGATACAGGGTGGTGAAGCCACCACCTTAGAAGAAGTGGAGGGCTGTCAACTCAACCCCTCTGGGCCAGGACTGGCTGTTCTGATGTGGCCCAGGACCAAGCTTTGGGGAAGAGTGCTGGCAGAGAAATAGGTAGGAAGTTAGTGCCAAAACAGTAATTCCCAGAAAGGCTTTGGGCAGCTCTTTGTATGCTGTTCGTTCCTCTTCTGTGAGGGAGGCCTGTGGGAGTGATTTTTATAGCAGGAGCAGTTAGGTATAACTCTGGTTACAGTAGAAAGTCAATAGATCCAAGACCTCAAAAGTCCCCCAGAGGTTACTCAGTGCAGCCCCTTCCCCTAAGCTGTTCTATGTCTACAACCATTCCAGAACAATGGTGTTTTGTTTTAAATATTTCTCAGGAAGAATATTTCATAAAATCCCTATTGCACTTGTATAAAAACAAAGCCTAGCAGAAAAAGAACCAAATTTTCTCTGGACTATGGCCAAGTGCAATCGAAGATGAATACAGATGCATCAAAAGCAGTCAGTAGGCCAATGTGCCAATATACCTCTTCTCCGCGCCCTCTGGTGACATGCTTTCCAAATTAAATTGGTTTGATATTGCTCAGGGCTCCTATTTGACTCTGAGTCATTCTGGTGGGAGCAACAATTTCAGTTCAAAGAAGAGAGGTGGGCAGAAGTCTTTGCCCCTAATATCAAAAAGATGTGTTCCCTACTTTGGCCTCCCCAGTGTTCATATGAGACAGGGAAAGTGGAATTTAATTGCTGGTTGCAAACATTCCATAGCTGAATTGCCTTTTAGCAAGTGTAAGGAAAAGTGAGTGTCAAAAAACCAATAGGTTCTGGAAACAGATGGTTCAGAACACCTTCCGTGCAAGGATCCAAAGAAACTTGTTCTCATGAGCTAGAAGTTATGTGCTGTATATGGTTGCCAGTATGTATTAGTCACCAATTATTTGTGCTACCTACAAAAGATGGTATTCCTAACAAAACAACTGTGAAGAAGTAAAAGAAATAATTATTTGGGATGTTTTTAGAGCCTATGAAGAGTGACTAGATAGGACAAAAGTCCTGTGGATAAAAATATGCTGAGAATGGGAGAATTAACACTAGGATAAAGAGGTGTGCAAAATAAAAAAAGAAGGAAGGAGCGGTTCAGGGTTTTGCCCTTGGGGAGTGTGGGTGCAGCTTCTGAGATTCAGTAGCACTCCGTATTAAACGAGCTCAGAAGAGAATGCAGAGGCATGTGCCTCTGACAAAAGGAGAGAGATGTTCGGTGACACCCCAATAAGGAAAATGTAGGTGATTAAATGGAAACCTGACATGCTTATTTAATAGGGTTCCTTTCTTCTTGGACCACAAAATAATATAGATAGGCAGCCAGGATTTATCAGTCCCACAGCTGCTCCCACTCCAGTTTTCTATTAAAACCCCTAACACGGACAGAGAAACCTGGTAGATACATCTCTAGTAACATTGATGGCTGGGGCAAGAAACCACAGTGGGGGTCCAGATGATGGTTTCATCCTTTTAGCACGGGAAGGTGAGGCATAAAATGCAGAAAGAAAAAAAAGGCGGGGGGGGGGGTTGTGTATTAAGTACTACAACACAGGATTTTGTCTTTGAAACAATAGTTTACCAGACTAAAATGGTGGGCAGTTGGCAATAGACAGAATGTACCCATAAGTAAGAAAAGAAATGACAAGCTTGGCCAGACCATCAAGAGGACCATACAGCAAATCAAAAAGGAAGAAAAAAATTGTGGGAAAAGGAGAAAAATGCCAGAATGAAGCTGCAGCATTAGATCTTATAGGAAAGCAGGTATGGTATAGAAAGAAATGTGGTAAGTGAGGTGTCCAGGAAAACTATGGGGAAGAACACAGAAGTAATATTTCTTCCTCAAATGCCTGTATAATAAAGCACAGAACATAGGTAGTAAATAAAGGCAGTATGAGGTTTTACCCAAGGAGGTAAATTCTATGACTTGACGTGTAGCCCCATCAGGACTAGTTGAAGCGAAGTTTTCTTTACATTATTTTCTCTGATTTCCTAGCCCTGTAGATTGCACCGAGGTTCCCGTCATGTCCACTGCTAACACCCTTTCAAAGTCATCATCTTCTTTATAAACACTTTACTGGTTTTCCGTTTCTACTCTTTTGCCCATCCCTCCCTCTTATTCACCACTCATCATACAGAGTTACCCTTTTAAAACATAGATCAGATCATGTCACTCCCTGCATATAATCTCTAGATGGCTTCTCATCTTATGTAGAATACAATTCAAATACCTTAGCCTAGCTAGCAGGCTTTCATAATCCAGCCCCTGACTATTCCACAGACTCCTGTCTTATCAACCCCCTCGCTCACATAGCCCCAGCTACATGAGGCTTCTTGCTACTTCTCAACCTCACCAAGGATGCACATGCCCCAGGGCCTTAGCACTTACAGGTGCCTCTGCCTGAAAGGCTCTTGCCCCAGATATTCATGTAGTTCCTCAATAAATCCATTCAAGTTCATGTTCATATGTTATTGTTTAATGTAACACACTTTTCACTACCAGCTCTACTTTATCCTCCTCCATAACACATTGCTAACTAACTTTAGATCACATATTTATTTACTTATTACATATTGTATCATAGACTGATTTCTGTGATAGCAGAAATTTGGTCTGTTGGTTACTAATATATCCACAGGACCTAAAAGAGTACTTTGTACATTGTAGGTGTACAATAACTATTAGGGAAATGAATGAACTAATGAATCCTGACTAGAAACTGCTACTCAGATGACACCAGTCACTAGCAGTCATTGGATACCACCAGAATACAAACTTCCATACTTTGCATGATGCAAGAATACAGAAGACCTAAATGATGCAACATGAGAGCATGAATGGAATTCAGAGCTGACTGAGCCCACTCTTTGTTAAGATACTGACACCCGAAAACATCTTATTTGTAGTATTCATATAATGACTGACGGTCCAGACAATAACATAGGCCTCTACATTTACTAAGTAGAGTTTTGCTTATTTACACTATACAGCATGATACTTGTCCTCTAAAATATATAATTCTACTTGGGGAGACCAGATGTATTAATTTGACAGTAAAGTTGAGAACATGTGTAAAGTAGGATAGACAGTATAATGCATCATCGGGAGATGAAGAGGGAAAGGGAGAAATGTTCCCTGGACATTGGTGAGGGGAGCTTTGTGGGTGCATACCTGGGGACAGACCTGGGCAAATGGAGCAGGTGCTATCTGTCCTTAAGTGCAGACCACAGGTCAAGAGTCCCTATAGAAATGAAAGCTATAAACTAGAACTGAAAGGGTTGTTAAATGTGAGATTTTATGAGACAGACAGCCCATGTTTGGGGGCCTAAATAGCAAGATAGAGCTGGAGACAAAATGTTCCTTCAATCTATCATTGGAAATGTGGGAATCAGCACATTAGCCAGGAAAGCCAGGTTTCTGAGCAAGGTGTCTGTAATTGTGGGTGTGATGGGTACTATGTGCAAGACGTTAGCAGTCAGTAGAGGCTAACAAAAGGCCTGGAATAAGAACAGGAGGGGCCTTCCACAGGGATCCAAGCCAATCAGTGGGGAAGATAGTCCCTGGTAGGGATTAAGTCAGGGGTAAAAAGTCAGCAAATTTTATATATTAACAATAATGTGACCTCATGAGTATCCACAAGCTAGGGAGGGCTGGGGAAAGATGAACAGAAATAAAATAGGAGAATTGTTATGTTTTATTTATCTCAGAGTTTGCATAATCTCAAGTAAACAATCATGAAAGCTGAGACTCAAATCCCCAGTGCACGTCTGGGCTCTGTCATCGGCTGCCCCGCACAGCCACGGCCACTCATTCGGATGCTTAATGTAGCTTAGTATTCAAAAACATTTTTGGAAAGAATGAACAAATAATTTATTTCTTGCTTGAACAGTTTATTTATTTATATTAACATTTTGTTTATTACCTCTAATTTGACCAGATTATTAAGTTAACCATTATTTGGTAGCCAAATTTTGCTGCCCAAACAGAATACGAACTGATTATATGTATTCTGTAACAACACAGATAAAAGAAGGAAAATGGTTCATAAATGGGCTGCATTTCTGTTTCTGGGCTTCTACTTTCTGTTGCATTCAATAGTAGACAGTATGAGAAGGTGGGGAGGTATGCTGACTTCCCCCTAATGTGTCCCTCCCTCAGGAACTCACCAGAGATCATCGGCACGGGGCCCTTCGGCTAATAAGCAAGGAAACCAAACTGACGCTCCACGGACTGCCAGTCAGTTGGCATTCACCTCCTGAAGTTGTATCTTTGTGTTTGTCATAGACACACTGGTTGCCTTCTCTCTAGGAGATCTTGTTGGTACATTGACCTTCACACTGTAGTTCTTCAGAAGAAAGAAGAAAGAAAAGAGAGAGAGAGAGATGGATGGAAGGGGGGGAGGAAGGAAAGGAAAAGAAAAGAAGAGGGAGAAATGGTTCTGAAGAAACAATTTTTCTCGGACCATCTTAGAAAACTCACAGCAGGATGCCCACAACACTGGACAGGGGGAGCCCATGATTACACAGCCATCCCTTTAAACTGGAATTTTTACTTTGAACATTACTTCACGATGAGCCCACCATGTGGAGGAGGGACCTAGCCAAGAGGTCATGTGGGCACAGTGCAGAGTGCGAAACTTGCAGTCAGAAGATAGAGATTGAGTCCTGATTCTACCAGGTGAGGGCTGGGTGGCCTTGGGAAAGTCACTCCACCTCCCTGAGTCCCAGCTCCTCCAGTGGAGAGGACAATACTGCCTCCCAGGACTGTTTTGGGAATCAGATGGAAATATATATGAGAAGAGCTTGCACCCGGTAAATCCATGTGCAAGTACTAGTTATCATTAAAATGAGGACCTTTTTGTTGTTCAATAACTGGCAGCCCTTGGCAAAAGTCTAAGACAGACACCGTGCTATTTACCAAGCCCCATTTTATGCCAGATCATGTTCCAGAGCCCAAGTTCTTCCATTTGAAAATTGTGTGTTCCACTGCTGGCATATTTAAATGAAAATTCATTTGGATGGCAACATGCTTGGAGCTAGACAGCGGTAACTAAATAAACAAATAATCAGCGATGGATTAAGCCTCGATACTGATGAGAATGCAGAGCACCTGCAGTGCCCCCAGCCTGGGAGTGATCAGAGCTGATGGTCCTCAGGCTCCAGCGTGTCACCCTCTGGCCAGGCCCCCTCTCCCTCCCATGGAGGAAAGCACGCTGTGCAATTAAGCATCTAATGTGTATATAGGAAGTGGGGAGGGGTTGACGGTTTGTGCTTAACTTCTTCTTTTTGTGTCCTATTTTTCCTCTGTGGTTAAGCCAAGGAAACACTTGGTGCCTGTCCTGTATTTGGAGAGCAAAGCATGGAGGGCAACAAGTCTCCGAAGGTTCAGAACTTAAGTCCCCACATCCACTCTTATCCAACAGAAGCAGTTGCTTTGACAAAGTAGCCAAAGACTCAGTTCTTCCTGTGAAAAGAGCAGGGGGGCCATACTGGGGTGTTTTTCCCCCCAGTCCTTCCTTGGAGGGGCTTGTGCTCTGCTTGGGGGCTGAGTCCTCCCATGCGTGCTTGAAGAGGCAGGTGGATGGCAGGGCTCAGATGCCATCTTCCCAGTTCAGCCTGGCAGGCACTGCATCAAGGTCTGGCCTGGGCACCCTGTCCATCAGTGTCCTGTCCATTTTTCAAGGACCTGACACACCTCCCAGCAGCACTGTGTGCCTGGGCTCTGCACAAAGATACACTGGCCAGCTCTGTGACCTCAGGGACATTGCTTTAGTGTCCTCATCTATAAAATCATCCCAGTGCTATTCACCTCACTGAAGAGCAGTTCTGAGTATTTAATGTAGCCATCCAATCACAGAGTTAAGAAGGCATCTGCCACCTGGTAAACCATGGACATTATAGAAAGTCTCTCTGGACTGCTCTTCCCCGATGGCCACAGGGCCCTCCTGAGCATGTTGCGCCCTTTGTAAGCCTATTCCCCGAGTGCCTGTCACTGAGGGTATACATCATGCCCACACGTACTTTTCTAGCACTCACAACATTCAGCATTTTGCTGAGCACAGAATGGGCATTTAAGAAATGATTGATTTGTTTACACAAGTCTATTTTGCTTCATGAACAGTGAACTAGAAAGTCAGAAAACCATCCATGTTAATCAGGAAGTATTCCATGGCCTGTACAGAGAGCAAGGCACTCTATCTTTGGCTTATGTTTGAGTTTGCTGGGTGCTTTCATTCACTCTCTCCCGAAACATGTCTCCTGAGTGCCAGGCATCTGTGAGGTGGTGCCACGGACCAGGGCAGCTGGGGCTCCCACCTCCCCCGAGCATGCCCTTCAGTGGGTTTCAGTCGGTGATCTGCTTGAAGTATTTTTGCTCTTTCAAAAAAGAAAAAATCAATGATTCATCATACTTAAAGAACTCCATAACCTAAAATGCTTGATGGCAGGTAAGGAATAGCCTGCATTTTATTATGTTTCCCTGTCTTAGAACTGAAAACAGAGTCACCGTATCAGACACTTTGCCGAGCAATCATGTGGAGAAACCGCCTCATTTTTCAAAACATTCTAAGTTTTCATGCTGAGCTACAGATGTGGCTGGTCACCCTGCTAGGCCATGGGGAGCTCCCTTTCTTATTCCATTCCTGTTATGGGAAGAGGAACATCTGCATCTTCAGGACTCAAGAGTTGCCCAAACACACAGAAGGCAATTCAGTCACTTCTTAGGATACACAGAAATTAGTCCTATGGAGACTTTTTCCAGAAAGAGAGAGAGGCATGGGGTTGAGGGAGATGGAGGAAAGAAGGAAGTCTTTGCATACCTTTTTTTTTTTCAAATTGTGTTTGAGTATAATATTCATGAAGCCAAGTTCACAGAACATCAGCTCAGTGAGGTGTAACAAACTGAACACACCCAAATAGCCAGCACTCAGACTGAGGACTAGAACACAGAGCACCCGCATCCCCACCCTGGCAACCCACACCCCCAGGCTGATCTCCAGCTCAACTTCCAGCAGCTCAAGCAAATTGGCCTCCTTTCCATCTTCCATGAACAGGATATGTTCTCCTCTGCCACTGGCTTCTTCTGTTCAGCATTGTGCTATGAGATTCATTCATGTTGTTGCCTGTATTTCTGTTTGCCATTCTCAATGCTATAGTATTCCATTGCGTAAATATGCTGCACATTAAGGGAATTATTGTATCAACTATTCCCAGAAGAAGAAAAAAATTAAAAGCTGAAACACACGTAGAGAATATACCTATTCAATATATAGTGAGAAAGATATCTAACTGTACCAAGACATTTAAACTTCAAATATTCCTTTGTAGTAATTAGGAATTAGTGCTGTAGTAATAATTAGTAACACTACAAAAAGGATATGAATTATTAATCATCGTAACTGTTAATGCTTGTTAGGAGTCTGTTTGGGTAAAGAGTTCTGTTTCATCACCAAAATGAGTGGTGGGGTGTGAAAAACACATTAGTCATGGAATCACAGCTATGGACCCTTAGCTATTCACTCAAATTGTGGCGGCTTACCTCAGTTGCAGGCAAAGTATTTGTCAATAAGAAATGTCAATCTTTAAAATACGGGTTTTGAAATTTCCTATGTGTAGAGTGGCAGCAAACATGGCCAAGCACAAAGTGAAGGGTGTAGAGAGAAGACAGGCATGAGTCAGAAGACAATGGGATGCTCACTTAAATGATCAGGAGAGAATGAGAGAATCAGCAAAGGGGTGAGGTCCCTGCACACTCTGTACTTTTTTCCACCTGTGACCCATGAATAGAGTTCTTAGACCCAGTTCTTCTCAGGGAAGCAATTTGCATCCTCTGCTTCATTGTTTGCTGAGGAAGCATAAATACATAAATAATAAAAATATCCCAGTTCTCCTTCCCCAAATTGCTTCCTCCATCTGCCTCTTACCAGGGAATCCACCTTGTGAATTACAGTTGCTTGGGCAAAAGCTCTGAGGAATCTCTGTGCTTATCTCCCTCCCCTGCACCCAGTGATAAGATAATGAGATGCAAGGCTGGGGTGTGTTTGACAAGCTGGTTTCCGAGCAGGCCTGTTGGGAGACTCACGGGCTGAGACTGGAGATTAATTAATGCTAAAAGACAAAGTTTGATGTGGCAATGAAATTTCGATTATAATAATCTCTAATTATCTTGTACCATGAGCTCCCTGACTCTCCCAGGTGTTTCTTCTTGGTTGGAAATTGCTATTTGTGCATTAAGTAAAGCAGATTGCATTCTGGGGGGTAAGGTGAGGTATGTGGACATTGGAAGAGGATGCCCGCTGTGCAGCTTGGAAGCAAGGGAGTGTCTGGAGGATCTCTGAGGAAAGTGTAACACTTCAGGAATGTGAACTTGGCACTATTTCCTAAGTGTAGAGGAGGCAAGATGAATGAAATTGTTTTAAAGAAGCCCAACTGAGCCAGAATCCTTATCTCTTGACTGTTGACCACCAGGCAGAGACCCTCTTTGCAACACTGTGCCACCTCTATGACTATTGGAGGAAAAAGTGTCCTTCCGGAGGACAAATCGAGGCTCATCTTTCCAGGTACTATCCAGGGGTCCTTCTTGTGCTAGGAATTCCCTCCTGGGAAAAAACACAAGTCCTGGTGTGTCAGTGCTTGGACAAAGCAAATGTAACCCACACACAGGAGGGCAGGAGTTCCTTATTGCCACTGCAGAAAGCTCATGCCCTAAGTCCTCAAAGTCCAAGTATATATGGCACTAGCTGTGTCCGAAAAGGAAATATGGACTATTTAAGGCTGCAAAACTTCCATTCTGCTTCAAGAATACTTAGAAAGATTGGAGAACTAGTCAAGCCAGGTGAGGGAACGGGCAAAACTTACCTTCTGGAAGAACGTGGAGGAAGGACAGGGGGAGGAGACAAAAATATCTCATGCTTGACACACTCTGAAATCAGTAGGACTTTCTAGAAAATCACCTTAATTACTAGTGGATTTTCCTCAGGTGACTCCTTCCACTTAGCCACAGTGGAGGGGGCCACAGCATCACTGAGCTACAAGGACAGATTGTTTAGAGCTTGGCCACACACAAGCTCTGTGGACATAGGCAAGTTAAGGAACAACTCAAAATCTGTTCTTTCATTTGTGAAATGTAGGAAATAATAGTTATTAACAGCTCACAAAGAGTATTTTAATGTAATAGTGTATTTGGCACAGTGTCAGGCAATACATACTTAATAAATATGGCTGTTACCAAGAATATTTTAAGCCTTCCTGCATCCTTTGCTTAAGCACAAAGACACTTTTAGGTTCAATCATGAGTGTGTGTGTTTGTGTATGTGTATTAATATTTAAGAATTAACTGCTCATCAGTTTTATTTGGGGCATGTCTGGTAGCCAAGAGTCAGACACCTCATACCCAACCCTAATTACTCTGCTCTCCAAGGTAATCACCGCCTCTGGCTGAATCTCACTATATGACAAGGGTATATTGCTGGTTCATCCAGAACAAGGACTGCCTGAGTTAAAGCTGGGAGGGAACTTTCTCACTGGAAATAGAAGACTAAAAGAGTAGGCTGAAGTACTGTCAAAGCTTTTTAAAAATCAAAAGGGGCCCCTAAGGAATTGCTACACCCTTTGGGCTGGTATCCATCTGGGGAGATGAGTCAGGTGTCCAACATCTAGGGATGCAGGACACAGGTAAACAGAGTAAAAAGGAGGTGGACACAGGTCCTGCAAAGAGGTAGTTGACTGACTCATTTTGGGGGCATCTGGTGCATGGTGTGGGGTTGACAGGGACCAAGCTGAAGAGAGAAGCAATAGGCAGAACCCCTTAGCCTGTGCTTAGCTCTCTACTATGCTCCTGGGTTGGGAGTAGAGAGATCTTGTACAGTGCCCTTCTGAAGCTTGTAACTGATGGTTTGGGGAATTTTTCTATCATCCTATTAAATGAAGATGACAGAGGTCTTCCCAGGGACTTAATATTCCATGAAGAGTAAAGCTGTGTGGTTGCAAATACATTAAAGATTTTTTAGAAATACAGAATGCCTAAGTCGCTTCATATAAGGCTCTCTTAGTCTGAACATTTTCAGTCATGCCAGAATGAAGCCCGGTATCGATCTAAACCCAAGGAAGCTATATCGTTACCCACACCCCACCATTCCAAGTTTGCATGGCTGTCCAGCTTCCGAAATGGTCTTATACTTGGAAAAGTTTTGCATCCTTACCTGAAGGACCCTTCCTTTCTGAGCAGAGGGTTCTGAGAATAGGCAACTCTATGGTGAGGAAATGGGCTTACATGGGAATCCATACATTGAATAATTGGCTGGCTGGGGAGAATAGGACACTCTATCTCTTCTTACACACACTTATCTACTTAAAATTGCTTCTACTGATGGAAGCCTGAGGAATAAAGCAGCTCACTTACAAGAAACACCTTGGAGGATGCATGAATACATATACACTATTTTAAAATGGGAATATTTACATTTGTTTGGTTTGGCTGAACAGAGGACTGAACCTCATTTGCTTTCCATTAGACCCACAATCTGTGTGCAAGAACAAAAGATTCATATTTGTATTTTGCTAAAGGAGTGCATCTGTTAGGACTAGGTTTAACGGCAAGTAATAGACACCTGAAAAACAATGGCTTAAATAATGTAGAAATAACTTTTTCATATATAAATTTTAAAGGCAGGCAGTCCAGGGTTGGTCTGATGATTCTTCAGTCATCCAGTACCAGGGCTCCTCTGCACCAGCCGGAGTGTGACTCTTGGCCTCATGGTCTTGGTTGGAGCTCCAGCCATCACACAATTCTCCTTTTGAACAGCACAAAGGGAAGAGGAAAGATCAAAGGGCATCAACCAACTACGTTTTAGAACAATTCTTGGGAGCTTCCCCCAACCTTCCTGTTGGCTAGAACTTGATCACATGGCTTCATCTAACTACAAAGAAGGGCAGGCCATATGTTCCACTAAATATTGGAGATCATGAAGGTGAGAATGGATATTGGGATAGAAAGATATCTTCACCTTGGATCAAAATAAATCTGTTACATTTAATATCCAAAATTCTGATATTCCCAGGAGGAGACGCTTCTCAAATATTTTTATCTCTCTTTCAACTTAATCTTCAACTTAATCTCCTAGCTTTGGAAATCTGGATAAACCGTTTTAAATGAAATCTAGGGAAGATCTTGAAAATTTTCAAGTTTGCTTGGCTCTTCCCTTTTCTCAGTGTTACTCCTTCCCATACTCTGCTTGAGCTGAATAAAAATCTTTGCGCGGTAGGAGTTTACCAGTTCTGACAAATTGAAATTATTATTGAAATTATTTTCTCTTCCTTGGCATTCACATTTCACACATAGACCACATAGCCTAGTAATGGAAATGAGTCTTACAGTCAGAAAATAAGTCCAGAGTCAAGAACTGTTAATATATGATCCAAGCAAGTTCCACTAGGCTCCTTTAGAAACTGACATTTTCTTTCTTACATCCCTCTGGGTCAGATCATGATAATCGCCTTTTGCACTGGGATCTCTTGAAGGTTAATTAGTTATCTGTGTTGTAAGTTGAGCCTTTTATTGACTGTTTTCTTTCCTTATCTCAGGCACATTACATGAAAATTTAACTAGGGTTTGTTCAGGATTTAGAATCCTTTTCCTCTGAAAACCTAATATTGAATGATATCTTTGTGATACTATTCTTCAGAGCAAGGGAACCAGTTTGGATGAACTATACTGAAAGTAAAACTGCTTTCAGGAACCAAAAGCTTTCACCAATGTCTATTGTCTCGTATGTTCCACGATGGCCAGCTGCTTTTAAATATCCTCTAGTAAACTCTGTTCTATTAGAGTGAAATCAAATAATTAAAGAAATATCGCATAGTGGTTAGGAACTCAGGCTGTATTTGGAAATACATGGATTTTAGTAGGGCTCTCGTCCTTACTAACAGTTTGCTTAATCTTTCTGAGTTTCAGATTTGTCACTTGTTAAGTAACAGTAATAATTCCTAGTGTAGAGTATTATGAAAAGTTTATGAGACAATGTATAGAGGTTGCTTAGCTTACTAAGTGTTCAATAAAAGTGTGTGTGTGCATGTCCGTGTGTCCATGTAATAAACACTTAGTGCTTAAAGTACCTAAACAGACAAAAATCACAAAAAGTGATTTCCTAGACACAGAGAAAGTACCCAATCTGATAACATTTTCAATCAATTTAACTTCTCAATGTCAGACTCCGTTTCCTGTTTGTGTTTTCAGAGCCAAGATGGATTTTTAAATCAATGTATATTATTTTCTAAAAGTTTCCTCTAATGTTAATAAAAGAGATCAAAACCATTAAGAGATTGGATAATTGCTTTTAAACTACAAGTTCTCACTATAGACCATAGTAATTGACTCACGACTTAAAAGGATGTGGAAATAAACACTGAAATACTTCCTCCCACTTTCCCATTAATTATGTCATTATTTTTCCATTGTCATTCACTTTTGTTTCTACAGTTTTCCAGTTTTCATAAGAGTTTGGTCCTAATTATACATTTAAATGCACTAAAGTTGCACAACAAAAGAGCTGTTCACCTGTTTCCTCCGTGTTGATTGGCTCATGCATTTTTACATGTTTGAGAAGGTCTGCCCAAGTGCTTTTTCTGGGGTCACATTTTATTTCCCACACATTTTAGTAAAACACTGCTTTCAGATCATCTAGTATTGAATCATACCTTGGAGAAGTCTGAATTCATTTTTTTTTTTTTTTGCTTTTCTTTTTTCCTCTAGATGCCAGATGATTCTCAATTTATCCTCAATGTGGTATTATGTGACAAGGTTATGTTTCAGCACCAACCATTCTGAAAGAGTTTTCCAAGAAACAGAGTACTCTGTTGATCTCCAGATTAAGTTATTCCTTAATTTCAGGGCTATTCTCCCATCTTATATACTTGAATACCTTTTCAGTGTAGTTAATAGGTTTTTTCAGTTCAGGTGTACCACTTTATCTTATGCTGGATTCACTTTACATGCATTACCTTCTTAATTTCTTTAAGTACTTTATCTTTTTTCTTCAGCATTTATTAAGAATATCTCAAGTCTTTCCTTTACACCAGTAACTGAATTGTGCATTGTGCCTCCTCTTTTATTACTGGCTTCCGGTAACATTTATTGATTAGTAAGCTAATTTATTGATTAGTATTAATTAGTGTAGATAATTATTGACTTTGATCCTGAAATGATCCTCAGTTAGGGCCTCAGATCCATAGTTTTACTTTTTCATCTCAGACTGTTATTTTTCAGTCTTTTCTTTAATTCTTATTTTAATTTACATTCATGCTCTTGTACAAAATAAAGCACTCATGGAGCATGAGCTCCTGCATGTCAAGTTATATATTCTTTCAGACACAGTTCTTCATGACATTTGCAAGCCAGGTTCCTTTCTTTATTTCTAATTTGGTCTTTTCCCTTTTTTCTGTGATATGTTGGCAGAGCTGCCTCAGCACTTCCTTTCTTGTTGATTATTTTTGGGCAGCTTGGTTCAAACCATCTATTTGTTCTGATTTTCTCTTCTCACTGCATCCGGGACCTGTTCGGAGAGCCAGGTGTTTGGCATTCTAGTCCCCAGAACCACAGGTCAAATGAGTCTGTTTGAAGTATCTCTTAATAATTGGGTACTGATTGATCCTCTCACATTTTGTTAGATGTACATTCCAAGGGCTTTCTCCTGAGCTTTGGAGTATTTCATTCGGGAACACTGAAGACTTCACTGTGGTCGGCAGGAAGCCCGTCCTTTTTGAGAGGCTGTTCTGTTTCCTCTTCACCCATTTTACCAATATTTTCTGTCCTGTGGACTTTAAATGGAACTGTATTGAAAATGAGGTCCAACAAAAGTGATTATTATGGCTGGATTCACCTCTGAAAGTCAGAGTTTTCTATAAATTTATTAAGATTGCCTTAATCTTCCAAACTTTTTAAAGAGTTTGCTGTGTATACTTCTCAGCATTTCATGCAAGGTTTTCTCTCTCTGTCTCTGTCTCTCACACACACATGCACTAACAGCCATGTGATTTAGAAAAGCAAACAGCTGGACATAAAACCTGTTTTTGTTTTCCTAATGAATCAAAACTCCTACCATGGAGAGCAATTTCAGAAAAGTGTTGGGAGGTATTCTGTTCCTCTTGGTATGTCATGTTTAGCCAGTGCTCATTAGGGGTAGAACAAGAAAATGAAAGAGACAAAGTCATGAATATCCAAAGCAAACCAACTCTCTCTCTTCAGGGCTAGGTTGAACCAGAACCCTCCTGTGAGCTGTTTTGAGTTGCGGAACTGTTTGCAAACGAGCTTGGAGTACACTGGGTACTAGGGGATGGTTGGTAAATTCCATTGCACTTTACCAGTGAGCTACAAAAGCACTGGATAATATGTTATGAGTTTAGATCCGTTTGATTGCATTGTTGCAAAGTGGGAATTGTTTTGCAACATAGATTCTTAATCACTGAGGCATCTATGATTGAATGCGTTGAAAATTGGCTGAAATTGAAAGTTAACTATACTGCAGACGGCTTATTCTGGTGTATAATTGAAAATAAATTCTAATAACTCTTCTCGAAAGAGCTGCTCAGAGGAAATTTCAAGCCCCCGAAAAAAAAAATGCTTTCTCAAAGTGACTCTTCCTCAGCATAATGTAGTTATGAAAATAAAGCTTTCCTCTAAGCCTAAACTAGTTTTTCTGTGATTTGAATGCATTGGCCAAAAAATATGTTGATACTGAACACTTGTTAACTTGCTCTGTATTGTGTCTCCCAAGCCTTCTATTCTGGAGAGGTCTTATCATTTCTCTTTGAAGTTACTTTAGGATCATTTTACACACAGACAACCCAGCAGAAAAAAAAAAGTATGAGCTTTTTCAATCAAACAGCCTTAAGTTTGAATCCTTTCTCCAGCTTTTACTAACTTTGTGACATTGGTAATTAATATTTTCTGAGCTTTAGCTTCTTTCTATGAGTTTAATAGTAAAATATAATATTCCCTGCTTTGTATGGTTATCTTCACTATAAGAAATAGTACACCTACATGAAGAATGTCTCGTACATAATTGGCACTCAGCACACTGAAGAAATTATATGTGGATATGTGTGTATAGATGTAAAGTCTGTATATCCATCCAGCTGTCATTCATACATTCATACCTTGCTTAGATACTTATTTACCCAATTCTCCACAGCCACAGGCAGCAATTGAATACGAGAATCAGGAGGAGACCCTGAATCCCAACTAGGAAGAGAAATTTAATACTCTGGCCCTGAATTCTCAATGACTAGAATTTCAATCCTGCGCCAGATAGTTACCTCTCTCAACATCAATTTTTCCAACTATAAAATTGAACAAAGGTCTTACATATTTCATTAGGTTATGGTATGTGTTAAATAAAATAATGCTGGATACTTGTTGCATATTAAGTTCCTTTGAAATGTGCATTTGTAAGTGTAGCTGAGCCAGTTCTGCTCAGTTTCAGAGCCCAGTATACAAAGAATGGGCTCCAGAACCAGACAGATCTGGGCTCCCCCAGATTCCTCCCCTGACGGGCTGTGTAACTTGAGCACATCACTGCACATCTTCTGTGAGGCCATGTTGCCATATGTAAAATGGAGAGTCTAGTATCTCCCAGTGTAATAGAGGGGATTTACTGAGATGACATACATGATAGGCACTAACCCAGGCTGGCTGGGTGCCATTGGCCTCTTT
This sequence comes from Smutsia gigantea, assembly GCA_032199065.1. Taxonomy (NCBI): domain Eukaryota; kingdom Metazoa; phylum Chordata; class Mammalia; order Pholidota; family Manidae; genus Smutsia; species Smutsia gigantea. The sequence continues at coordinate 110,153 of JAVSCE010014099.1, read as the reverse complement.
GTAGGCAGAGTTGAACTTTGGCATTGTTTTTTCCACAGTGACTTCTACTAAGAAGTGGCTAGATAGTCATCTTTCAGGTCAGGCAAGAATCCAGATTGGCCATCAGAGCTGGCAACTTTCATCCAAAGAAACAGTGCACTGTTCACCTCTCCACTGCTGAATGAGACTTCTGCTTCTCTGCCCAAGGCAATGGAGGCCAACATGGATCTCCAAGCTGTCCACTCTGCCTCCTGGTTTGCTCCAAAACCAAGTCCAGTGAGGTTTGCCCTACATGCCCAGGACCCCCACCTCTGGCTGGCTTTGGATGCTGCTCCTGAGCTCGTTCTCTCTGTAGAAGGCCAGAGTAATTCTCCATGGGAAAAAAAAATTAAATTGTAAAATGCTGAATAGCAGGAGGAGAGACACCCCAGCCGCTAGGGAAGAAATCTTTAAGGTCTCAAAAGAATGGGTGTACATGTTGTGTGTGCTCTCAGACCCTCTGCACACAACTGTATCCCATCTCCTTCCCTGGTGTCCAAACTGGCTTCATCAGCCCCATCTGTTATCTCAGGTCCTTTCCAGTTGGTCCATTATCCCAGCCATGTTCTCTAGGTTGCCCCTGACTTTGCCAGTTAGCAGTTTTACCTACTCATCCCTCCAGCTGGAGAATGAAGCCTAGTCCCAAATCAAGGCTGTTAAGCTACAACAGATAACTGGTCCCCTCTTATTCTTATTAAGGGTGATCTTGTGTGCCTCAATGCTGCTGTCAGCTCACCTGCACCACCACCCACTTCCTTTACAGTTCTTGTGCCCAAGCCAACAGAATAAAAACACATTGTCCCTCAAAGGATATTTTGCATAAAATTTTACCTCCCAAAAGCCAAGCTAGCCCTGTACCTTGCAGAGATGTAAGGATGAGACAAAAATGAAAATACTTGGAACTAATATGCTCTCAAAACAGTAGAACTTTCTATTTGCTTCCCAGACTCACATTCCAGTCCTTTCCTGAAGCTCAGCTTCTCAGATGACTGATAATGAACAAGTGACAGTCTCCTCCTGTGCTCAATATCTGTATCCCACCAGGTCCCATGGCTGTACCAGGCATAACATGGCCTCAGTAGTGCAGCCACAGTTGTCTGAAGAGCTCCTCGTAGTCTGACAAAACCTGGTCCTCAAGCAATGTGACCTTTTCTGGTATAGATACATCAGTTCATGGAAATCACCAATTACAAGAGAATTCTGCCCCTATTGATAAGGTTAGGAACATTTTAATCATAGGAGAGAGTCAGGTGGGACAGTCTGCTGAGTTTTAAAAACTTAGGAAAACTTTATTCAAAAGCAGTGTTAGAAAGATGCCTAATTAAAGTAGACCTCAGTTTATACTGACTCTTCTCTACCGCAATAGTTATAATCAAACAAATTATAAAGATAATTTATATTATAAGGATGCAATGCCTTAAAAAAAGGAAAAGAAAGATTCTAATCAGTAAATTAGATAAAGGAGGCATTATTCTGGAATTGCTTTGGCTGAAACAGGATGAGCTGGCCTCGAGTCATACCTGTAATGACAGCCCAGATATCTACACCCCCCTTTCAATGGTTTGAAGGCCAAACCTTATGCATGGTTTGTGTTTTGGAAAGCTAAATTGTAGCTCCAGATTTTGCCACTAAATAACTGGCTGGTCTTGAGCAACCTCTATGGCCATAGTTTTATTATCACCAAAATAGGAGCAATATAATTCTCCCTGCCTGCCTGCCATTTGAAGACAGTTTTAAAAGTTGAAATTTAGAAAATAGTAATGCTAACAACAGTAGCTTAGACTTGAGGTGTGCTTATAGGCCTTCCTCTAAAAACTTTTACATGAATTAACTTGCTCAATCTTCACAAAGTGGTTATTATAATTACATTCTTTGGATAAATGATTTACTGAGGCACAGAGAGTTTGAGAAACTTGACTGAGGTCACACAACTAGTATGTGGCAAAGCTGGGATTTAAAACCAGGCCAACTGAGCCCAACGTTCAGGGCTATGTCACACTGTCTCCTTAACAGATTTAAGGAGGTGGTCTTAACTACCACACTACACTACACAGCAGTATGTGTAGAAATGCCCCAGAATGTTAAGATATTTGTTAGAATAGAGAGAAATGCACTAATACCATTTGGAATGGACAATTATACTGATGCTTGTTTTTTTCTTTCCTGATTTGGGGGATTTCCTAAGAAGTTGCTGACTGGACCTTCTTCTCTTTGCTGATAGCATTTATTTTCCAAAGAAAATTGCTGTTTGTCAAATAGGATTTGAGAGTGGAAATGGCGATACTACTTTCAATAAAGAAGTCTTAGAAGTCTAAAAGCAATGACGTGCTTTCACCTCACACCACAGACATCCTACGTGGTAGGTCAGGTACACGCTCCTAACACACCTGGGAACTGCATGAACTTAACTTAAAATACTGTTAAACCCGGAAGTACAAGAGTCTCAAACTTTGCCCCTCCCCACCCTACACAGACCTCTCTGACACTCTCAGGAAAGGTTAGCAACCTTTCAAAAGGTGGGTGGCCGAATTCCCCTCCGGGTCTGTTGAGCCAGGGAAATGCGAGTATCCATCCTGGGAGAGGGTGGAGGCGGAGAAGCTCCAATTCTGAGAATATCTTTCTGTTTTCTGTCCTTTGTGATTTCGTGCTGGTCCTGTAACCTCCTTGCAGCTGGGAAGGATGTAGTCTTCAATGGGCTTTGTAAGCCTGAAAGGAATATAAAGTCAGATGGGAAGAAACAGTACTTCTCATGCTAGAAAGATAAATATTCACAACTTATGATTGTGACACTATGATGAAGACTAAAAACAAAAAGTGGGGATTCAATTAAGGTGTAGATGCACACATCTCAAGACAGATCATTCACAGAGGAGGTGCAGCCTTTGGTGCATTCGCACCTTTGAAGGTAAAGCTCAAGGAGGACAGTTACCCTTCCCAGCAGAGCGCCCCTGCAGGCCCTCATAAACCAATTTTGGGGTTGCCTGAATCTTGGGATTGACCTAATTTGCCATTTCTTGTCGTGTTAATGAGTCTAACCCTACACCACTGTTTTGGAAAAGAGCTTGCAAAGTGAATCCAGAGGCCAGACTGCAGGACCTCGCCCTCCCCAGGCAACTTCAATTAACTGCTCTGATTCCTAAACTTGGGGACTCCACCTAGCTTAATATGGAAATTAAAACCTGTGAGGTGTGTAAAACTTGTAGATGTCCTTGGACCACCCACTCCCAAATCACCAAATCAGAATCTCCAGGAGGGACCGAAACATTAGTATTGTTTAGAATCTTCACGTGATTCTGATGCACAGCAGAGGCTGAGGATGATTATCTGACCTGTGGTTTCTCCTCATCAGTGACCAACAGTTGCTCATGTCCACCTTATGTTCACCTGCCAGATTACAAAATTAAACAAGTTACTTTTGATTTCCAGACACTAAAATTAGTACTGTATGTTTGTTGTCAGTACAAACACAAAAGGAATCATGGGAATGATTTGCTCCAGAGATCTGAAATTAGTCTACATGAGGGAACGTGAGTTTCTAGGCTCTGTCCCTCTTGTTTACCACCTTAGAACAATTAATGGATGTCCACACCATCACTGCTTGCAAACTTCCCTGGTCAGACTTAAATTCTGTACCCAGATCCCCATTATCATGCTATGACATCATGAGGAGGAGGAGGAAAAAGAGGGTGTTTTCCCAGTTCCCCAGACTACAGAGTTCTATGAAATGATGGGCATGTTTTTTTGTTTGGTTTTTTTTTTTTTTTGGTATCATTAATGTACAGTTACATGAGCAACATTATGGTTACTAGACTCCCCCCATTATCAAGTCCCAGCACATAACCCCATTGCAGTCACTGTCCACAGTGTAGGAAGATGTTATAGAATCACTGCTTGTCTTCTCTGTGTTATACTGCCTTCCCCTGCCCCACCCCCTACACTGTGTGTGCTAATCATAATGGATGGGCATGTTTTTTGAATGGGGTGTCAGGAGTCTGATTTGATAACCACCACTGTGACCTTGGACAAGTCACTAGCCTTCTGGGCCTCAGGTTTTTTCCACTTATTAGAAGAGAGGAGTTAGACTAAATTGGGGGTTTTCAAGAGGCATTTAGCAGTGGAGCCCTTTTAAAATAGAGGAGATTAAAGTGGAGTTTTTCTTGCTGCAGTCAGCAGTTATGTGGTGGGAACAGATCTCCGCCTCTGCGAGGTCTCCTGAGATGGTCATGAACCCTGTGATCTGGTGAGCTCAGGAGGGGCGAGTTCTGAATCTCATCGATGGAGACTGGTCTGCGTCTTGAGATGTCACCCTGTGTCCATGTTCCAGTGGGGAGCCTTGGTGGCCAACCTCTCCTTTCTGGGAGACAGATAGAGGGATGAAACTTGGAGGCAGCTATGAGTAGTGCACCAACTTATGAATTATTGTAGTAGGTAGGCTCTCGTATGTATTTTTTAAAAGCTCCGCTATCTAGATTTTGGGCCTTCTAATCTCTAAAATGTGTCTTAAATGAAGTGGAGAAAAAAAAAGAGCTATCAAAATTCTGGCAATTTTTACAATAGGACCATTTCCTGGCACAAACTGCAGCCACTTTGGAACAATCCATCAGGTTGAATGGGCAGTGATGAGCCTGCAAAATGGAGTCCGGAAAATGGGAAGGACTGAGAAGAGAGCTCCAGGCTGAAGCCCTGTCAGGGGTCCTCAGCATATTAGGAAGTCACTGCAGATTGGAGTTGAGTCAGTATTCCATTCTAGAAACTGGAGAGAGAGATCCAGAGAGTTGTTTGTCTAAAGAATAACAATTTAGGGAAGTGAAGAACTGACTTTGAAACAGATGAAACAATATAAAACTCCAATAAACTCAGGTATCACTCTGGAATTAATGGAGGACAAATCGGATCTGCTGTTAACTTAAATACCCATCTGCTCACATCCCTGGAGCCCATAAATTTGTGGGGCTAGTTAGTTGTTGCCATCCTGAGAGCAGCGGGGGGCTAACCACGTTCCCTGGAGTTTTGTTACTCTTGCAACCCATTCTCCCTGCCTTTTCAGATACCTGAGTTGTAGGGAAGGGTGAGGAACGGAGCTGGCCCTTCCTGGGGTGAGCCAAAGTGGCTGACACAGTGATGGTTGTTCACGTTCTCATCTTGACCTTCCTGAGAGATGGAGTTGAGAAATCTCCAAACCAATTTACACATTCTCTATTTTTTTCCATCACTCCAACTTTGCTTCTTTCTCATCTATCCAATTACCATCCTGTCCCCTCCCTCAGGCCCCTCTGCTGCCTGACTTGACTTCTCTAAAAGCAATTCTGTCTGCACCAGAAACACGAAGCCTTAATATAGGTTCTTCAGCATAATCGCTTCTTAATTAAGTCAGGCTATGGCTCGGTTTCCCAGAATCGTTTCCAGAGGGTTTAATTTCACTTCTGCTCAAAATTAATATTTTACATTTTACTCTTAAAAGAAACAAGAAAGACTGAAATGGATCTTGAGAAGAGAGGAATGAGAAAATGGTCCAGGGAAAAAGAGAGATCATATTTCGACTCTCCTTACAGAAATGCTGGAGCCTCTTTTGTTATTTTCAGCAAGTAATACTCAATCTGTGACATTCACTTTAGCAAAACAAAGCATGGATCAAGGTAATTAAATGGCACAGCTCAGAGTGAATTAAGGGGCGATTCTATCAACAGAAGACACCTGCTGATCTGACATCTTCCATGTGCTGGCTCTGTCCTGGCTGAGCCTACCCTGGCCCAGGGCTGCAGGAAGCCTGCTGACTGTCCAGCACACAGGGTACCTTGAGCACCTGGAAGCAGGCACAGTGGGAGCTCAGTGTGCTTGTCATGCAGGAGGAAGACCCAAGACATGAATGACATCTGTGATATTTTATTTTCCTTCCTGAAGAGCTGGCAACTACTGCTCTGTGCCCTGTTCCAGGCCCTCCCTGGGGGCCCTGCTCAGCTCTCACTGTTGACACTGCTGTACAGAAACTTGTGGACACACTCACCCTGAGGCTTCAGGGAGACCACCCTTCCACAAGAAGGTGTGGGACTGCTGGCCCTACCGAACAACCCTGTCTGTTATGCATTCAGCTTACCATTGACTTCCTACTGCATCCCAGTGGTCCCTCAGCTGAAGCTACAGCCCCAGTGAATGTGGACATGCGTGCTGCTGGGCACGTCCATGGGCCACAGAGCCTGGGGCAGGCCCAGCTCACCTTTATAAACTCCCACTGAGAGTGTGTGGGAGAGCTCAGAGACCCTAGGATAGCCTGGAGGCATATGCTGTATAAAAATGGGTCTGGTTTGTGTTTTTATGTGTGGTCATAATCACGTGCCCACAGAAATTCTGTGCTTCTTGTATCATCACTCATTAAAAGACTACCTCTGCATTTCCCAGCGGGATATAGAGTGGTTGTGGAGCATGTCTGGGGGCCAAGGCACTGGAAGTGTGGTTCTGTGGCTCTGGGCGAATGTGTAAGAGGTTAGGTACAATTTCCCTGAAAGATTCCTTCTTGCTATATTCAGCCTTCCCCCCCTTTATGCCCCCCTGTTAAGATTACTGCTGTCATGGACAGGAGAGGCAGGCTCAAGGGAGGTGGAGGGTGTCCACAGAGACCAGTAAAATGAGTACCCGACCTTTCATCTAACCACACGGAATATGTGAACCTTTTATCTAACCACATGGGTAATACCTGAATACAGGATCTCTATAATCACCTGAAATTCTAGCTCCAGTAGAATGTGGTAGGATGTTGAGAAACTTTATCTCAGGTCCTGGGACTGAGATTGCCCCAGGTTATTTCCTCTTCCCTTCATCTACATGACTGATTATTAGCCAAATGTCCCCTTAATCTGGTCTCATAGCCAACACACAAGCACCAGCCAAAGGGGGTTTTTACTAGTGAGCCTACTCTTGCCAAGGGGCTGCCCAGCTCATTACTTGCTACAGAATTCTATTGTACCAAATACTGTATTAGATAACTGTGCAGGATACCAGCTGGGATTCTGAAATACTTTCATATGGATTTTATTTATAACAGTATATACCTTTTAGGAATATACTGACTACAAGGGGCTCAGTTTATAGGACTTCTCAATTTCATTCCCTAAATATTTTATCAGCATGATAGATTTGTCTTAAGAAGATCGAAAGATACATTTCCTTTAGCCAATTTGAGTTAGAAGGGAAAGAAATGATTTTTTTTTCTTGAAAAAGAATTTCTGATGGCAATGAGCCCATGTGTGTTCAGGTGCTTCAGAAATGGAGCTGGGACTTCATCATTTACCCATTTTGTGCATTGCTACCAAATGCTTCTTCTGCAGTGGACACACTTGAAACATTGTCAAGCATGTGCTCTTCCAGGCTTGACTGGGCTCAGGTGTGGGGGTCTCTGTGCTCTTGGCCAATATAGATAGGTGCCATGTATTGAGCCCTTGTTTAAGTGCTTCATTTACAATCAGTAAATTACACAACAGCCATATGAGTTGGATACTATTATTAGCCATTTAAAAATTAGGAAAATTGAGGTACAGAGAAGTTAAGTGACCAACCACTTTGATAAGAAAGTGGCAGGGTCTAGTTTCAATGACAAGGCCATGTGACTGACAGCCCCCTGTCATGTTTCTGCTTAGTTGAGTCCTCCCTCTGCAGAGGAACCTCTTTTCTCCTCTCAAGTAGGTGTATTATTCTCAGCATTTCCACAAAGCACAAGTCCTGCTGAGTGAGAGTCCAGTGCTGGAGAGAGGGCAAAGTCAGCCTGCATCCTGGGGAAGGTCAAAGAGCATTCCATTTCAGTCATAACTTTCACATGCAGGCCTGCATGCTAAATAGGGAAAGAAAAAAATTCTGCAAATTAAACCAAACTGTTTGAAGTCTTCTCTTCTCTACCCTCAAGTCATGTTTTACTCTTTCTATAATCAGTTTAAAAATTCATTTCTTCCATAAAACCTTTTTCCAATTATTTATGTTGGTGTTCTCTTAGTTGTTATGCATTTAGATTTCCAAAGCTCTTGAATAAAATTACATATATATATGTAGGTATGTGTGTGTATATATATATATATATATATATATATATATATATATATATATATATATATATATATATTACATGGCTTTGAAAATAGGTATATGTTCCCTGTCTCCTCCATTAGATTGGGAGCTCCCCTTGAGAAAGGTCAAATATTCTGTCCTTCATACCATTCTTCCAATAGGACCTTGGATAGGTCTGTAGGTACTAGACTACATGGAACACACAGAACGAATGCAGTTAATCTGGGTATTGGACTATAACCTCAACACCATTCTATACCACTATGATGCTTAGCCTTTGCAAAGAGAAATACAAAGCTTAGATTCTAGCTATTGACTAGGAAATTCCAAGACCAACCTTAACTATTGCTATCTATGTACAGAAGGGCATGTGTAAAGGGCTTAGAAAGGGTACTTGCATAGTCAACTCAGAGAAACAGATAAAAAGGAAAGTCTATTTTATGGATATTTTTCAAAGGCAGATGCAAAAAATTGATCATCTAAGACAAGGGTCAGGAAACTATGGCTTCTGTGCCAAATATGGCCTGCCATTTGTTCTTACAATAAAATTTTACAGGAATATAGGCACATTCACTCTTTACACATGGTCTGTCATACTGCAACAGTTGAGTAAAGTAATAAGGCACAGACTGTATGACCCTAAAGCCTAAATATTTACTACATACCCCTTTTCTCTATTTTTTAAATGCATGGAACTTTCTTCTAAACTTCTCATAGAAAAATTTCTGAAAGCCCAACTTTCTGCCCCATAACTGAATCCATTTTCTTTCCCTTCTACAAATATCAATGTGAAAAGAAGATACCCAGAGCTTCGATCTCTGCAAGTCACTTATTTCTTCAGAATATTCAGTGCCGTGGTCTATTTGGATGCAGATTTTAGATGAAGTTCCAGGTTTTTTATTGTACTTTACCATTTAGAGTGCATTTTAGCATAAATGGTACTAAAATTTTTGTGCATTGTCTCACACTTAGAGTCTCTTTGCCAAAGTCTTCAATCTGGCCAGGAATTTCTAGAGTAGGTGTGATAATAATCAGAAACTTCTGGATACCTCCATCCAGAAATACATAGTAAGGAATTGAAAAGAAACAAGCTCTAGAGGGGCTTTCAATCTCAGCTTTTTCAACATTTGGAGTTTTGTTTCAATTTTAAACTTCTATTCCCGGTAAGATGTATTTCCTGCTTTTCAGTATTGATTTTTGTATTATAGAAAAAATACAAGGATGTGCTCACTGTTTCTGGGTCATGTTCATGCTATAATGTGTTCAGTAAGGAATGTATAAGTCCCATGTGCAGAATTAGCCAGAAAAATGTGTAAAGGGACATGGAATTTATATGCTGCAGAGCTCCCAGACCTTGGGCTGCACGTAAAAAGTTTAACCTTCAGACCCAAACAGGACCACCTGGCAACTCTGGGTTAACTCACCTTAAATCTCACACATTTATCAGTAGGATTATATCCCCCTCCAGCCTTCCTTAACTAAAGATCAAGTGGATCAGGGAGAAGGATCCAGAAATTGCAAGGCAAGCCCTTGAGACTCAGAAGCATTTGATCCATGGGAAATATGAGCTCTTAGCAAAGAAAGAAACTTATAGCTTACTTCAAATTTGAGAGCCTCACCATTAAGGATTTTCTTAAGTGCATGGGTGGACCTCAGTAGGTTATTAAAGTGTGCTAAAGATGGCACAATGAATCTCTAACCTTTGAGAGCAGCATCACAGAGGGCAACCACCATGCTGTCTGTGTACTACAGTGAAGAATTTCATAGTAAAGAGACCTCTGGGGAACCCCTTAGCTTCCAGCACAAGGAAGGGCAAGCAATGAAAAACAACTTGAGGTGTGAGCAGTCTACATGCCATGAGCTTCCCCATCTGCTAAATATTTTTTATACACGATCTCATTTCATTCTTGCCACATTTCTAAATTCCATAAATCATGCTCATTTAATAAATGAGAAAATTAAGTCTCGGCAGAGTTAAACAATTTGTCTCAAGTCATATAGTTTGTTAATGATGGATCTGGATACAAATTCATGTCTAATTTTTCACTATACCACGCTGGATTGAAATACTGTTGTCCCAAGCTCTTGTGGAGACCAAAGCTGGGAGAAAAAGTTGACCTTTCTGTACCTTATAGATAAGTTTTTTTTTAACTACTAGAAATGATTTCTTAATACTTATTTTATGTAACTTCTGTTAAGTATTTATTGTATACTAAGCTAAATATAGCTTAGGGCCTAGTTTCTTTTGGTAACATTTACCAACCAACTCTTTGTAATACTGAAATACCTTAATGATCATATTACAAACAGAGGGAGGGTAAAATTGTGAATGGTAGTATGTAAATCATCTTCACATTCTTGTTTCTCATCATACTTGATTATATGGCATGAGATATGTTGTACATTTCTCTTGGCAGTCTTCTTATGGAATATACATGAGCTACTTTTTGAAACACATCCAGAAAGGGGAAATAGAGGAATAAAAATCACTCTGGGTCACATGAATTCAAATGTAAAGCAAAAGAAGTTGGTGGATATTGCAGCATGAGCCAGAGATAAAAGCAGGCCCTTGATGTCCCCTGGTGTCGTGCCTAGTGGAATTCATTTCATCATGCCATGTGCCAGGTGTGTGATGGCAGGGTGTGCTGATGGCCACAAGTGTTCAGCTGCCCTATAACATTACAGTGGAAGATGGAAAAATCTTTCCCGAAGTCCTAAGTAATAGTGAAGATAATTAAAGCACCTAAGTAATAGTGAAGATAATTAAACATAGCACCAATTAATGGTATGTAGGGAATTTACTCAAATCTAAAAGTCACTGTTTTGATAACCATATCTAGGTATAGGATAGAAGTAGCATGTGGGGTTTCCAGAAATGGAATGCAATGTCTGTTTATGTATGTGGGGGAGGGAGAGTGGGAATATGTATTGATGGGATAAAAAATAGTCTGAGTATTCCCAAGACTCAGTCAGTACCTGGAGAAAGCTCCATAATTCATAATCCTGAAATGCATAGGCTGATAATTGCCTTAATCACTAGAGAAACCTGGACAGAATGCACTGAAGCCATAAAACTCATTACAAGATAACAAGATTCTATCTGTTCTCTGAGGTCACGTTAGAGTTCCATAAGGTCAAGGAGTTAATCACCTCATTCAGTAGAAACACGTTGATAAGAAACTAGTTTGTGTGTGGGTGTGTGTGTGCGTGTGGGTGTGTGTATTTGTCGTTTAAATCTTCCTAGATTTCAGGAAAATTGAGATGGCCACATAGGTCAAAGGAATGGATGATGGTCTAGGAATAACCAATCATTTTGTGCTTTCCTTTTTTAATTTTTTGAGTGGAAATTTCTGGGGTATTAGTAATTGTTAACTGGGTTTTCTTTGCAAAGTTGCCATTCCCCAGACTGATCCTTCCACCGTACTATTCAAGTAAGCTCTTAATGGGCCAACAATGGCAGAGGGCTATGGCTCCAGAGGCTGAACTATCTCTTTTCCATTGGCTTGATAAAGTGAACCACAGATGGTTATATAGGAAGGAATTTTAGGCATCACCTAGTCTTACCTCCTCAGTCTCTTCAGATGAGGGAACCAAGGTCCAGAGAGGTGCAGTCCTATCTGAAGTCCCACAGGTCACTCATGGTGGCCGGGAACTGTGAGCTAGTCCAGGGTGCTACTTTACTAAGAGGTCAGATTCTCTGAGAGGGAAAGGCCCAGGGTGTAGACACCAGATGACCTTCCTTGAAGATGGACACTTTACATTCTCCAGTGATATTAAGAACAATGCCATCTTAAATTTGGGGGTCACATCCTCGCCCATGTAAGTGGGGCCTTACAACTATGTCAGTGCTTGCTCCTGTCTGCAGTGGGGCAGGAACCTTAGCAAGTCGCAGGGCTCCATCCCTCAAGCAGGAGGCAAGCCTTGGAATATGTGGCAGCTGGTGACACTCGTTCTGTCTTTGGAAAGCCACTTGGAATGCAACCTGTGCGATTGCCTTCATCTTTTACTGCTCTGCCAGACTGTTTACGGGAGCAACCTTATTACCAATCTCCTAAAAATCCCCATAAAATCCATAGATCATAGGCAATAGCATTATTACAGCCACCAGCCTACATGATGAGCCTGTGCAATTATTCACCAGGGGCTGGATAAGCAGCCTTAGTCACCAGGTCCCCACTGACGTACACTAGAATGGGTGGACCACAGAACTTGCTCTGGAAAGGAGGAGAAGGAGGGAAAGAAGAAAGAGACCTCAGCAGTCTCTCTTTCAAATCTTTCCCTTTTTCCTGAAGGTATTCTCTCTCTTTTCTCCCTTTGGTCTTTTGGTCTCACATGTCTCCCTCCACCTACTGTTTCTTCTAGCCTCAAGAAACAGATGTAGAACATTGGAAAGACAACTTCATAGCTCTCCCTGCTCCCCCCGGAAGGCTAGCAGCAGTCAGCAAGCCAGGGGGACGGGAGTAGCTCAGGCCTGGCTGACTGCAGCTGTGGGAGAAATCTCTGATGAATTTCAAAACCTGCCTCTGCTTTGAATGTGATCAACAGTCACAGCAGGGCCTCTGTGTTTTACTATATGAACAAGCTCAGAGGGAAGGAGAAGATGTAGCCCCCTCTGCTTTCTCCCTTCCGTGCTGCAGTGTGGCTGAGCGGAGGGCAAAGAGAAACGTGTCTGCCTCCATGTTGTGGGCATGTGGCCCTGAACAGAGCAATCCTGGAGAAGGTGGGAAACAAGTGCTGTGCTAGCAACACAGCCCACTGCAGGGGTTCCCAATCCCCATCTGGGGGAAGAGTGAGATATTTAGCAAATGTAAAGGTGACACCAGCCCTCTGCTCCTACCAGGATGTCCTGGGCAGAAAGCTGGGGCACCCATACATGTGGGGTCCTGGTATGAGAACATAGATGGGGCAAGGCACCCAGGCTCCCCCTCTTAGGGCTCTGCCTCCTCAGCCTCTCTAGGCTCTCCTGGGAAGTGGCTTATGGGAGGTATTGGTGATAAAATGTAGCTGAAATGGGGGCTGTAAATTATGAAAGTTCATGCAAATGAAAATCCTGTCTCAGGTTATACAGCCTTATCAAGAAGTGGATGTGGTGCTCAGCAAGGTGTTTGTTAAATATTCACTGATTAAGCATGTAAAGCATGTAATAACAGAAACCATGTGACAGTCTTTTGGCTTTCCTGCCTATAAAATGGGATCTTTATTCATTAATTAACTCAACAGACATAAGACATCTTGTTCACGTGACTGTATTTGGTGATGGTTCTGTAAGGCACGGAAACAAGGTGGACTTCCTTTTCAGAGGCAGGGCCAGTGCCCTTCTGTCTCCTCCAGGTAAGCTTGGTTGGAAGCAAGGAGACCCCATAGACCCAAGTAATGAGAAATATTTCGTCCAGGCCGGGACATTTTCCTTTCACAGAGCCACAAGGACTGTCTCATACAGTGTTTCTCAAAGCTGGTCCCCTACCCACAGGCAGGGTTTCACCAGCACCTCCTCAGAAATGCAGATTCTCAGGCCACCCTTCAGAGCTACTCAATGAGAAGCAGAGGCGGGGATCAGCAGCCTGGGCTTTCCTCCACCCTCAGGGGCCTTCATGCAGGCGCCTTCTCAAATTTGGCTGGCTGTTGGAATCGCTTAGACAGTTTTTGAAAACACTGATGCCCCAGTCCCACTCTTAGGGGTTCTGATTTTTTGGACAGGAATGAAGCTTGGGCATCGGGATTTTTTTACATCTGTTCAGGTGATTCTGATGCACATTCAATGTGGAGAATCACGGATGCAGTAATCTAAAAGTTCAGCCATTGAGAAAAGGGGGCCTCAGAACTTTGGCTACTATGCTTTTTGTTTTCTGGAATTCTTAGCAAGTCCCAGACATTTGCCTGGTCATTAAGGAGATGTGAATTAGTAGCTTCCAACCTGGCATCTCTCACCTTCCTTTCTGTAGACATCTCACAGATAAGCGGGACTGTGCAACAAGGCGAGATGATAACAGTTCCTGGAGCTTCCTGGACCCACAGAAGCCGCTGGTACAGCTAGGTCCCACAGGTGGTGGTTTTCTTCTACCGCATGCCAGAGACACTGAGGGTCTGCAGGCTTAATGCAGGCCATGGGTTAGGCTGCACCCCTGCTTGTAGTCTCAGAACCCCTCTCCTGACATCAGTTCCCCCCAAACTCTCACCTAAGCATGGTGGAGAAAGAAGGGTGGGGCTGATAGGGAGGGAAATTGAAATCTAAATGTTTAGTACATTTTTGTGTCTGATTGTGAAAATTAATAATTATGTTCATTGGAAAGAAAAGGCAAATCTACCTAGCCAAGCTCCATGTGGAGCCACAGGGGCAGAGGAAAGCAGAGGAATCCTGGTCTCCAGTGGAGGAGCAACATGACCGGTTTCCTTTGAAATGCTGGGACCAAATCCATTGCCCACCTGAGCATCTGACCATCCCAACACTGGACATAGAGCCTACCTTTTGGGAGACCTCCTCCCTCATCCTAGCAAAGAACTAGACAGCACAGGAGGGAAAGCAGAGCCTGGCAGTCAATTCTCCTCACCCTTGACCCTGCCCCTGCATTCACAGACTCCAGCTGATAATTCCCTGGGCCTCAGTTCCCCATCAACAAAGTATCAGCACCAGACTCCCTCTCCAGAGCACAGAGAAGATACGGACAGGCAAGGCAGGAGGTTTTGTGCTTCCACAGCCCTCTGCATTAGGGAGGCAGGATGCGGGAAAGGGTGAGGAGTTCCACCCCTCCCCTTTCCATTTGTGGGGCTGGATGGAGAAGAGGCTTTAAGTCCATCTCACTGCCTTTTATGACACTTGCCTGAACATGGTGTACCCCGAGATGACCCCACTCATCTCTCCACCTAAACATACTTAAAAGCAACCGCATTTCTTTTCCTTCCGTCAGTGTTAGCATGGGCTGTGACATGCACCTCTGAATCAGGAGAAAACTGCAGGCCTGTAACGAGCCACTCTCCCAGTGGCACGGGTAGAGTTGGGAATTGCCGCAGAGCCTCAATAGATGCCCCCGGGGAAGGCGTTCAAGGCTGGACATTGTGTGGCCTGTTACGGAGGTGCTGAAGAAGGTCATGGCAACAAGGACATGTGTCCTGCGGCTGTAGTTTCGGGTTCCCGGTTTGGACAGAGGAAGAGTGTGGGTATAAGAGCAGGGGAGAGGGAGGGACACTGCCAAACCCTGGACCCGGACACTTGCCTTCACAGCCTGCCTCTCTCTCTTCGAAGGCCCAAAGGCAATAAGGGGAGGGTCTGAGAAAAGCTCGTTTGGTTCAAGACTAGAGCCAGTCTAGGGTCCAAAATTGGAGTAAGTATGTAGCTGTCAGCATAAACACTTCTGGAAGATGACCCATTTCCGCAGAAAGTGCCTGAACTATATTTGGGATATGTACATTTCACACGTGCCTGGGGCCTCTGTGCTTCATGAGCCACCCTTGTGGCCAGGTGTCCTCTCCGAACCCTCAGAGATGGAGGACCGTCCCCAGCTGTGGGACCGAGTGGGTTCCTGGAGTGTGCTTCCTACTCACTGTGAGGGTGAGGAGTGGAGATGGGGAGGGGGAGAACTTCTTCAGCTGAAACTATTTTGATGGTTTTACGATGGCCCTATAAAGAGCAGCCAAAAAAAAATCACTGAAATGGATCGGGCTTGTAGTGGCAAGATTGGGACTGAATGTCAGGTGGGTCCCGTCTGCAGAGTGAGCGCTTCTCTGCGTTCCAAGCCCTTCAGAAAGGTGAGCATCTGAGCCCCCCTTAGGTTTCAAGACAGTTCAGTGGGAAAGACCATACAGGACCCTGCCAAGCAAAAAGGGAGGAAAGAAAAGCAAACTCTCCCTGGGCCCGGTGGAGTGAGGACAGATGGTGCTCAGTGGACTTTTAATGTAGCATCGCAGCAGGGACTGCTCGAAAAGGGCCAGCCTCTTCTTTGAGGTTTTCCCTGAGAGTCTCTGCCAAATTCCAGGGGTTTTTTTTCCCCTTAATATTATTCTCAGCACCCAAAGGAAAGACAGGGGTGCTGTGTGCTCTCAAAGCCCCTACACCTGCTGTTGTCATGTCAGCCCTGTGATTCCACGTCTGTGTCCAGTTTCCCCTCTGGAATGTAACAAGTTAGGGATCATATAGTCCATCTCTGCAGCCCCAGAATTCTCACACTATCTGGTGTATAGAAACCCACAGTCTCTCATCTGCAATCCCAAAGTCAACAAGTTCTGAAAACTTAGTTTACTCATAACTCGTTTGCAGTAAAACCTGGACTAGGTATTGTCAAATTGTGTACAAAGTCAAAATGTAGCAGCAGACGAGAAACAGCAGGCTCTAACAAATAAGATGGAAGAAGTACCGAAAGTCCAGCCAACAGCAAGCTGTTGGCACAGAGGAAAATCTCACATACTCTGAGGTTCGCTGGGAGGCCTCAGAGACGACATAGCCCCTACACTGCCAGGGTCTACATTTTAGATATGATTTCCAAAGTTGGGGTGGGAAGGGGAGGTACACTTGGGTCAGCAGTTACGGTTTTCTGAGCATTTCCCAAACTTCTCATATTCCTCTCTTCTCTTGAAGTTTTCGAGCTCTCCCAGGGCTGGGACTTTAGTCGCATGTTTCCATTCTTTCCACGTGGCCCAGCAAAAAGCATTGTGAGGACTACTTTGGGGAATGTGCAGAGAAAATGCAGGTGCCTCCCAGAACTCTCTGATTCTGCAGAAAAGCGTTCTAGGCCTTGTACATAGATTGTGATTAAAAAAAAAACTTCCTGGATAAATGAAGACTTAAGGAGTATGCCTTTTTAGTTAATAAACTTTGTTTTTAAGAGCAGTTTCCAATTCCAACAAAAATGAGCAGAAAGGACACAGATTTCCACATGCCCCTGCCTCCCCGTTTCTCAACATCCCCCGCCAGAGCCGGGCATTAGTTGCAGTCCCTGTGTGTACCCCATGGACACGTCCCTGTTTAGTGCCCCTGTGTCCTTACTCAAGAGTAACCACGGAGGCAGACAAGACACTGGTCTCCCCGGAATCTGAGCCAGCGCCTTTCTGTCTCCCTCTTCCACTTAAGAGGTTTTGGTCCACTGAGAAAGCTGCCCAGCTACAGAGCCGCAGAGCAGAGACGGAACAGGATTACAAGCTTTGAAAGGTGTAAACACAGAGAAGGCAGAGAAATCACTCCTGTGCACCAGAGGGAAACTCATAGGCATAGATATTAAAGATGGAAAAAGACGTAGGAGATCAATTCGCTCCCTTGGGCCCAAAGTGGGGGCAGTAATCAAGTCACAGTGGCTCATGACTTCTCATCCGCTGGAGAGAACAAAAGCCCCCCATCCTTTGGCAGCTTCCCAGGGCAGTGAAAGCCCAGGGTTCTCTGTCTTTTTCCACGAGAGTGCTGAAGGAGAGAGGTATTGAACACAAAGCCTTTATAACTATTTTTGCTTTATAGTTTACAAAGCACATTTAAAGTGTCACTGTAGCCTGGCCACATCCTGGTGGCGTATTCCAGGTGTGGAGATGTCCCTCACCCCACAGCAAAGGGAGCTTCCGGGAAGCAGGCTGGTGGCCTCACACCGGGTGGAAGTCAGAGCTGAGCTGGAGCATAGGAGGCTGGGTCCAGGGCCGGGCTTCCTGCAGGGTATGGCCACAGCCTGAGATAAAAACAGGTCCCATATTCTGGTATTCTGAGTGTAACATTCATAAAAACAATGACAAAAAATAGCCATCCTTCTGAAGTAGAGAAGAGTGTTTTAATTTGGGTGTAGGAAGGAAAGATTCTGAGTTAAATAACTTTAGGAAAAGCTTAAGTAGGCATGGCTTTTCGCAGCAAGCCTTCTCCAAGTCTTTAATGTACTAATGTGGTTGGGAATCTCCAAGACAAGGAAGATATACCATTTCATGGGAGTATTTGATCACCATTCCTTTTTTGGCAAAGCATCTTGAATGGAAAACTCTTTGGGGAGTGCAATGTTAGAACCTGACAGGCAGGGTACACGTGGTCACTTTTCGATTGAATCTTCTGCTCTGGAGTGTGCGCCATCAAGGTTCTCAGAGAAGCTTGGAGGACAAAAATAAAATGAATAACTAAAGTCTCTAAGAAGAGGGTGAAAGGAACTGAGTTATTCAAGCATAGTAAGGAAAGGATACTGGCAGGCCGCTAAAATCAATTTTAAACTATTTAACATGTCAGAGGATTTGGTACAAAGCCACGAGGGGTGTTCTTGAAAACAGAAGGTGCCGAGCCTGGCTTCCCCTGCAGAGGGAGAGAGGGCTATGAGGCAGCTGCTGTGGGAAAGGGGCCTTTGAGACCAGGAGGCAGTCAAGGTGCACCCCCTGCATCCTGAAGCTCTCAGGCAGAGGGTCCCCAAGGGGCCAGTTGGAATCCTACTTTGAGGGAGGAACCAGAGAAAATCACTCATGCAGGTCACAGAGAGCTTCATGGGCGCAATAGGGAGCAGTGTCTGAAGAGGCAGATCTGAACCGTGAGTTCTAAGGTGGAACTATGGATGTTGTGACAAACGATAGGATGGGGACCTTAGGTAAGGGCGAGAGAGGGAGGAGGAAGACTCAGGCCAGAGCCATTTGAAAAGGTCTCAGAACCACAGATGGAAAGTTATCCTGTGGGGGCGGTGACCTTCCTCCTGTGTGGCATCGGCCAGCACTGACCCCAGTCCCTGAGGCCCCCGCCTGAGAGAAAAGAGGCTCCAGGAGCCTCACAACTTCAGGGCCCAGGCCCGAGGTCCCTTCTTGATCTCTGTGGACCTGCATCGTCCCTATCCCTTCCTGACCTTTCCTCCATGAAAGAGAGGGAGCAGGCAGGGCGGGGAAGAAGGCCGGCAAGTGCAACAAAACAAAAGGCAAACCGTGAAGGGAGGCTGGGCCTGGGGATGGGCTTCTTGCAAAATCCAAAGTTTCATTAAATATGGAAAGGTAGGATGAAAAAATAATATTCTCTCATTGTTACGGTTTCAAAGTCGGAAGCTGGCCTTGATTTCAAAGAACTTGTAAGTAATGTGATGCATGGCTTTCTCTTCTGTCTCTCTTTTTATAGGTAAGTGACATTTCATTCTGCTCATCCCCAAGGCAAAGTTGGATGTTTTTAAAGCGGAAAAAAAAATGAGTGGCAAAAGAAACGGGAAAGGTGGGAAGAGGTGGCGGTCGAGGGGCAGCCCAGGTAGGTTCTGGATGATTTCATCCTCCTTTGTGCAGAGAGGCGAGGGGGAGGCTCTTCCCTCAGGGCCGGTGAGTGCCCTTCCCCAGGACTAGAGGTCATGGCTCTTGGGATAGAGATGTGTTGCTGTTGGAAAGAAGTCTGCTCTGTAAAATGGATAACTAGGGCTGCCACCAAGGGAAGTTTCCCTGGGGAAGTTTCAAGTCTGACTGGCGTTGGGGTTTTGACATATTGGCTACTTTGCTGTGGGTTGCTGGAAATAGGTTTACATCTGGAGAGGGGGAATTAAACCATCCCAAGGATTTTAAGTTAGGAATGTGGAAGATGAGCATTGGTGTCATGATAGGATGACAAATGGTATGGACACTTCTGGACAGCAAGCAGATTCCTGGGGAAACGGAGATTCTCTGGCTCATTAAAGAATCATTTACTTAGTTTTAAGGTCTAATTACTATGGATGTATTTTTTCCTTCCTGTTGGTCACTGAGGCTAAAACATTACTTATTTTCTCCTTAGCACAAGGCAGAGAGGCTTTCTGAAGCTGCAGGGGGATTTGTCATTTTAATCTTACCTCTCCTTGGTCATTCAAGAAAGGCATTTTGAAGTTCACGACTAGTTTGGGCTTTCTACTGTCCTAAAATTCAATTTCTCTCCCCTAAGATTAAGGTAGAAGTGCTTTTATTTTTCCTGTAACTTGCGAACAAGTCACAGAGTAATTGACTGATGGCTCTGCCCACATGTATTTGTTATTTTCTTTAAAGGGGAGAAAGAAATGTAAAACATTCTATTTAACAGTCTGTAAATCTAGACTGGGAACATAAAACACAATTCAATAAAAATATTTCAAATGTTCAGTCCTAGCTTGCATCCAATTAAGGGAAATAAACAGAAATGATTGGCGGATGGGTTGGTAGGAAGGGGAGAAAGATAGAAACAACTTCAGAGTCTGTGCCAAAGCCCTTAGAGAAGATCTCATCCACACCAAAGAGAATGTCTGTAGACATTAGAAACTTCAAGAAGACATAAAAATACCAGAATTTTTTATTAAAGTGTTTAATTCTATTTCTAAAATTTGGAAACAACGGATGTTCTTTAAATTCTCTCTCTCTCAATTTCAATGAAGAAAGGGAAAAAAGAGAGCTCAAAATGTAACTTCTTGCTCTGAAATTGGAGATGCTTCATTGTGTAATGGAAAATTGCAAAAAAAAATCTCACTGTGTCGTCAGATCCCAATCTTACAGTCTGTTATTATATTTTCACTGAAGATGTGGTGACTTACAGTACACTTTCCTGGCTATAGACAAGCCTGGGGATGCTTTTGCTGTTTGCCCTCAGTTAAGAGGGAAAATAAAGGGGCATCTTTCTGAACCCAAGTTCCCCCAAGAGCTCTGCACACCTGCAACCCACTTTGAAAATGAAGAAAATCTACAACTGAGAAGGAATTCCAGAACCTTGTACACTAGGGCAATATAAGGTGGGTTTCTCAGCAGAGGACTTTTCCATAGCCCCTTTGTCACAAAATGCAAATTTCTCTCTGCTACCTTTGGATCAAATTGACTGAGTCATTGACTTAGTTGGAAAATTCATCTTCATTTTGAAATTTGTCAACAGAATAAATTCTTCCTCTTCTCGATGTTCTGCCTTTTATGCAGATGGCAAGGGTGGGATGGAAGGGGTGAGGCAGCACTCCCTCTGTCTTCTCTGGACACCATGGCTCGTCTTATCAGCTCAGAGGTGGGCGGGATAGAGAGTCCTAGGTTACTGAGATGCATGAAGTCAGTGCAGCTGAATTTCTTATTAATAAAGTGGAAAGGGAGCACATGTTAATTTTACAGGAAAAATCTCCAAAGTATGTAAGTACATGGGATATATTTAAATAGTTTTAATATGCTACAATTCTTGAAACTATGAGAACAAAGCTCTTTCTGCACCTACCTCATGAACAACACAGTCCCCAGCATTGCTGTGCCCTGTGAAATAAGAGGACAAATTGTGCATATGCACACGCACATCCCAAGCACACCAACACTTGCACATATACACACAAATGCACATTTTTAGATGCAAACCCACAGAGCTGTGACTTTGCCTTTGAAAGGAACAGGTCTTTTGCAGAATCACATCTGCTCTCTCAGCATTGTTGGCAAGGTACATGTGTGTGTTCTGTTTCACTCCCCATCACTTATCAAACACCTGTCCCGCCGCTGTATTTAACTTCACAGCTTGGACAGCAAAAGCACGAGGTTCTTCCTTTGCTTTGGGATCCACAGATCTGGCCACATCCCCAGCATCCGGGCCCTGGGTTGGCAGAGCTAATCATGTGGGGCAAGCACTAATCTCCCTCCCTCTTCTCCCCATGCTGGTTCTGTGGCTTTCCTTGACCCTTCGGTCTGTCGACACACAGTTCTGCCTGGAAGGAAGGCCAGTCATCTGGTGGAGTCTGTGCTTCTTGGGCCCCGGGATCTCTGGGTTTCAGCAGTGTCAGCGAGTGAAAGGTGGTGGAAACAAAGGACGTATGCAATCTCACAAGCCCAGCCAGCCTCCTGCACCCCCTGCAAAGACTGCTTTAGGGACTGCTGGGAGCCCCATTCCTCAGGATAGGATCATTTTATTATATTTCTTTAAAACTAACCTTTACCGAGGTTCAGACACCATGCTTAACAACACACACACACATACACGCACACACTCATACACACACACATATTTTATTTTCCAAACAATCTTATGATGTTGGTTTTATCCTCCTGTTCTTACGAACAAGGTAATCAAGTTTTAAGGAAATGAGATAACTAGTCCAAGGTTGCCTGACCTTGCAGCCTGAATTTGAGTTTCTGCCTTTCTTACTATGATAACCCTTGCTCTTCCCAGCTTGTCAACTACCCATGCTGTCCCAGAAGTGCAGAGGGTGGCAGGCAAGGAAAGTTTTTAAACTACACTGGGCCTGCTCTTTCCTAGCTACTTAGATCAGTCGTAACCTTGACCAAGTAGACACCTGCCGGACAGGGCTTTGGAGGCTCCAGCACAGGGAGGTAAAGAACTTGGATTTGATCTGCTGTTGATTCGCTGCACGCTCTCAGGCAATTTAGTTAATTCTCTGAGCCTCTTACATCATGACAAGAGCATATGAAGTATAATACTATTTCGTAAGCTTAATGGGAGACCAAAATCAAAGAGTAATACCTATAAAAGGATGCTCCACCAACACGGACTTCTCATGATTACCTGAAAAACTCCCTGTCACCCTGACTCCGCAAATCTCCTTCTTGATCTTCCTGATGAGGTCTAGAATATTTTGCCAAAAACAAGGAACAGTTCTTGGCACCTTTCTGAGTCTTCACTTCCTTGCAATACCAGCCCTAGTGGAGAGCAAAATTAGCCTGACAATCACTCAGAAGCATGTGGGCCCCAGGGAATTATATTCTTCCTCTCTCCAGCTGTCTACTGCCAAGTGCCAGGTACCAAATGCATGTACAGGCCACACGATTCCATCCCAGTGTCTCTTCTCCCTATGTGTTAACTTGATCATTTTAGTAGAACAAAACAAGCCACATAGATTCAAGATGGAGCTCATTAACCACAAAAGGGCAAAGGTTGTCAAATATAGTTAGCAGGAAGCAGGTCATTGCTCTTGCATCATTCTTTTACCACCAATATTTGAAAGCCACCCTTCTGCATTGGTTACCATCCTTTAGTGGCAGACTGAAAGAAGAAAAGCTCAACAGGGATGGGACATCTGAGCACACCTTTGGGTTTGTATGGCCGACTTGGGGTTCCTGGACCAAGCCCTTCATACATCCATTTGGCACTGGGGACAGGACCCACATAACTGCTTTCTGCGGACCATGTATTGTATACTACATGCAGTTGGGAAAACGCTTCCTGTGTACGCCAGAGGCATTCACATATTCCCTCCTGCCCCGCAGGGAAATTAAGAAAGGATCCCCTCTGAAGACTGACCCTGGAGACAGCCACTTTGTCTTACCCACCCTTTTTATACCTCATCTCTGGAGTGAGCTATCTTAATCCTGACATTTGCCCAACCATTCAGAGTAAAATCCTTTTCTTGTACTGCAGGGTGAAAAACATCTTGTGTACATATTGATGTGAAAAGCCAAGTTTAGATCTCATGGCAAAAGAAGGCTAAACAGCTTTATTCAAACCACATGGT
Source organism: Smutsia gigantea (assembly GCA_032199065.1). Taxonomy (NCBI): domain Eukaryota; kingdom Metazoa; phylum Chordata; class Mammalia; order Pholidota; family Manidae; genus Smutsia; species Smutsia gigantea. The sequence goes on along the minus strand of JAVSCE010014099.1, from coordinate 86,751 downwards.
CACTGGTATGGGGCTGCTGATTTAAGTCACCTCCAAAATATTTAGGTTGAAACCCTCACCCCCAGGACATCAGAACCTCACTGACCTAGGAGATAAAGCCTTTACAGGAATAATTAAGGTAATATGAGGTCACATGGGTGGACCCTTCCCCAGTCTGAGTGGTGTCCTTATTAAAAGACATTAGGACATAGACATACACAGAAGAAAGACCATGTGAGGACACAGAGAGAACACGGCCAACTACAAGCCAAGGAGAAAGGCTTCAGAATGAAACCAACCCCACAAACGCCTTGATATCGGACATCTAGCCTCCAGCACTATGAAGAAATACATTTCTGTTGCTTGAACCACTCAGTCTATGGTACTTTGTTATGGGAGCCCAAGCGGGCTGATGCAGTCACAGCGTGAGCTCACCGAGGCTCAGGCTGAGTGTATGGGAGCACGCAGACGCTCCCGTGGCCCATTCAAAAAGGCAGGCTTGCAAGTCAAATTCCTGCACTGCAATATTTTTCTTGACCTTTGGCAAGCTATCACTTTGATCCTCACTTTCCCTACCTGTACTGGGGATGATGTAACACATCTCACTGCTATTGTGAGAATTAATTGTGATAATGAATAACAAATATCACTAAGACTCTTAGCTCTCAAATCTAGTTCTTCAACTCATTATTTTTCTGACTAGAGATGGGAATAAAAGTTAATCATATATATATAATGCTGTGATTTTTAGTGTGTGTCAGGCATTGTACTAAACATTCACCCAGGGTACTCCATTTAATCTGACTTCTTCTCTTGGTTACTGAAGACAAGTCTGTCCCCAGGACTCTGCCTAGGATGGTTGAATTCACCGTCACACAAAGTCTGTGTGAAGATCTCTGAACCTTCCTCTCCTCACTCTACCTAAATGATATTCAGCTGGGGCTGAAGGACTGCCTTGACCACCACTCAGGAGATCTCAGGAGAGGCCCACATCCCCATCCCTAGCTTGCCTCCTCTCTTACCATCTCCAGATATTCCTCTTTTTAAGTGAAACTTAGAGTTATAAACAATGGCTTGCAATCTTGAAGGATTCACTTTTTAATGATTTACATAATTTACATAATGATTATTGGCCACAAAAATAATGCACCACAAACACACAGACATTGAAAGGGCAGGATGCCAGCCATTCTGCCCGTGTCCTGGTCTATCTGGATGTGGGAGCTTGCCTATAATGTGCCCTTCCCAGAATGGCAGATGTCAGAAGGAAGAATCATGCTCAGCGAACACACACAATTCTGACATCCTGATGAAAAAAGCCCTTGACCTCCGAAGCAGGGGCTGAATGAAAGCCATGAAGCCTGAGCTGGCATCCCCACTGGGCGCCCACCAACAGCATGGTCCACAAGTGGTCAGAATCACTCTAGCAGTCAAGACCCGACTCCTGCTGGAGAGACCCACAGAGATGACTCAGAGAGACTCACAAAAAAGATGATAAAGAGCAGAATTCCTACTGAGAAATTTGCCATGGAGGAGGACATGCCTTTCCAGAGATGCTGCTATCAACATTTCTGGAAGCTGAGTTATTGATGAGTTTCTTGGTGGGGGAAGATTTGAGCAAAGGTTCTCCACTATGTTCTGCTCAACATAGAAATACAGCCCCACCCATTGGTGGCCACATCTGGGGCTCCTGTGATTTTCTATAAGGGGCTGACCACAGGCTCAGCAGGGGTAGAGTGTTTTCACTGTCTCTTGCATCATGTCACCAGCTTGATTCTCAGGGTATGGTGTTGCAAAATGAGTGGGCTTGAGAGATGGCATATTTCATCTTGCCATCCAACCTTTTTCCCTGCTTAAAATGCCTCAATCTGAGAGTGTCCCTTTGTGTTAAAGAGGAGGACCCAAATCCTAGTCAAACCTACATGGTTCTGCTCTCTGCTGCTCTTAGCTCGTCTCTTCCCCATGATTTCCTTGCTCTAGCCACATGGGCTTTGCAGCCCTTGCTTGAAGACACACCCTCTTTCCACTGTGAGTGTTATTTAAGTCCAAATGCACTCATTCTCCAAGTTCTTAATGGTCTTAGCACACTGTGCAAACCACTTCTGTGCCTCATGGAGCCTGATCCTCACAATATAAAGAAAGCTTTTGTCATTCCTATTTTGTTGAAGAGAAAGTTCAGTCCAAGGAGATAAAGCATGTTGAGTAAGGACATGCAGCTTCCACAAGAGGCAGGATCAGAACCCATTCTATCTAACTCCAGAGTCAGGGCTATAGATAGCATTTCATATCATCGTCTATGATTGTTGTGGAGGACTTCGGGGGATGCTCTGTGTCATATGCAAATATACTTTATATATATATAAAATCTACAGCATTTACTATCAGGGATGCTCGGGTATTCCGACTCCCAGGTGGTATTACAAATTGAGGGTTATGGTTAAAAAGAACCAGCAACTTGATTATATGTCACAAGTGCCTAAATCCCTGGGCTACCACTCCTAGCCTTGAACTGAGAAGGGCCAGTGGCTGTGTGGCCGTCGTTTTGAGCCAGGCTGGCTCTTTCTTGTTGAACAGGAGTGAGGGGGAAGGTATAATGAAACAGAAGAAAAGACAACTAATTTTCCCCCCTCTAATCCCCAATTTCAGACAAACGTCGGGCCTAGAAATGAGTGAGGGAATTAAATTAACGAACACAATTTCTCCCTGTCATTGAACTCTGACTAATGAGTCTATTTCTGGGTAATAAGAAGGAGCAGGAAGTGACAAGGCAGTATAATGAATTAGTGGCCCAAAACCTCGTTAGTCAGTATAATCTTTCCACGAAAGATAAATGATGCAAACATTAATTATAAAGCTAGAGTGGAAATGCATCCCGTTATTTGGCTTCCTGAGAAATCTATCCCAGTTATTACAAGGAGACATTTCAAACAACAATAGTAAGAATAATAAAGGTTTAGTGAGACCTCTATAAACCCCAAGGAGACTTGCAGGTGGTGGAAGCCATGAGGACCTGCTCTGCTTTCTAAAGGGGCTGACTCTTGATTCTCCTGGAAGCTGGCTGGGAACTCTGGGTTTTGTTCCAGGACTGATTCCCTTGCCCCAGACTTTCTGTGACCTACAGCCTAGCTATCTCTCCAGCTTGGTTATTCAGAGCCATGCCCCTGCTCATTAACCAGGTGAGACTAGAATATCAGTAGGAACATTTTTCCCCCATCAAAAAAGGAGCGCACAAGGCCACAGTTTTTGTCAGGAACTCCAGCATCCTTAAAAAAAAAGAGGGTCAGAGATCAAAACCAGGGAGGAAATAGAGGGTAAGAGGTCAGACTCTGGAATAGGCCAAGTTCAAGTCCTGACTCTGCACATCTGGAAAAGTTAGCCTGTTTCTTCTTTGGAAAGCTGGTGGTAATGGGGGTGTCTGGCTGCAACTCTGGGGTGGGGGGAATATTTTTTCAGCCTGGTGCAAAATACCTTTGAAATCAAAATCAGTCAAAGGGAGAAATAAAGTGGGAGAAACCCATTTAATGCTTACAAGCAGTTATCCACTACTGCTCAACTGTGTCTCTTGTGACCAGGCTGCAAAAAGGGACCCCACCCAACCTCTCCTGTCCAGATATGCCCTCACTCCCCCAACTCTTGTCAACTACCTATTGATATGGAGATGATACTCTCCACCCCTTGGAAACACCTATTGATACAGAGATGCACTAAGGCCAGGTGAGAGATTCTGGAAATATTGCAATTTCACCCACACTGGTTAAGGGGCTTGTTTATAAGGGTTAAGTCAGGTTGAACATGGAAAATACTTGGATCGTCTTAAGGATTCATTGTATGCCGCTGATTTTCTTTTTAATGGAGTGTTAAGGCTGTCGAGCTGGCGGGGGTGTTGAAGCACTGGAGGCAGCTCCTTTGTAGAGATGAGGGAGGTGAGGTGAGGCAGAGGTATGGGCTGGCCGCTGTCACGCAGTGGGGAGCAGGCACCTGCCTCCTGGCTCCAGGCTTCTGACTTTCTGTCATCTCAGGCTGCTTTTGTCGTCTGGAATTTTGGTACAGCAGCCAGAAGGGAAGGTGGGGAGAGGGAGGAGAACTTCACTCGGAACCGAAGTCAAGAAGGCTGAATCAGTAATAAATGTCTTTGCTGAGGCCATTTACTCCGGAGAGTAAATAAACCGGAATTAAAAACTATAAAATAGTACTTGGCAGCGTCCTGGTAATAAACTTGTCCGTGACTTCACGGCTTAGGGGTTCCTCAGCTCCTAAGGATTTTAGCTCTTTCCTGCCCGTGTTGGGGTGGGGAAGTCACCTGCTGAAGGAAAAGGAGCTCGAACCAAAGACGTCTCTCAGGTGACATCTGGCTGAAGTACAGCTGCTGCTGCGGCTATTTGTGAGGTTTTGTTGGTTTCCGAATGGAAAGTCTTGGTAATGAAAGAAAAAAAAAATTAATTGGGAATGAATTTTAATTGTTTCTGACTTCTCATTTGCAGGCTATTAAAATAAGCTCCCTATTAAGCAATAACTCTGAGATAATGGGCGCCCCCCCCCGTGTGCCCCTATGCTCAGCTTCCACTCCAGCCTCTTCCCTTTGGGCAAACTCTGGGCTCTTGAGTGAAGATACAGAAAAAATCTGGCTGCCAAAATATTTTGGTTTCTTTTGTTTTTTTTTTTAAGCTTAAGAACAAATATCTGCGTCAATTATTGTGTGGCTATTGTTCCATCCACACCTGGGGAGTGCTGTGGGGAGGCCGCCTGGGGCACCGGGGTCAGCTGGCTGTCCCTCACTCCCTCTGCATGTGGAACTGAGGCCCCATGTGGGGCCTTGCAAAGCCCTGGGAACCAGAGCCCTACCGGCAGGAACAAGGAGGCCCTGGGCCACTTCATCCTCTGCTCTTCCCCACCCCAGACTCTTCTTAGTGCTCCAAAGGGTTGGTGAGCTTTATTGGAATATAATTGACAAATAAAAATTATATATATTAGGGTGTACAATGTAGTGATTTGATACTCGAATACATGGTGCAATGATCCCACAATCAAGCTACGAGCTAATGTATCCATCACCTCATGGAGTTACTATTTTCTTTTTTGTGCCTGTGGTGAGAACGCTTAAGATCTACCCTCTTATCAAATTGCCAAGGACACAATTCCCCTTATGTTAGCTATAGTCATCTTGTGGTGAATTGGATCTGCAAGACTTAGGCATTTTGTATCCTTTGCCCAACATCTCCCCATTTGTCCCCCCACCATTCTGCTTTGTGCCTCTGCCAGTTCCACTATTTCGAATTTCACATAGAAGTGAGATCCTGCAGTATTGGTCTTTCTGTGTCTGGCTTATTTCACTAAGCATAATGTTCCTTGAAGCCTTATTTACAATAGACAAAATACAGAAACAACCTGAGTGCTCATGTATGGATGATGCATAAAGAAGATGTGGTTGTAGACACCCAGTGGAATATTACTCAACCTCAGAAAAGAAGGGAATCCTGCCATTTGGGACAATGTGGATGTACTTTCAGGGATGGTGAGGTTCATGAGACATAGAACTGTCCAGGGGCACAGCCAACCACCCCATTCTGCCATTTGCTTTTCCCGGGGCAGGCGTAGGGATGTTGCATAACCCACTTGGGAGGTGGCAGGTCATTAGATGTTGCAGAATAAGACCGAGCCACATGGTGTTTTGAGTGTAGGTGGCAAACTTTGGACATGCCAATCATGCCTATGTCCCCTCTCTGAGGGCTGCTTAAGTGTAGACCAGCTGGGTGCTAAATGCCAAGGGCCCAGGAGGCCCCCATGAATGCTGGGGGCTCGGCCTCTTTGCTTTGGGTTCTCCCATCAGCGGGTCTTTCCTCCCTGCCTTTCCTCATAGGAACTCCTCCCCTCTCCACCCTTTCTGCATCTCCCTCCTTCCCACCGCCTTCCTCTCTGCTTTAATCATTCTGTTCACCATTCTTCTTCCCCTGCTTGCTCTCTTCACACAAAAAAGACTGAGAATTCCTCTGTAGAAGTCTCAGCTCAAGAATTTGCTGGGTGTCTCTTAGCTTCTTGCCTTTCTAGGTAAGCTCTACACTCAACAACTTTATGGCTGTCAAAGAGCCATTTCTGTCCCCCTCAGGCAAAGGCATAATCAGCTGGGAAGGCCAGGTCCACTTCTCTGCTCCCTGGGGCTCTCTCTGGCTTCTCTCCTCATCTCCACCCTCATGCCATCACTGCACAGCTTATTTATGCAGGGCCGGCAGCACCAGTCTCCTTCGATCTAAATCACCTGCATATTCAAGGAGATTAATTCATCGCTCTTGCTTGCACTCACCTTATAAGCTCTGGGCTCTGCAGAGAAGGCGGTTGAATCAATGCTGACTCTGGGTCTGTCAGCGCAGTGGGATGGGACCCGGCAGGACCCGCCCCCTCCCTGGGAACCCTCACTGGACTGGGCATCTCTGTGACTTGGCTGAGCTGGCAAAAGGCTTGGAACCCTGTGAGAAGCAGCCAACAGTTGGAGGTGTAAGAAGTCCTGGTTCAAATCTGCCACCCCTAGAGGGTGACAAAGTACCAGTCAACAATAGTTGATAAGAGACAACATCAAAATGGCAGAGAGAACTGTGTACTGAACTCAATTCAGAAGGTGGGCCTGGGATTCTGGTTGAGGCAAAGATATTTCTTGTTTTGGGAGCTGAGGCGCCTTTGAAGGTCAAGTCAAGGTGTGGGGGCTCGGGAATATGATGCCCTTTGGCAGCAGCAGTTGCCTGGCTCCGGAACAGAGGCCTCAGAGCGCTAGGCCAACTCTGGGCTGCTCCCCTGCCAGCCCTGCGCTCAGCAGCAGATGGCAAGGGGCTGCAATGTGCACTGTCTCCGTGTGCCCATATCCTTCTTTCTTTTCCTAAACTAATTGTGTTTGGAGTGGACTAGACTTCCTGACACCGTGGGTGCTGGATGACAGGCCTCTTGGCAGAGGCGGGAGGAACATGTCTGCTTGTTGCTGGCATAGGTGTCCCACCTCCTCCCCCCGTCATCAGGAGCAGTTTCAAGAGAACACTGCATGTGCCCCTCTCACTGCCGATTTGGGAGGCCTTAAAAGTGAGCACCCAGTACCAAATGCCTTCAGGATGCAGGCTGGGGATGCAAAGGACAGAAGCCTGCCTCAGGGGGGATGGTGGCAGATGTCAAATGTGGCAGACTAGAGCAAATGCACTTCAGCTCAAGGCATTCGGAACTTATTTCAAACCCTGAGGCTACCAAAGAAGGCAGGTGCCTGGGCCAAATGTGGGATGAATGCCATGTGGCTTTGCAACTCTGAGGAAACCACGCCCTAACGCACTGGCCTCCCTGAACAGCTTGTGTCCCCACCCTGTCAGGCACCGCGGAGCCCCACTGTGACACGTCCGCTCAGGCTGTTCAGTCTTGTCTTCCTGAGATTTCTGTTCTTTCTCTTTTGACTGGCCACTTCCCATCTTCAAGACGCTGCTCAAGCCCCACCCTTGTCTTTGTCGCCATGGCTCTGCACTGGCATTAATTATAGGGCAGTGTAGTATTTGTTTTTCTTTCCGGGTAGATTACCAGTACTTAGAGGAAATGGACATGACCTTCCTTAGGTTTTTAGTTCTTCTGATGCACAGTAGGGTCTCAATAGAGGCTTAAGGAATTGAAAGACTCAGGGACTGGCCTATCCTCTTTAAAGGTGTGTGCACCTTTAAAGTAGGGCTTTGTGATAAACTTTTCCTTTAGAACAGGGAATTTTACCATGATTTGGGCTAAGAAGCTATTGTGTTATTTGTCTGCAGCCTTAAAGTATAAACGTAGATCTAGATAGGCGAGAGGGCTGGGGAGGCCCAGAGGGGCAGAAACCCACTGGCATTTCCAGTGGTGAACTGTGAGGACAGCAGGGAGACCAGGTGACCCCACTCCCCTCCCTGCTGTCTGCCAGCTGCACCACTGGGGGTGGCACCACGTAGGCTGGTGAAAGGGTCCTGAGCGGGCAAAGCTGGCAGTTGACCCATCGGATCTCTACAGACCTATTCAAAGTCCTGCCTTAGGGCACACAGAGGTCCAAGGGCTCCTCTGAGCAGGGTGACGTGGCAGCCCCAGTGGAATGCACGGCGCTTTGGAGCAGATGCAACTCAGGTGCTCCTGCCAGGCTGCAGGTCTGCACTTTGTAAGAGCTGCTCATTGTTTCCCTGGTGTGTGTGTGAGTGTGAACAAGTGTGTTCTTTCTTCCTGTCCCCTTGTCATTCTGGTTGCCCACCTGTGAACAAAGCCTCCATTTAAATAACAGCACCCAGATATTGACATGATACGGTTGGGGGGTGTCTAGTCACCATCCCTAATTTTCTCCTCTGTCTGGACCTTTCCCGAAATGCTCTTCCAGTCTTGACCAGGAGCGGCGCTGTAGACACAGTCCTGGGGGAGCCTGTCCCATGGGGGGTCTCCAGCTAGTGCCTGTCTCCTCCCAGGCACAGCACCACAGCCTGGCACCCTCTCCGTGTGTCCTCCCTAGGGTTGGAGGACAGAGGCCTTAAGTTTGCAGACTGCCTTTTAAACAAAATGCCAGGACAAGGAAACAGGATTTCACATCTCCAGCCAGGAGGAAAAAAGTTGCTTTTTTGCCTCCACCTCTCCCCAGCCCGTTTCTCTCTGTTGGTGTCAGACTCAGATGTGTTGAAAGGCAGAGTAAAAAGGAAGGGGATGGGAACATGAGCGACTCAGGGAGATAATTGACTTCAGAAAAGCTATGTCTGAGATGTAGGAAGAAAACAAGTGAAAATATGTTATTTTACAACCTTGATACTCCTGACCTCATTGAAAATAAATATACACACGCTGTATAAGCGATCAAGACCGAGGAAGAGGGAGTCTTAGCGTGTGGTGCTGGCGCCCTCTTGTGATCATTAGAAATAGTGCCACATCCCATCTTCTGTTTCCTGGGGAAGCAGGCGTCTTGCTGAAGTTCTGGGACAGTGCCTAAATTAAACCAGAAAATGCCTCAGAGCTAATAAAAAAAAGGAGAGTAGTCCAAAAACGTCTTCTTTATCTACACAGACGTGTTTTGTCCCTCCTAAAGCAGACTGGCATTCTAGAAGAGAAGAGGTATGTGTAATAGGAATAAAACTCAATCCAAGAGCTTGGTTTGGTTTTTGTGACTTACCAGCTCTATATCCTCTGTGGGTCCCAGTTTTATCTCCTGTAAAGTGATAAACCCGGAATGGATGGTGCTTCTCATGCCCTTGCAGTTGGGGCAGCCTGTCAGGTCTCAGAAGCCCTTGAGGAGTGCTGGATCATCAGAGATCTGGCAAATCATTGACATTAATCTGGGAGAGGAACTCTTTGCAGGGATTGCTTCATTTCATCTAAACTCATTCAGTGCTATTATTACAGTATTTCTCTAGCTCTGATGAATCTGGTGTAAGCTCAGTGTAACAGAACCAGTTTTATTGTTCCTATTTGCTGTAACAAGAATATCGCCATTGTTACTACCAAGGCTGACTTCCCTGTCTGCTTACTTGTAATACTGCCTCTCTGAAAATGATGAGAGAGAAAACCTTCCCCAGGGATGTAGCTTGTCAGGCACTTACACTCACTCCAGCTCTGAGGTGTGCACGTACGAAGGCCTGTGAGCAGGTGGCACCCTGAGCTCTGAATTGGGGGTCAAAACGTGGAACTCACAGTTAGTGGTATCTGGTCTTATATTTCCCTTTCATCTGAATCTTAACACAGTTCCCTCTCTTACTGCTAGAAAAGAGAACTCCACAGTATGCGGACATGTCAAAAAAAAGAAAATACCATTTTCTGCATTAACCCCTCTGTATCAAGAGTCTCTGCTTTTTCCAAATATTCCATGTAGCGGCCTTTAACCCTGACCCACCACGCTCACCCCCTGGGCCTGGCTATCCCACCCAGACAGCCCACCCTGTCTCATATCTGCATCAGTTACTGTATAAGGCTAACAGAGTCCTTTATCCCTTCTGTTTAAACCCTTGGGATATTTCTGTCGAGCAAGACAGCAATTTCAGGAAGCTACACTGTTTCATTAAGTGTATTAAACAGCAGAATGTCTCATCTGTTGGCCACAGTTTGTCGAATAGCTGTCTTGGCCCTCTCCCAATTTATCATGGGTTGTTTTCCCAACACATTCTTAAATTCTTATTACTGATTATGATTTGATTTCACTGATGTTATTATTATAATTAATTTGCTTCTTACATAGCCTAAAACACAGAGTGGACATTTGCCAAATGCATCATATAACCTTTCTGGATGGAGGCCACATTAATAAATATTTTGTACTTGCTGAATGCCTACTAAGAGCCACAGAGCTTTGCACTTATGTCTTCTATTTTTTATTACAGCCCTGCAAGGGAGAACTGTATCATTTTACCAGGGGAAGCCACTGGCTTGGGGAGGCTGAGTGGCTTCCTCAAGCTCTCACAGCTACTAAACCCTGGAAGGGACAGAATTCACACCCAGACCTTGCCCCAGAGTCTGTGTATGTCACCTACAATCCTCCATCCACGGTCCTGCCCCTTTGGAAAATCCATTTGGGACCCTGATTCCATGGAAGGTCCACCCTCCAGCCAGAATATTGGCTATGGCTTTGTGTGACTGTGTGAAGGGACCCCAAAATGAGACAAAGTGTTTCTAGTCTGAGCACACAAAAGATGATGGCCCTGCCTTAGAAGAGGACACTCAGACCTCCACTTGGCTCACTTGAAATGCATGAACCTGGAGCCTAGACACAAGCCGGGGGACCTTCTATTTCTAACTGCTATTTAGTGGAACAGGAATGTGTTGTTTTCCCTCTGATCACATAAAGCAAAACCAAGATGAACGGGCCTAAGTGGCTGGGGAACAATCAGATCACTAAAAATAAGTTTGGAGGTCTGAGTTGCCCAAAGAAGTCAAGGGCCACCTTGGAGTTTTCCTACCACTGAAGGAGGGCTGGTGTGGGTGGGTGTGTACACGTGCACAAGTTCACGCACAAAGGGCAAGGGGCAGACAGAAGACAGGAGGTTTAATTAGATGGCCTTTATACAATTTCATATTTCCTGGACTCCTATAATTAAATTTTTAAGCTGGTCCTTCAGGCATCACACTAGTAGTTGTCACTGAGATGCATTTGCTCAAGAATCTGCCTGGTATACTTTTATTTTATTTTAAATTTCAAACCTTGTAAAAAGTAACAAGAATAGCATATTGAACAGCTTTCAGCCATATTTGCCATGCATCTCTAAGAACAAGGCATTCTTTTATATAACCTCAGCAGTGATCAAATCAGAGAATTTAACACGGACACAATGTTATTCTCTAACATGCAGTCTGTTTTCAAGCTTCCCCACTTGTACAAATAATGTCCTTCATCACATTCCCCAGCCACTGGCCCAGTCCACTGAGCTATGCTCAGTTGTCACATCTCCTTAGGGTCCATTAATCATTCAGTGTCCTGAACCTCTGTCCTTCCTGACACTGGCAGTTTTGAAGACCACAGACAGACTATTTGGTAGCATTGGGAGCTTTTCAAATGTTGCTCACATCACCAGCAGACAGTTCTGCATTTGGCACCTAATATCTGGTCAGTAATATAGAATGGAGGGAAATCTGTGAGCTGGAGGTCCCAGGTCTCAGGCCCCAGCCTGCCTAGCCAGCTTGACTTACGTCAGATGCAAGTGGAACCAGGGAAGGGATGGCTTAATCTTGAATTCTATTCTGCTATTTGAGTTTGTTCAAGTCACCTACATCCTGTTAACTTGAGCATCCTCATCTCTAAATGCAGACCTCCCATGGCAGTAATAATTAAGTGGTATATTGCAGGTAAAAGTGTTTATAAACTGCAGCAAAGAGCTGGACCGATGCAATCTATTGTAATTTATTACTAATATACCAGTAAGGCAGCCTGAAGCAAGAATAGTGCAGTGCGATTGCAAAGTCTATAAAATTCTCTGGAGGAAAACAAGCAGGGCTGATTCGGTAGGATTGCTGGACATGCAAAGTGTCAGATGGAGCCTCCTCTGGGCTCACATGCCCAAAGGCTCTAGCACTAGTAATGGCCATGGCTCACTGCGCATCCACTGAGGGTCAGATGCTTTGCCAAGTGAAGCCCACATTCTCATAACAATACTGAAAAGTCTTACGAGCTCTAGGTAAAGATGCAATTTCAGAAATGTTATGTTACTCCCTCCAAGTCACACAGTTAGGAAATGGCAGAATCAAGAAGCAAATTTCCAACACCTACAAACAGCTCTGTGTGTGTGTGTGTGTGTGTGCACATGTGTGTGCGATGACTGTGTTCCCTCCACTCTTCCCAATTCATCCTTAACAGCCCAGTGACACAGAGCCATGTGACACAGAGTTGTCAGCAGGCTCTACTCTAAAGTAAGGAGTTTATTTGGATCTGTAAATGATCAATTCCCTTTAAGCAGGACCTTATTTCTCCATTGACATGCATGCAGATGTATGCTAATAAGCTCTGGTTCCACACATCACTTGAGAACCTGATCAGTGTGTTTATTTACTGGTTTTCTGAAATGGTGTGAGTCTGGAGAACTTTTAGAAAATCCTGAGCACTGCAGCTTACGGGCTCCTGGTAGTGAGCTTTTAGTCTCCTGTCTCTGCCTGGAAGCCAGACCAGGATCTTGGGGACACAGAAAACTCAGCTGCTCTGGATCACGCTAAGACTGAAGTCCAGGACATCTTTCTGTAGAGTGTTCCCCAGGGACTCCTCCAGCTGTCTTCATGCTGGTTCCAGAGGATCAAGGCTCCAAAGCTTATAGAATTGACATCACACATTAGACTTTGAAACAACAGGCAATGCTGTTGGCTGGCCAACTGCCTGGCATTTACCAGGGTGGGGCAGCCCAGCCTGCAGGCCGCACAGGCCTTTTAGTCGCATTGCCGCACTGGGAACAGCGCTGGTCTCCAGAATCCTGCTGCCCCAAATTTCCTGCTCTAGCTCAACAGGGAAGCCAGGAAGGCAGTCTGGGCCTGAAGGCAAGGTCTTCTGAGTTTTGTATGAGTTGGTCTCAGAAAGAGGGGACAATGTGAATGGATGCCCTCCCCTCCCCCCATGCAACTTGGAGCCATGTATGTGCAGGAAAGGCCTGGCTGGGAGTTTCAGACATTTTACTGTCCAGACACCACTTCATATCACAGTTCTTCAAAGACATTGCTCTCTTTTCCTTCTCTTGATCTCTTTCTTTGTCAAGAGCCCTTCAATTCCCTGTTTCTTTTCCAGTTTTGGAGAGGGATTGTCACTCATTCTGTTTAAGGCCTGCAACTTAGACCCTGTGTGTCCCCAGGGCCCTGGGACCACCTTCTCCAAATGCCTCCCTGTCTTCAGGCAGACGCTGCCTCATGTCACCTTTTATCATATTTAACTGCAACTATCATCTTACATAATTGCTTTCAAAATGGGAAATATTCCATTTTTTGGAGAAGGTGCTCAAAGAGAAGAGCCACTCTACCCTCCACCTCCCCATGCGTGCTCTGTACCCTCTCGTTCTTGGTGTGGGCCCCCTGAAAGCATGGCTGGTGGGCCCCTGAGCTGCTCACAAATGATAGCCACCCAGTCTGTCACGTTCTTCAATCTGCTCCCCCTCACTCTTGGGTCCAGACGGACCTTCAGGCCAAAGTCAGAGAGTGTAGTCCAAACACTACAGCAAATAGAGCAAAGGGTTTCCATCTTGCTTGCCGATCCCACCTGGTTTTAGTGGATTTCTGGAGGAATAGGTTGACAGTTCTGCAGCCAAGTCTGGGCTCAACCAAAAAGAAGGCCATCACTGATTAACAGCAGCTGCCGCGGGCCTGGGTAGAGAACGGCAAGGATTTAACCATCCAGGAACTGCTGTCTCTACACTGAACATGCTATTCTCTTGGCTGTTTGTGTCCGATTTCTCCCATGTCCTTATGATAGCTTCTAGGACAGTTTGTTTCCCCTAATGTAGAAATGTAGAAATGTTACAGCATCACCTGAAATGTCTTAGAAATTCACAAGCTTGGGCCTTGGCAGATATCCTAACTTCAAAATTCTGAAGGTGAGACCCAGAAATCTGTGACATCTATGACCAGCCCTCCCGGCCATCTCAGTGTTAATCTTTGAGAACCACTGTGTAACAGAAAAGGAGAAAAATGGGATTTGGGAACTGGGATGGAAAAGGCTAGCCCTGTTTTTTGGCTAGCTCCTTTCTTTTAACAAAGTCATGGAAAGGTGAATCAACTGGTTTAGGATTCTCTGGGTGAAGCAGATCGAGAAAGGCCGATATTTTAGAGCAATATTCAACAGCAGCTTTTATCGAGCTTCAGTAAATCCCTCCTGGTCAGGGGAGGATGAAGCTCCTTGGGGAATGGTGTGATGTGAACCCACACAAAGATATTCTAAGAGCTCTTGATTCTCCATCCTTCTCTGATATTTACGCCCCTGTCTCAGCCTTCCCATCACTATTCGCTCACCTCAGGTCATGCATGCTTGTGAAATTGACATTTCTGATTTCATTGGAATGAGCCAGAGAAGATACCAGACTTGACTGCTGGAGGGAAATGAAAATACTTCATGACATGAACTTTTGTGTGCATTTGTGCATGTGCGAATGTGTGTATGTGTGTGTGTGTGTATATGCACATATGTGTCTGCATTTTCCATCCTTGAACATTGGATCTGGAGAATCAAGGTAAATGAAAAAGTAAGTAGGTTGATCTCACCCATCCTTCTGATCTTGGGTGATCTCTCTGGAAAGAGAACATCAGAGCCCAGACCCAGGGATGGAGGCAAACCTCTGCAGTCATTGACACCTGTCACCTGACCTCCACAGGCAGTGGCTGGATCACTGCTAACATCTCCCTGGCCATGAGGGACCTGGGGCTAAATTCTGCATTACTTCCACAGGCTCCTGATATCTAACCTTTCCTCTGTCAGCTACCATGCATTACTGTTGGCATGCTATGTAGTGAGCAGCCTATTTCCTCACCTGGAAAATGGGACAGTACCTGTCTCAAAGGTTGTTGGTTGTTCAAAGACTAACCTGAGACTCTGTGTACATAAAATAGCTACTGCAGTTTAAGACACTTTGAGCTCTGCCTCTAGGGGTATTCTGCAAGATCATGGAGGACCAACTCAGCAGTCTCTCCCTCTGCGTGCTCTTACTTTCTTCAGTCCACAGCAGCTGGGGCCATGGTCCAGTCTCCTGGGGCTCCCTCCCTGCCCTGTGCTGTCTGCACATAGTCACAGAGTAAGAGCAATGACACCCTCTTCTCTGCCTGCTGTGCTCAGGGCTGTGCCGCCTGGTGGCTACTAAGGACCCTGCAGGTCGGTAAAGCCAGGAGGCTGGAGGAGGGAGGAGGGCCCGCCCCTCACTTCCTCTTGATGCCCTGACTCGGGACATTAGGTCCTTCTTTACGCCACTTTGAGTGCATCTCTGTTCCAATCTTCTCATGGTGTCTACAAAAGAAAGTTATTCAAGTGCATGCACGTTCTGACAGCCATCTCTGAAACTGGCCACCTCTCACATCAGAAGAGTCCTGGCTCTTCACTCACTTGTTTGGTTTGGGATCCCGTGTGGCTCCTGGCAGCCCAAGAGAGGCTCATCTAGGCACCTCAGCTATCTGTGCTCACAGCTCACTCTGTGCTTTGCACCTGCCAGCCATATGCTTAAAAAGGCACATAAATGTTACAGACACCCTAACTCCAGCTTTCCCATTCTCTTGCTCTGTCTCTCTCACTCACACACACGGACACACACACAGCAAGCAAGTCGTAGAGTTGCAATCAGAGTCTACCTCTGTCAAACTCTAAGGCAGGAGAGAGCACACACACACTCTCATACACACACACACAGGGACACAGGGGCATGGGACTTTCTAGAAATTCTGCTGGTGTAAATAACTTCCACACTCATCTGCACAGCTCTTACTCCTCATTGTAACTGAACTTTCCTTCTCAAAGTAAAACTTCCCTTCCTTCCTGCTAAGTCCACCAAAAGGTCTGCATGTTTTATTCCTAATCAAAAGGAGATGCTAGCCACACCTCCTCAAGCTGAGCGCTGCTCCCTGGGCCTCAACAGCTCGCCGCCGACTTCATCTCCCTCAACTTTGTTCGTCTGAAGTAAGACGGGAAAGAGACTGTGCGTGTCACATAAGACCCTTTAACAGATTAATCCATGTGCTGAGCCCTGTGCAGCAAAGGGGGAGACAAAATGAGGCCTGACCTGTAGCACCAGCAGGGCATCTCCCTCCTGGGAAGTGGTGAAATGGCACGGGCTCCACAGGGAGTCCGATGGGCAAAGATCGGCGGTGGAAATGCATGAGGGATCCCAGTGGTGTCAGGGGAGTGTATTTTCATATGGTAGGATGGGCTGAATAGCTCTGTTATATTTGCAGAAGTATACCTGAGGTGTCAGAGATTTACCTTGTCAAAAGGTCTGCAGCAGACCTGCCGTGGGGCAGGCCGGAACATAAATCAATAAATACGATCACTATTACTACGGAAGTGGCAGGCTGAGCAGGTGGGCCCATCCCGAGGCAGCAGAGGGTATTCACATTTTCTGGGGTGGCAGAGGGACAGCACAGAGTGGGCGCTGGACGTCTCAGAGGAAGGTCCTCTGAGCAGGAACCTTTGGACTCTCGCTGTCATGGGAGCTGATGGCTCCCAAGCCGACTTCTCCCCGGGCCTTCCCAGCCTATGGCCGTGTTGCTTGTAAGGAAAGGATTCGCTGGGAGGGTGGGGAGATGAGAGGTTTCACTGATGAAGGGCAGCCCATAGTAAATGAGGTTGTTAGGACTGAACAAATTCCCTCCTGCCTCAACAGAATGGGCTCTAACACAACTCTACCACCTGCTGGCTGTGTGATAGAGCATTCAAGTTAACTTAACCTTCCCCAGCTGAACTTTTTCCAACAGCGAAGCTGGGATATCTGGGATATTGATCTCTGGATTCAGTGGTGAGAATGAAGTGAGCCCGCGTGTGTGCCTAACTGCAGTGCCGGGCACAGAGGGGCAGGGTGGTGGTGGTGCTGGCCACGAACATGACAGGATGGTGGCAGTGATCTCCAGCTCCCCCAGCCTTTTCAGAGTGATCCACAGAGAGTCTTTCTGGCCGGGTGACCAGCGACAGCCTGGGACCAAAGGAGGATAACCCCTTCACCACCTGGGAACTGTGGAAAGTTGGTCTCCTGCCCTTCCCGGCAATGCAGCCCATGTTCCCTGCACAGAGCACCTCCTCTCAATGGCTTTTTGAGCAGTTGGCAGCATCCTCCTTCCCAAACCCTCAGCAGCCCTGGGCTGCTTACAGATATTCAGAGGGGCAGGGTGGGGGGCATGGCCTCCACTCATGGGGCGCTGCCCCAGCCAGACTCCTGTCCTCTGGCTGACAACCTTGCTTCCTTCCTCCTGGGGGCTTCTTTAGCTTTGGGCCTGAGGATGGGCAGTGGGGCCTTGTGCTAGGTTGGGGCTCTGCAGCCTTCCCGTGTGCCCCTCCTACACCCACCCTTGCCTCTCACCCCTCCTCCCTCTGAGGTGCATCCTTGTCTCAACATCCCACATTCCTAGACACCGGGAGGCATCTGGAGGCTGCAATAAGAACCCTGGCCAGATGACGGTGTGGAGCGAGAGCATGCCCTGCATCTCTCTGGGACTTGGTGTCCCCGTCTGTGTAGGAGGAAAATGGAGATGGGAAACAAGAGCAGGGCCTGGGTGGTGGGTGGGGGACCTCCAGGAGTTTCAGGGGGTTCCTGAGCACCAACCTAGGACTAGAGAGAAAGCTGATATCTGCAGGACAACAGTCGAGTACAGAGGGAGGACTTGCTTCATGGTGCCCAGGGGCCAGACTAGGATCCTCTAGGAGGAAAGCTCACCTGTAGAGAGCTTTCTAGAAACCATAAGGTGGAGGAAAGCTTCCCTTTGGTACGTTAGAATGGCATCTCATTTACCTTTTACAGCAGTTCTGTGAGGAGGGACTTGTGATGACAAGGAAGGCGCCCGACAGCTGGGCAATTTGGCGAGATCGCCCGCCCTGGGGAGGGGCCAGCCTTGCCGCACCACACTGAGCCCTTCATGCACCGTTCCTGGGGATACTCGTGCGGAGCCTAGAGGGCTCCCCAGCCAACATCTACAGGAGACACCTGGGTAGTGAATGGAGAGCTGGGCTGGCAGGCCTACAGCTACTGGATTGCCCAGGACTGGCCACATTTTAATATGTCTGTTCTATCGCCAGCTGATATGTCTGTGATGTCACTGCATGTCCTCCTCTGTTCACTGCCCTGCAACTGTTCATCTCCGGGACGCTCCTCTCCTCCCCCAAACACACTCCTGCCCCAGGACATGGGCACCGACTCCTCCTGCCTGCCCTGCTCCACCTCCACGTATCAAGTGGGCTGACTGTTCCTTCGCTTCTTTCAGGTCTCTCACTGAACGCCATCTTACGAGAAGTGCCTTCCAGTCACCCTACATAGCAGAAACACTGCCATACCGCTTTACCTCCTTGCCTCAGTTTATCATTTTTCTTAGCCTTTTCTAACACCTGACATATTGTGTGCTCTTGCTTACTTGTCTACTGTTAATCTCTCCCCACTAGAATTAAAGTTCCATATGATCAGGGACATTATCATGTCTCCAGTCACAGTGTCTATAATATTAGCACAAAGGAGGCACTTAATAGGTCTTTGGAATCTGGTCATGGTAACCAGGGGGATTTTTCCAGCTCCAACATTGTGTGACGTCATTGTGCATAAGTGGTACTAGGTTTGGCCCAGTGTGTTTACAAAGAAATTAGACTTGCCCTTGTCTCCCAGGATTTCATTATCACAAAGGAGCAGGTGAGAGCATATATGAGGTAGAAATAACCAGGGGCCCAGAAGAAGGAGAGGAGCGAGCCACGGGTGGGAGGGAAAGCGGGCCACAGTTTCTGAGGCAGCTGAGAGCAGGACTTGCTCAGGAGTCATGTGATTCAGAGGCCCCCCACCCCACTGCTCTACCTCTAATAGCTGGGCGCCTCCCCAACACCGCAGCGGGGCTGGCTGAGAGGCACAGATAAGAATAGGCTAATTTCCTTTGATTTCCTTTGATGTTTTCAAAGGTTAAAAAAAATAATTTCTGTCCTCTTCTTAGAACCACTTAGCTGTAGCCTGGGTGTTGGGGGATGTTCCATCTGCGGGAAATGCTCATTAGAAGCAGTCATGCCCTCAGCCTGAGTTGCCGGGGCGCACCTAAGCGAGACAGCCTGAGCCAGTGTGCCCGTGGTTGGAGGACCTGGTGTGGCCGAGCCAGGGGGACGGACCGGGTCTCCAAGGTGGGCAGACGACCTAACGCTTCTGTCTGGAGAGGCAGCAGGGATGGGACCTGTGAGACTTTCCATTTGCAGGCCAGCGCTCACGGGAGTGGCTGTCAGTCTCGGTGTGCCCCTCCTTCACAAAAGACTTTCCCACTTTTGTTTTAAAGTAACAACTTAACTAATCCAGAGTTTCTGGGGAAGGCAACAAGGGTAACTGAATGAAAAGTGAGGAGACGTGAAATATGGCCGTTAGTTAAGGGTTAATCGCTGGTCTGCTGGGGCCGCGCTAGTGGAGCGCTCCACGTCTGCCAGGGCGCCCTCCCACTCTGGCTGTGTGAAGGTGACGTTTCTGCCCGCTAAACTGTCTGTCCCTTCGACTTGGGTCTCCCGCAGGGATATGAGTCTGCTCAGTCGCTCAGTAACCCTCTTGAGGTCTAGGACAAGGGTAGGGATTTGCATCCTTCTGGGCTTCCAGAGTCTGGGCAGAGCTCTCTGCTCCCAGCCCCTTCACCAGGCTGATCCCTGGAAGGGGGATCTTTGTCCCTCTTTGTCGGAGCCCAGCCTGGAGTGAACACGTGTGTCTTCCCAGTCTTCCGGAGTGTGACCTCAGAACAGGGACAATCACAATTCTCTGGAATCAATGCCGCCCTGCACAGCCTCTGCAGGACACTGCACGCAGGCCCTTCTCAAGGCACAAAACAACCCCACCTTAGAGTCACTGGGGAGAGAAGGACAAAAGGCTGCACAGAGGAGAGAGACACCCTGAGCTGGGCAGCAGCAGGTCTGTGAACTGCACCTCCTGGCCTCTGCTGTGGATCTTGGGGTGATTCCCTGTCCCCCAGACTGTCCTCCCGCACCACACACGTCCCTTGGTGCCAGGAGTGCTTTAGCAAAACAATCAAGAGAACGTATTTTTAAAACAAAACTCATTTACCAAGCAGGCCTCTGGAGCAGTTGATGGAATAGCCTTCCTCTGGATAGAAATAGTGGTGTAATGGCCTCCCTGGGGCTATTATCGCACTGACATTACAGCAGGCTAATAAACCCCAGAGGGGTGTGACGCGCGCACATCTGCATGGCGAGTCGCAGATGCGGGCGGAGCTGCGCTGCAGCCGCAAGCGTGGCCACAGGAGGGCACTCGTGCTCTCTGCCCGCCATGCTCCCTGGACCCGGGGCTCTTCTCAGAGGGACGGGGACAGATGGGATGCAACCTGCAGCTCGCTCTCGCCCTGCACCTGACTGGATCTCCGTAAAGTGGTTTGCAAAACCAGCCACCCAGGTGGGTTGGAATCAGAAACAGCACATTAACGTTATTTTTAAAGCCCATGAAAAATGCTTTTGAATCACATCAAAACATGGTCAAATGTATCATTTCTTTTTGGTAGAATTTTGTGAGTTGAGCTCCAAAACCCCAAAGGCAAGAATAGTCTCCATCCACCTGCGCCTCTTGGGGCCCCTGTGGCATGGTATGGGTACATCTTTGCCTGCTCCCCCTGGCCTCCCCATGGTTTCCTTAAGACAGGGGCAGCCCCTGGAGTTTTTACCTTTGTACCCCAGTATCTAGGAGTAACAGGTGGGGCTGCCATTCATGTTTGGGTTGAGTACTGTTTCTTCTAGGATGGGGGTGAGGCTGCCCATTGGCTGCTCCCCATGGTATGACAACCCAGTTGCTGACTCTGCTGTCAGACAATGCAACCCCTTTGGGGACTGGAAATTCTCACAGACCAGTGGGCAGATGCCCCATCACCACTGAGAGTGTCACCCAGCCTCAAAGGCCCACAGAATGCATCTCAGAAGTGTCTCTTTTGGATTTCTAGACCACACATGATCACTGCAAGACGCACTTTAGTTAGTTAGCTGGTGTTTAAAATGTATTTAGTCGGTTTTAATTATACATGTGAATACCCTTCAGTAAGAGCAAATGCGGGCAAATGAGTTGCTTGTTTCTTAGGGAAAATGCTTGGCAGTCTCCTGGTGGCCAAGGAAGGAAGAAATGTCTTCTGAACCCTGAGCCAGGCTTTTTACTTGGGAAAATTGACCCTTTCTCTGGTGGCATTTGCCATAGCCGGTGACTCTCCACGGGGATGCGAGGCACAGTCCAGGACCGGGGGCGGGCAGGGGAGCTGTCCCAGTGCTTCCACAGGGTGGCCCAAGCCCTCGGAAACCCAGAAGCTCCCGACAGACTGGGAAGACTGGAAGACAGCAGGGTGAAGGAGCAGATGAAGAGTGAGTGTATGCCCCTTCCAATCCCAGTGCAGGACACCAAGACTTGTCTTTAACTTTCCAGGCCTTAATTCAAAGGGTAGTTCAGTCTGTAAGCCAAACTTATGCAATGTATCTTGTGGAATTCAGTTTCCCCACAAAAGTGGCTTTTAGCCCCATTCCCCTGAAAGCGCTGGTTCTCTCTCAGGGCAGGGGGAGGTAAAGTCCAGGTGGAGGGCCCGGCCTCTCCATGGCATCCTCCTGGGATGGATGGGATTAGGTGAGGCCTTGTGCGAGGAGAGGATGGAGGCCTCAACTCCTCACCTGTGCCCTCTTCCTCCAGGTGGCAGGCAGGTAGCAGGGTTCCCAAGGGGCATGGGCTCACCTGCTTGCATTCTGAGATGCCCCATTCAGAAACCATGTCCTCTTCCTCAGGTACCACGTTTGCCTTCTTCCAGGACACATGCCTGTAATGCATTACTTAGCCACTCTGCCTTCCTCCAGCTTCCCACTGCTTGCTATGAGAAAGAGATGAGGTGGGGAAAAAAGGGAAATTATTACATTACCAGCACCCTATACTTTTGTTTCCCTTCATGCCACAAAAAATAGCACCGAATACTACTAAAAATAGCTCCTAGAGATTAAGGACTGGCTCTGTGTGGGTTGCGTGCTAAGAACTTTACTTACGTTCTTCATTTAATTCCTTTCTCCATACTGTCATAAGAAGTGGGTGTCATGCTCATCCTGTTTTACAGATGAGGAAATAAGGCACAGGGAAGTTCCAAGTTGTCTCTGTTCACACACCTCATTTGGATAGAGCCAGTTCTCACATTCAGCCCATGCTCGTGACCACTAGGCTGGGCAGAAGCCACCGGAATTGCCTGATAAGGCCTTGCAGGTAGAAAGACACTTCTGGCAAGATACTGTGGTTTTCGTGTGTCCTCAACACGTTGAGAAATAAATACCCCTCTCTTGCTTCCCAGGGCTCCAGGGAGGAAATGTACATGAAATAGAGATGCAGGCATACCCAGAGCAGGCAAAGGGTTCTGGGCTTACCCTGCCCAGTCTCCCTTCCCTACTGCTCATCCTTTCCACCCCACACGTGGACAGAACACCTCTGAAGGCTTGGACCAAGTCTTGTGTCTGCCTTTCCTACAAGAAGCTGGCACCATGCCCTGACCATGCCCCCCACTCTCACCAGTGCCAGACCTCCAGAAAAATTTAACAGTGAAAAGGAATTATTTTGCTTCGAGAGCAAATGCCAGTTATTATTGGTCATGTGCCTATTACCTGAGACCAGGGTATTTTCAGTGACGTGGCTGGCTCCCTTGGGTCTGCACGTGATGAATTCAGCAGTAACCTGCTGGTCTTGCAGGTCATGCTGCCCAAATCTGTGAGGGCAGGAACTTGCTCCACACTCAGGGCTCAGGCCCCTGGGTCTCCCCCACCCATATGTCTGTCCCTGAGCCTATCTGTCCATAGAACTGAGTGCAGGAGCACGTGGTGCTGGCAAGGAGAAGCCTGGGTCCCAGGCTAAAGGAAATGTGTATAGCATGGTGAGACCTTCCCCACACACCCTGGTCCAGGACTCAAAACATTTCATCAGGAATACAAACAGAATTTCCCAAACCCTGGGAAACAGAGTAGGCATTCTCCCAGAGGAATGCCCATAGTAGGTAGAGCATGCACCTCTGTACCTGATGGGATGACTCGGACATCCCCAAGCATACAGGCTGCAGCCCAGGGCTGGTATCCCTGAAGAACATGCATCACTAACGCATGCAAAATTTTAAAGATGTATCCAATAAATGAACCACTTAACAGAGGTGGCAATGACAGTCTCCTCCCACCAATAACAAACCATTCACACAGAAAGCAAAAATAATAGGCACTGCAATCAGACACTCTCCTCCCAGGGCAGGTAGGGCCCAAGGAATTAGGGACGAGCATGACATTTTTTAAATGTTGAGGAGAGAGGAGGTGTTGGGGCAGAGCCGGCATCACTGGAGGTGAGCTCTATGAAGGGTCCTTTGAGACCTAGCTCTCCTGACAACACCCAACCAAGGTCCCCCGAGTTTCTGGGCTCCATGGCTCAGCTGCCAAGACAACTGCTGGGACCCCAGAGCCTCATAGGACGCAAGAGAGCTGGCTGAGGAGGGAAAGAAGCGGGGGGGCCGGTGGCTGTCTCCTTCCTGCCCACAGAGGGTCTACCTTCCAACGTGTCCCACTACCTGGCAGAGCCCAGGTAAGACCTCTGTACCCCACACTCAGGGCCAACCTGTATGCCCCTGTCCCCACACATATGCACTGTCTGGGCTAACAGGCACTTGTCCCTTTTGGCAAGAGCCCAGAAGGACTGGCTGTTCCCTCATTCCCCAAGGCCAGCCCTGTGACTGGGACCAGAGCTGCCAGGGGAGGAAGAGAAGGGCAGGGGGCCTGCCGGACGCCTGCCTGGGCCCGCGTGGGAAAGCAGAGTGAGGCAGGGAGTGGCGCTGCGAGGATTTTTAGCACGAAGGACAAAGGGAAGTGGAACCTGCTTTTGATGGAGGTCAGTGAGGGAGAAGACTGCTCTTCTTAGAGGAAATACTCAGATAAGCCCCTTGAGAGGGGAGCTGATTACTAAGCGAAGGCCTTTCACTTTCTAGGAAGGTGTGCGGGGGTAGAGCAGAGCTGAAGAGCTTTGTAGGCAGTGGGGGCTGCTGCTGCCCGGGGGTCTGCCTCCCTGGCTCCACACACAGCTCTTCTCTCCAGCAGCGAACACTTCGCTCCTTGGGAGGATTCATCTTCCAGGCAACCTGTCTCCACCCCCATGCACTGCCTTGTTCCAGCTCTGCCTCCTTTCCCCCTCCCTTGGCACTGACAGTGTGTCCCTTTAATCTTAAACCTTTGCAGAATTCAACTGTCGTCTAAAGGCCCAGACGTAGCCCCCTCGGTCAAGTGGCCTGGGGGAAAGAAGGTAGAGAGAGCAGTTTGCTCTGCCTCTGCTGGGTCTCTGCTTGCCTGTGTGAAGTTCAAACTGCCTCCTGTTCAAACCTCTATTACGGCATGTATGGGGCCACCTAGGGCAGTTCTTCCAGGAGGGATGTGGCAGCCTCTCACGCTGCCCCTCTCCTGCGGCAGGGTTCACAGATGCCCATTCCAGGTGGAACTCTGGGGCCCAGCCTGGCTGAGCTGAGACTCCGATGCCAGCAGCGTCCGTGGGGCACCTGTCTGTCCCCACCAGTCTCCATCACTGCTCTCCAGCGACAGAGGACATAGGATTCTGTCTGCCTTACTTTCTCTCCTTCCTCCTTCCCATCACTGTCAGTTTCTTCTCTTTCTCCTCTCTCACATCTTCTCTCTAAATAGAAATCCCAGAAGCAGTAACAGTGTGAAGTATACAGGCCACACATCCCAGAGGCTCAGGCCACCTGCTCAGAGTTGGGGGCTCAGTGGTCACACTGAGCTCCTCCCACTCCGCTAGGGGAGGCACTAAGCTTTCCTTGTGTCTAGTTGGCTGAGACTAACAGAGCTGCTGGAGGACAGGGCAGGACCAACTACATCCACTACGCTTTTACTGCACCTTAGAAGTTTTTCACATGCTGTCTTGCTCATTACTAAAAAAAAAGAAAAAAAAACTATTATACAAGGGGTCTATCATTTGTCTGTAAGTCTTGCAAAAAGTTTTGGCTCTTAAGATTTTTATCATTGACACATGTTAAGGGATGGGGGGCATGGCGCCTAAGCAGGAAGGAGGCTGAGGCCCTGTGCCGGCCTGCTCAGGAATGCCAGCCGCTGCAGGATCATCTACAACCCGAGGGGATGTGACAGAAGAAAATTACCCAGCGTCAGCCCCATCTGCTGCTGAGCGCTGTTTATTTCACCTTCACTTTTTAAATGACACCTTTTTAAATGACCTTTTCTTTTTAAATGAAGAGATTGAAGATGAAGATGCTTGAGTGACTCACTTAATTCAAATACTGAACAAGCAGTTCTGTCATCTGGTCAAGAACAAAAGGCGCCCCAGAGCAGCTCCTGGGTGGGCCAGCAGTGGGCGGTGGGAACTGTGACCCAAGTCATGCACCCCCTGAGGAAACTCGAATGCCCCGTGTAGGCATAAAGAGAAGAAAATGAAGGCACAGCAGGGATGGGAAGTCATGGATGTCCCTCTGCACACTTCCTTCCTTCCTTCTGTGCTGGCCCTAGAGCCCTCATCCTAGGATTTACTCAGGCCCCTCCTAGCAGTTGGCGGAAAGAGGGGTCCTGTCATCATGCAACCTCCGGGAGACAGTGGGCCAATGCTAGCCCAGCCCTCTCCCATGCAGACTCTGGGTCCCACCGGCCCAAGGCTAGTCACTCCTAATGCAGACTTCTGCAGGGTGCTGGAACAATGCTAGCCCCTGTCCCGTGGAGACCAATGGATGGTGTGGCCCAGTGCTAATTCCTCTTTAAGGAAACAGAGAAAGAAAGAGAGAAACTTTCCATTTTGGCATCTGGCCCAAAAGATGGGGACAAATGGAACTCCTAGCCGAGCTTTGATGTGACATGAGGGCAGAAAGTGCTTTTCCAAGCTTCATAAAGGAAGTCAGATAAATGCTAAGAATTGGGCAGGAAACCAGGAACCGAATTGCTCTACTTCAGTGCCAGTCCTTCAGGATCAAAGACACTGAGAATAAAATCCTAGGAAAAGAAGGGTTTAAGAAAAAACGTGGTTAAAGTTTAGTGATTCCAGGAAGAAATCAAATGAAGAATGTCACTGAACAGTCAGGGTTAGTTTTAGATGCTTCAGCCAAGAAATAGCATGGCAGGTCATTAAATGAGTTTAGTTGGGATTCTGGGTTTTTATATTGTGGTTAATTAATCTGTGTAAGTATTTATAATGGTAATGGCCGAGCAATCATCAGCCAAGACAAATCATTGTAAGGCAAAGTCAGGTGAGGCCTGGGAACAGCCTGGAGGGGGCAGGGACAAGGGGGTGTGGCCTTACAGCAAATCAGCAGTCGTGGTGTTTTGACTATGTGGGGTCAGGGCAGAGGTGGGCCAGAGGAACTGAGTTACAATCTTATAGCTCAGGAGTCAGTCCTGGTCAGGGTGACAGTGAGTGGGACAGAGGCTTATTCAGGGAATGCTCTCCTAGTTCCAAGATGTTCTGTCTCAGTGAGGGATGGGGAAAAAAATCTCCAGCTGAGAAATGTCACCTTCAACCTGACCTGGAAAATCTGCCTGTCACCATGACAGCCTGACAGATAGCAATCTTAGCTGGGACTGAGTTAAATCACCACTATAAGTCTTGCAAAAAGTTTTGGCTCTTAAGATTTTTATCATTGACACATGTTAAGGGATGGGGGGCATGGCGCCTAAGCAGGAAGGAGGCTGAGGCCCTGTGCCGGCCTGCTCAGGAATGCCAGCCGCTGCAGGATCATCTACAGCCCGAGGGGATGTGACAGAAGAAAATTACCCAGCGTCAGCCCCATCTGCTGCTGAGCGCTGTTTATTTCACCTTCACTAATTCACTGAGTTTGTCATTTTTCCTTTGTCTCCATGTCATCCACCAAACTTCATCGATGTGCCCGGGTGTTCCCAGCCAGGCTTTGTGGCTGCAGAAATAAAGCCTCTGGTATCTTTTCAATGAACTGCAGCCACTCCTGAGTCTCTCTCCCTCTCCCCTCTTCATTGTCATTTCCTCCATAATTGATTAGGAACTGGAGGCGTGAGAGGAAAAGCTGTGATTGCTTTTACAGCCTGGGTCTGCAGGCAAAGCACATTTCTGTGTTGGGCTTCGTCTCGTGGGACCTGCCTCTGTCAGGAAGAGGTGGCAGAGTATTAATAAGGGATAGCAGACTTGTATGACTCTGGAAGAGGCTGCAAAAACTAGGCTCAAGCCCTGGCTATTGCATTATGCTTGGATGTTTGGCCATCAGCCTCTCTCCAGCCTCCTCCTTCTCCCCTGTAATGCGGATCTAAAGTCTGCTCTCCTCCCACCTGCCAGGGCTGTTGTAAAGATTAAGTGAGATAGTGTATGGAGCAGCTCCCTGAGCCCGCTGAATGAGAGATGAATTTGATGTGCTTAGGGAGTGCCTTGCATATAATAAAGATCCCATGGCTCCCATTAGTATTAGTGTGAATGTAAGTAATTGTGATTATTTTTTACCCTTGTAATATGTGCCATTCTTCTGGTTCCCATGTTACATAGGGTTTTTCATTCAACATTTATAGAGCAAGGTCTCTGTGCTAGGTGCTGTGTTCTGTCCTGCAGCTGTGGAGATTTTTAAAATGCAAGGAAAACCTGTGGCTCCTGAGGCTGGTGAGAAGGCCTGTCACAGAAGAGGGGGATTAGGTGTGCACCTGACCTGAAAGTGGGGGGGTGGGGGGCAGTGCCAGAAGGTCCTGATTGGGGGCATCCGAGCTCGGCTCTGAAGGGGTTAATGCCGGTTGAGTCTGGGGCAGGAAAGGAAGTCAGGTGGGAAGTGTACTCAGCAACCCTCTCAGGCAGGACACTGAGCAGGGCCCTTGGGAATAATAGCAGGACCTGAATACCTGGAGGGATGGGGCCCCAGGCCTGAGACAGAACCCGGAGACAGGGGGAATAACACAAAGAGCGTGTTTATTTCATGCCAAGGACCATGCGCTTTCCTGAAGGGCAGTGAAAACATCTGAAGGCTTTTAAACAAGGATTGATGGAACAGATTTTCCCAGAAGATCACTCTGAAATGGATGGGGCCTGAAGGGAAAGGATCAGCTAGACTGACAATACAGAGGGCCAGGGCCCACCAAGAGACGGCCTGCCTTAGGAAGGGATGAGAAATTCTACAACACGGATCTCTGGATTCTCGACACTGAAGAGATGCCCCCAGGAGTAGGCAGCATGGTGTGCAGGAGCCTGAAGCCTGAGAGGGAAGCAGCCCAGCAGGGAATCCTGCGGAGCGGTGAAATCACCAGATACGGCCACTAGAGGGAGGCGGCAGAAAGGCTGAGACGCAGGAGGTGCCTCCTCTCCAGGTCCAGCGGCCAGCCAGTGGGCGGAGGGCTGTCTGCTCTAAGAAATGCCCAATGTGTTGTGTGGGACATTTTCACCTTAAACTGTTCTGGGCACAGTCAGGCCAAGGATTTTGCTTTTAAAACAAATCTCTGATCCCACTGACAAGATACACACTGGACTGGTATGAAGCCAGGGCTCATCGGTGGTGCCCACACCCTCTGGGTTGGTGCTATGGTATCAAGGTTGCCTGCCTATCAGTTCCCCCAGATGAGGTTAAAGATTGAATTTGGTTAGCCAGACACCTTCCTGAAAGTATGATTTCATATGTCTACATGCATTTCCATACACACTGTCTCACTAAATCCTTAGAACAACCCACAGAAGTATACATTAACATTTTACAAATTCAGCTCAGAGAAGTTACATGATTTGCCAGGAAATGAGGTAGGTTTTGACTCAGGAGCTCAGGATCTTTCTTCTGTTTTACACCAAATCCTCTCTATCTCCCTTGTTCTCTGAGAGAGAATGCTCTTCTGGTTCATAGGTGGCAAATCTGTGGATAGAAAGTGTCTCTGAGGAGTTTACTGTATGGCCACCTTGAGAACCTGGGGGTTCCTACAGCAGATGGGGATGGAGAACCCACAGGCTTAAGCACTGACTGTAAATGAGTTGCTAACATAGATGTTTCCCACTGAATTCTTGGGGCAATCCAATGGGTAGGATTATTGCCCCCATTTTCAGTGAGGACACTGAGGCTCAAGATGTTAAACATCTCAAGGCAGCCGGGGTAGTAAGGCCAGGGGTCTGTACAGCTGTGCTCTCTGCTCCATGCCGCCCCGAGACAACAGGAGCTGAAGTCTGCGTGCCCACGTGCATGGGAGGGCTAAAGTTCCTAAGGAAGGCTGAATCTGTGGCTCAGAAAGGTGCACATTTAATTACCACTCCAACAAACTAGTTTCTCAGCATGAAGTGTTACAGCTACAACAGAACTGTGATAATCCCAAACCCAGGACGGAGTTGGCCCATTGTGGGAGAGTAGCTAATTCCATTTTGGACAAAAAGAGGTATTATCCTCAAAGGGAAGGGACAAATTCCAGTCCCATCAGGAAGATTCCAGGACCACTGCGCGGGGGAAGGGGGGGTGGGGGCGGTGGGGGCACGCAGGCTCAGGGCGCTGCTGATACAGCCGGGTGCGGCCTCAGAGTTCCTGTTTGGGCATCAGAGTGTCTCTCGGGTTAAGGCCGTCTGGGAGACAGGGGCTACACAAGCATTTGCTAATCTCTAGAGTGGAGAGTATTCCAAGTTCTGTGGACTGCGCATTTGCCTCACAAGCTCGGATCAGACCACACAACGTTGTGCTTATATGTACGTGTGGCTGCTGGGTTCTTCCCAATGTGCTGTTCTCACTCTGTCTTGTCATTCCCCTTTTCTTTCTTATAAAATTAGATCCATAAGAAAGTGACTCTCCTGTTAGTCCACTTCTCTGAGCCTCATTCTCATGTGATAAACGTAACACTCTCTATATCTGATTGCTGGAAGAGTGGAAAAAACTGGCAGTTAGCTCAGGGGGTGATGGTACATATGAATGCCAAAGAAATATTGATTCTCTCTCTTCCTTCATCTTTGTGTCCCCAGTACGTATAGGTGTGTGCACACATGCAGGGCAAACCACAGACCTGACCAATAAATCTATGCTTAGTCAGACTTAACTTAGAAAATCAACATAGTACAGAGGCTTTTAGAGGAGTGACATGCCTCAGGTTATGGAAAACAATAATAGTAAATCTTAAGGAATGTCACCTTGCCCCTGGCACTGAAGGCAAGAACCTGAAAACATTAGTGGAATAGCCTTGAGGGTGTGGAGAAAAGCAGCGGGTCTGTTCACAGCTGGGAGGAGTTGGCAGTTTTCAGAAGAAGCGAGTTGGGCTCCAGTGGACTGGCCCTTTAGTTGTCAGACTCTGTACTTGTTAATTTCTCGGATTTCTTTTCAGGGTGAGGATACAGGGTGAGATGGCAGAGAATGTCACAAACACACAGATCACAGTCACTGCAATTTGGGGACATGCTTGAAAATGTGGAAACATCAGTCCAGAGCCATTCAAGTTGTACTTCTCAGGATCTTAATCACCCCTGGGGGCAACTGCTGTCGCTGCTGCTGGGGCACTTATGAGGGTTCTGCCAGTTTTATCACGGCAGCCCTATTGAGAGTACTTCCCTTTTGATTGTTTTGCATATTGGCTGATCATTTTCATTGCAAAGGTCTGTTGGTCATTTGGAGAGTATGTAATCTTCCGTTTTCATTTCTCAGGTCTCTCTTTCTGAAGCTCCTAGTGAGCATGGGTTGCGTCTTCTCACTTCTAATTGTTATTTCATATTTTTCATCTCTGCAAATCTGGATGACTCCCCAGGGTATATCTTCCATTTTGGTAATTTTATCTTCTTTGATAGTGCTTACCCATTCATGAAGATTTTTAAGTTTTCATGACTTTTTTTTTCTAAAAGTTTTGTATTTTAAGGCATTACTTTTTATGTCTTATAATTGCATATGGGTTTGATTCCTGCCTTTTAAATTATGTTAAGCTGAATTGTTCCATAATCTCTCTTTACTTAGTGTATCGCTTGTAGTTCATCGGGGCCTAAGAGGACATAGGCTGTTTCCTTATATGCTTGGTAATTCTGGATTATGAGCACATCTTCAGCAGGAAAACGTGGTCATTGGAACTCTTAGGTGGCCTGAGGTGACAGCATGTTCCTCTAAGAGCAGTTCTGTGTTTGCAGGTGCCCCAGGAATGAACCATACATCTGAACCCCAAGCCCACTTGCAGCCCAGGCCCGTGATTACAAATCTCCTGGGCAGACATAACTCTTCCATCCAGAGCCCAGAGCAGGACAGACAAGGTTCCTTGCCACCCCCATGCTAATATTGTTTGTTTTTCCCCTACCCCAACATTCGGAGACTTTCGAGGACTCCAACCTTATGTGGAAATGTTATCCAGTTCTGGGCCTGAGTCCACACATTCATGTTAAGACCCAGCCCCTGAAGTCACCCCACCAGAAGTTGCACTTTCCCCTCCCCTAGGCCTGAGCACTCACCACGCCATTTTAGGACCCATCTTTGTTGTTCATCCTTAGAGAATTCCCTTATTTTCTTGCAATCACCGTCATCATTAGCAGTGGCATCATCGTAGCTAACATTCATTGAGTCCTGGTACGACATGCAAGCTCTGTGCTAATCGCTTTATATGGATTCACTCAGTTAACTCTCATAACAACACTATGAGGCAGATGCTATAATTATCCCCATTTTACAGATGATGAAATTGTAATTTCTTCTAAAGAACAAGTACTCCCCATTGGAAAAAAAAATATGTGTCTTAAAAATTTAGGTCACAGTTTTATAGGAGAGGATGAAGAATCAGATTCATTAAAGAAAATGATGCTCCTAGAGTCACATGGCCAGTTCTCGTCAGAGTCAGAACCTGCATCTGGAGGCTACTGGCCTTACTTACAGCCCTGGGCCAGAAGCCCCTGTGAAGAGCATGCCTTTCATGGAGTTCTACTTGGTGCTTACATTGCAGTCAGCATTTGATTTGCTGCAGAAAATCTGGGAGAATGATGACAGCACCCTTTTCATAAAGGTTAGCTTGTTCAGATCTTTATATTGCTGCTGGTGTTCTGACCTACCCCTGTCCTGGGACGATATCAAAGGGGTTGTATCTATCGTTCACAAAATTATTAGAAGAGGTAAGCTGCTAACTTTTGTCTTCTAAGGAGGGTGTTCCTTACAGACACAGATAAAACATTTCTCCATGAAAAGTTTCAGGTTGATGTATGCTTCCTCTTTTAATGTGACTTGTTTTGAAAAAAAAAATCCTATCTGCTGAAGTATGCTGACATCAACCAAAAAGCCTTTGGATTATGCTTTGAAATTATATTGCCATTTCTACAGAGAATTATGGTTAAAATTAAAAGTAACAGGGCAATACAGTCTCCTTCTGCTACCTTTTTGTCCTGAAGGCTTCTCTCTCCATTCATGGAGATGACTGGGCCTGAATAAAAGATAGGGCGAGTCAGCCAGGAGGGATGCAAAGCCTAGCTGTCCTGGGGGTCTGAAACAGCAGGGATGTGAGGAGAGATGTCTGTAACAGCAGCCTTCTGAGGTGAAGAAGGCAAAGAACTAGCCAGAGTTGCCAGGTGGCTCAGAAGTAAGCTCTCCATTGCCTGTGCTGCTTTATGTGACCAGCAATGGTAAAGTTCCAGAGCCCATAAGTAGTCTCGCCCCTCCTTGGGCAGGCACAGAAGGCCAGGAAGGGCCTGTGACACTGTGGTGTTCCCCAGTGTGTGGGCACCTGCATTCCTATCCCCACCAATTCTCAGCTCATCCCCTGCATTGTGTTCTCCAGACCCAAAGCCTCTGTTCCAGACAAATGACCCCAGATTCAAGTTCCTGCCTTCCTGACTTTGCCAATATGCTTTCTGCCTGAGGCAGATTTTTTTCTTCTTTTTCTTTGCCGCCAAACCAGGCATCCCACCTCTTACAGGAGAGCAGTCATCCTGGTTAGCAGTCATCATTTCCTTCATAAAACCTGGGAATGACCCATCCCATCTCTTCTATGCATCCAAAGCTTCCAGCATGAAGCAAGATGGAAGATTAACTGGGGAGCATGAAAGGGAACCTTTTGGGTGGATGAAGTGATCTGCCCTATCTTCATTATGGTGGTGGTTATACAAGTATATACAATTTCAAAATTCATTGGTCAGCACGCTTAAAACCAATGTGTATTTTAATGTTTGCACATTACACCTCAACAAAGTTGACTAAGAAAACCAAACTACCATGATGGGCCAGGAGAGGCCGAGAGCACCGAACCCTCACACGCTACCTGAGTCTCATTAGGAACAAAAGTGGGGCTGACTTTACAGAAAATGCTGAAATTAGAAATGGGTTTTCTAGGAATAAAGTTTTTAAATGAGTCTTTGAGCACTTATGATAGGCATTTGTGCTAGGTCCTGGGGCTAGGAATAAAACTACCTCTGATGTAAGCTTATAGTCTAATTAGGAAGACAGGAAAGTTAGGTGCTAGAATAGAGGCAAGAGTCAGGAGCCACAGAGGCACAGCAAACCCCGAGCAACAGCATGGAAGACCTTCTGAAGGAAGTCCATACTGAGCCCTGGAGATCAGGAGGAATCCTCCAGGATCACTAGCAAAGTCATCAGTCAGAAGATACTGAATGAGTGTGTGTGTGTTCAGTGTTTTGAACTAGACCATGGGGCTTTTGAAGATCAGGACACTTGACCACATAGAAGCTTGGGCACCATACTCAGGTTGGAAGATGATTGAAAGGCTGGAGAATTATCAGTGTACGGTGATGCTGAGCACAGACTCTGGTGACCAGCTGGTTCACGTGCTAAACAGAACACTTCGGGGAGCTGTGGTCCCCTTTCTCTAAGAGTTTGCCTTCATATTATTTCATTTAACTAATGTGATTTCTGATTATATTGGTTACCATATAAGTAATTGTCTTTTTTGGTCAGAGACTCAGTGCTTTATTGCAAATATAAAAAAAAGTTTCCCTTTCTTTGAAACTTCAGAAACTTTCTAATGGCCGTGCCCAGCCGTTATCCAATACCTCAAAGACAATTTGACAATTTATACATCCATCAAGATGCTTGCTTCCTAAGTATCTCCCCTCTTCCTCTTCTCATTCATCCTTTTTTTCCTTAAGAGATCTCCTTTCCTCCCGTGGTTTCCATTGTCATCTATCAGTTCAGAACTCTTGATTTATTAGTCTAGCCAAGATCCTTCTTCTTAGGCCCATTTGACCCAATTGCTTACTGGGTCATAATAATCTTCTTTGCTCCATGATGGCCCAGTTGTTCACTGGGCCATAATAATAGCAAACACATGCAGAGCACTTATTCTGCGCCAGGCACCATTCTAAGCACTTTGCATATATTAAGTCGTTCAGTCCTCACAACAACATTTTAAAGAAGTTGTTCACAACAACCCTTTAAAGAAGTTCCTGTACAGCATCATCGTGGATGTCCTCCAAGCACCCCACTCAGCATGTCCAAAAGTGATGTCACAACTGTGTCTCTAAGACCTGCACCCCATCCTTCAATATTTCACAGTTCATTAAATGACAACACCTTCCCTCCATGTGCTCAAACATGAAACATGAAGCCTGGAAATCACCCTTGGATTTTTCGATATTCAGTCTGTTTTCAATCGCCAAGTTTGTTCCCCCCATGCCCTAGTTTTTCTTAGAAGAGGTGGCATCATATAATAACTAATGGTTTTGTCTTTGCAGTCAGACTCTTTAGGTTTGAATCCTGGTTCTAACACTTCTCTGCTAAAAGTCCTTATAGAAATGAATTAAACTTTCATTGTGAGAATTAAATGAGTCAAGTCACAAGATGCTTTTAGAACAGTGCCTGGAATATAGTAATGAAATATTTCCTCATCTGTCTCAGTGTCTAGTTGGTGGAACAATATTACACTAAAAATAACAAGGCAATTGGTGACAGGCAGACCAGGGTTATATCCTTTTTTGCCACTTATTATATGTCTGATTAGTCAAGTTAGTTAATTCACTAAGCCCAGTTTTCTTTGTCTGCAAAATGGAGATAATACTACCCACCCACAGGGCCATTGTGAGGAATAAATGAGAAACTCTACTTAAAGCCCCTAGCACACCTGGCATGTGATAGACAATCAATAAGTGTTATTCCTCTTCTCCCCCAATCACTGCTTTTATACTGCCTCATCCACTCCTAAGAAGAAAATAATTAGTTGCCAGAAAAGCATCTGGACATGGTGGAGGGGAAGGAAAGAGGGAGAAATTCATCAGATTCGTCAGCTTTGCTATGAACTCCAAGATCCAGAATCATGGGCAAGAATTATGCCTCTGACATTCCATCTCTCTTGCTTTTTAATTTTTTTTAAAGAGCTGAGTGTCCAGTTAGCTTATAAATAATGACCTATATTTTAACTGCACACCAATGTTCAATAGTCACATTTTGCAAAAAGCATATTCCCCAGCTCTTCTTCCCTCTCTACAGCAAGTACATTGCTGAACAGCTTTTCATTTCCTAATCTAATGATGTGTCAGCAGGGTCCTTGGAGATGAGGGCTTAGAGACACACAGGGATGTCCTAACCCCTCAGATGGAAGGCCAGGTAAACCATGGAAGTGGGGGAAACAGGATGACTATATCATGTGTGGGCCCCCATGCATGAAGATGCAGGACTCTTGTTAGAAAATTTGCAAGCATTTCTGGATGGCCCCAGGAGAACATGAAACCAAACTGTGGGCTCTTCTGAGCTTGGGGCCCTGCGGGATTGCATGACCCATACCCATGAGCTAGCCCTGGTTGGAAAGACCTGGCTGTCTTTCCCAGGGGACTACTCCCTTTGGATGCTTTCAGATAGCCCAGAGCCTTCTTATTCAGCCTTTCACCTTCCACCCAACTTTAACATCAGAAGATTTCCTTAAGAGGCAGAGTCCCTGACATCAGGTGTCCAGCCCCTCCTTCACCAGAGATCAGTCCATTCTTGGAACCCCTGACTTAACAGGTTTATCAGACACTGATTTTTCCCATGACCTTCACTCCTTTTCTTTAAAGAGTAAAATGGTAACAATAAAGATGTGCTGATTTTTGAAAGTCAACATTGAGGGCTTCTTCCACGTAAAAGGCTTTTCACATAATTGTTTTTAACCTGAAACAAATTTAACATAATTTAAATTGTTTTAATCTTTAAAACAGTCTAATCTAATCAGTAGTTACTGCTATAATTCCATTTTACAGATAAATTTAGAAGGTCGAGTATCTTGTCCAAGATCACACAGTGAGTAAGAGAACCCTCTCTAATATCCCAAGGACAGGGAAAAGTGTTCACAGAGCCTGCAGAGATGTGTGATAGGGTGAAACAGCAAACAGGAACAATAATGACAGACAAGAGAAAGAGAAAGAAATTATACATTTGACAAGAGGATTGAATACTATTAAGATGTCAGTTTTTCCTAAGAGACTTTGCAGTTTAAAAGCAATTCCAAGTAAAATACTAATAGTTTGGTTTGTTCTGTTGGAATACCTGCCGGGGGGAGTTATGTTCATTTTTAGCTACAGCCAAGAAAACCCCAAAAAAGAAACTGAGTGGAGGATGGGACAAACAGCCCTATTTTATTTAATTATATTTTTATTTGTTTTATTTCCATTTACTTTTCTGAGGTGTAATTGACATGTAGCAATGCATTAGTTTCAGGTGTACAACATAATGATTTGGTATCTGCATATACTGAAAATGATCACAACATTAAGTCTATTTTCCCCACCACCATGTAGAGTTACATTATCTGCAACATGGTATTATTGCCAACAGTCATCATGCTGTACAATATATCCCTTTGACTTATTTATTTTATGACTGGAAATTTGTACTTCTTGACCCTGTCCTGCCATTTTACCCACCCCAGACCCCTCCCCTCTGGCAACAACCAAACTGTTCTCTGCATCCAAGACTTTTGTTTTGTTTGTTTGTTTGTTTTGTTTTTTAGGTTCTACCTATAAGTGATATCATATGGTATTTGTCTTTCTCTGTTACCATATTACCCTCAGGAATCATTCATGTTGTTGCAAATGGCAAGATTTCAATCAGTTTTATGGGTTAGTAATATTCCATATTGGGCTGATGATACAATGAACATAAAGGTGCATTTATCTTTTCAAATTAGTGTTTTTGTTTGTTTTTTGGATAAATACCCAGAAGTGGAAACTGATGGATCATATAGTAGTTCTATTTTTAGTTTTTTGAGAAACTTCCATACTATTTTCCACAGTGGCTGCACCAATTTACATTCCCACCAACAGTGAGGGTTCCCTTTTGTCCATATCCTTGCCAACACTTGTTATTTCTCATCTTTTGGATAGTGGCCATTCTGACTGGTGTGAGATGATCTCACTGTGGTTTTGATTTACATTCCCTAATGATTAGTGATGTGGAGCATCTTTTCATGTATCTGTTGGCCATCTGCATACTTTCTTTGGAAAAAAATGTTCAGGTCCTTTGTCCATTTTTTAATGAGGTTGTTTGGCTTTTTTGCTATTGAGTTGTATGAGTTCTTTATATATTTTGCATATTAACTCCTTATTGGACATATGATTTGGAAATATCTTCTTCCATTCAATAGGTTGTCTTTTTATTTTGTTGAAGGTTTTGCTTTTTAGTTTGTTGTGGTCCCATTTATTTACGTTTGTTTTTGTTCCCACTGCCTTTGGAGTAAGATCCAAAAAATTATTACCAGTAGGGATGTCAAAGCGCTTACCAACTATGTTTTCTTCTAGGAGCTTTATGGTTTTTTGCCTTAGATTCAAGTCTTTAATCCATTTTGAGTTAATTTTTGTGTGTAGTGTAAGATAGTGGCCTAGTTTTATTCTTCTGCCTGTGGCTTTCCAGTTTTCCCAATACCATTTATTGAAGTGACTGTCCTTTTGCATTGTATATTTTTGCCTCCTTTGTCTTAAATTAATTGACCATATATGCATGGGTTTATTTCTGGGCTTTCTATTCAGCTCTCTATTCATATCTGTGTGTCTGATTTTATGCCAATAGCATATTGTTTTGATTTTATCGTTTTGTAATATAGTTTGAAATCAGGGAGCATGGTGCCCCAAACTTTGTTCTTCTTTCTAAAGATTACTTTGGATATTTGGGATCTTTTGTGGTTCCATACAAATGTTAGAATTGTTTATTTTATTTCTGTAAAATATGCCATTGGAATTTTGGTAGGGATTGCATCAACTATAAATTGCTTTGGATAATATGGACATTGTAATAATATTAATTCTTCTAACCATTAGCATGGAATTTCTTTTCATTTATTTGTTTCTTTTTCAGTTTCTTTTCATCACTGCCTTATAGTTTTCAGTATATGGGCCTTTCACCTACTTGGTCAAATTTATTCCTAGGTATTTT
This sequence comes from Smutsia gigantea, assembly GCA_032199065.1. Classification (NCBI taxonomy): domain Eukaryota; kingdom Metazoa; phylum Chordata; class Mammalia; order Pholidota; family Manidae; genus Smutsia; species Smutsia gigantea. The sequence continues at coordinate 48,405 of JAVSCE010014099.1, read as the reverse complement.
ATTCTTTTTGATGCAGTTGTAAGTGAGACTATTTTCTTAATTTCTTTTTCTGATAGATCATTGTTGTGTATAAAATGCACCAGAATTTTGTATGTTGTATCCTGCAACTTCACTGAATTTGTTTATTTTAACAGTGTTTTAGTGGATTCTTTAGAGTTTTTTCTATATAAAATCATGTCCTCTGCAAATAGTAACAGTTTCACTTCTTCATTTCCAATTTGGATGCCTTTTATTTCTTTCTCTTGCCTCACTGCTCCAGAGTAGAGCTTCCAATAGTATATTGAATAAAAGCAATAAGAGTGAGCACCCTTGTTTACTTCCTGTTCTTAGAGGAAAAGCTTTTGACTTTTCATTGTTGAGTATTCTGTTAGCAGTTTTTATCAAAATGGATGTTGAATTTTGTCAAATGCTTTTCTTATCTATTGAGATAATCATATAATTTTTATTATTCATTTAGTATTGTGGTATATATCACATTGATTTGCAGCTGTTGAACCATCCTTGCATCTCTGGAATAAATCCTACTTTTTTCAGGTGTATGATCATTTTAAAGTATTGTTGAATTTGACTTGTTCAGGATTTTTATACTTACACTCATCAGGGATATTGACCTGTAATTATTTCTACCTTATTTTTTGTGGAGTCTTTCTCTGGTTTTGGTATCAGAGTAATGCTGGCCTCATAAACTGAATTTGGAAGCATTCCCTCCTCTTCTTTTTGGAATAATTTAAGGATAAGAATTAATTTTTCTTTGAATATTTGGTAGAATTCACCAGAGAAGGTGACTGGTCCTAAACTCATTTGTTGGGAGGCTTTGATTACTGGTTCAATTTACTTTATGTTAATTAACCTATCCAGATTTTCTATTTCTTCATTATTCAGTGTTGGAAGATTGTATGTTTCTAGGGATTTACACATTTCTTCTAGGTTGTCAAATTTATTGGTGCATAATTGTTCATAGTAATCTTTTATGATCCTTTGTGTATCTTTATCAAGCTGTATCTTCCTCTCTTTCATTTCTGATTTTATTTACTTGGACATTTTCTCTTTTTTTTTCTTAGTGAGTCTAGATAAAAGTTTATTGATTTTATTTATCTTTTCAGAGAACCACTTCTTAGTGTCACTCATCTTTTGTATTGTCTTTTTACTCTCTATTTTATATATTTCATCTCTGATCTTTATTATTTCCTTCCTTTTACTAACTTTGGGCTTCATTTGCTCTTCTTTTCCTAGTTACTTTAGGTGTAAACTTAGATTGAGGTTTTTCTTGTTTCTTGATAATACAGAGATAGGTCTGTATCATCACTATGAACTTCCCTCTTGTAACTACTTTTACTGCATAGCTATAGATTTTGGTATGTTGTATTTTCATTTGCACTTAATTCAAGGTATTTTTAAAATTATTATTTGATTTATTTGGTGATCTATTAGATGTTCAGTAGCATGTTGTTTAATTTCTACATATTTGTGATTTTTCCAGAGTTTTTTTTTGTGACTGATTTCCAGTTTTATAACATTGTGGTCTGAAAAGATGCTTCATATGATTTCTATCTTCTTAAATTTATTGAGACTTATTTTCTGGCCTCATATGATCTATCCTGGAAAATATTCCCTTTGCACTTGAGATGAATGTGTATTTAGCTACTTTTGGATGGAATGTTCTGTATCTCTCTATTAAGTCTAACTGGTCTACTATGTTTAAAGCTGATGTTTCCTTGTTAATTTTCTGTCTGGATGATCTATCCACTCATGTAAGTGGAATGTTAAGTCCTCTTGTATTATTGTATGGCTATCCATTCTCCCATTAGGTCTGTTAAAGGTTGCATTATATATTTAGGTGCTCCTATGTTAGGATATCATATCTTCTTGTTGAATTTTATCATTATCTTTATCATTATGTTTATCATTGTTCACATTTGTCTTTTATTATAGCCTTTGTTTTACATTTTTATCACATCTGTGTTGCATCTATGTGAACATTGATCTGCTTGACGTTCTTCTATAGGCCCTGTAAGTCACCTCTTTTTTAAAATTCTTTTTTCTTTTTGCTGATCCGTTTGGGTGTGTGCTATTGCCCTGTCTTCCAGTTCACTGATCCTTTCTTCTGCTCCATCTAGTCTGAACACTTCTAGTGTATTTTCAGTTCAGTTATTGTATTATTCAGGTCTGTGACTTCTGTTTGGTACTTTGTTATATTTTCTATGTTTGCTGCAGTTCTCTCTGCCTTCATTCATTCTTTTCCTGAAGCAGGTGAGTATCTTTATGACCACTACTTTGAACTCTTTATCAGATAAATTACTTACCTGCTTAATTAAGGGTTTTTTATCCTGGGGTTTCATCTTGTTGTTTTGTATATTTCCACATTTTTCTTGACTCTGTGTTGTTTCTATGTATTAGATGAAACAGCCATTTCTCCCAGTCCTGAAGGAATGGTCAGTCACAGGAAGATTGGGAGTATGTTTTAGTTTGCTATATGTGCAGTGTCCTCAGAGTGGTAGCTTGTCAAAAACTGTCTTCCCAATTTTTTCAATCCTGTGGGGCCAAGAAACATAGGCACCAGTGTCCACCAGAGCCAGGCATTCAAGGTATATGCCCTGTGTGTACAGCTCACACCCACTGGCTTTGGCAAGGCTGTGGGGGAATGCCAGGCAGGGCAAACCATCTTCCTAGATTTAGCAGTATGGAGCCAGAGGGGGGCACCAGAGCCCTGACTATTTTAAATCATTCCACAAAATTACACTAATATAAGCTGTGGGGTTCTGGCATAGAATCAATAGATTGATATACATAACAGAATTAATTACTCAGAAATACTTTCATGAAATATGAGAATTTTGTGCATGAATATGACAGTTTCAGAAGTCAGCTAGGAAAAAGTGGTATTCAATAAGCAATGTAGATTTTTTTTCATACTGAATAATCTGTATAGAGCCCAACTTCAAAATAAATTTTAGTTAGATCACAGAGCATGAATTAAAATATGATATCATTAAGCCTAGAAGTAAATATAAGTAATTTTACATAGATATATTGGATGGAGAAGGTCTGTCTATGTCTAAAAGCAATGACATAATAAGGGAAGAAACACTGATGAATTTGGTGGCATTAAAACGTAATACGTCTGTATGTTAAACATCAAATAATTTAAAAACAAGCAATGTACCAAATACTTTTAACAATACAAGATATTCTCAATATCTTTACTAGATAAAGAATTTCAAACATCAAAAAGAAAAACATGAGGATTGCAAGAGCATAATAAACAAGAGCTCTGAAGAACTAGTTAAAATACGTTAATGATCAAGAAACATAGTAAAAATTTCAAACTGCTTTTCACCAAAGAAGTTCAAATTGAGTATAATTGAGATGTGCTCCTTTTTGAATCACAAATTGGCAAATCTAGAAAAATGTTAACTATCTACCTTAGCAGTGGGCATTCTCAAACTGAAAAGCATTTTGATTGCATGCAACAAAGGAATTAAAATACCTGCACTATTTTATCTGGTATGCCCATTTGCAGGATTATATCCTAGGGTGGTTAAAATGTAACTAATGACTTCAGGGAAGATGGCGGCGTGAGCAGGGTGGGAGAAATCTCCTCCCAAAACTATACATATCTATGAAAATACAGCAAATACAACTATTCCTAAAAGAGAGACCAGAATACACAGGAAAGCACACAGTGTGTGGCTACACCTGAGAGGACACGACACCCCACAAGGCAGGTAAGATACGGAGCCGCGACCCCGTGAGACCCGAGCACTCACCCAACCCAGCACACCGGTGGGAGGAGAGGATTCAGAGCCAGGAGGTCGTGGAAGTACACCCTGCGAAATAACCAGGCCCGGTGATCTGCGTGGGGAGCGCTGACACACATCGCACAGTGTAGCAGAGATTTGGATAGACACAGCATACAGGATCTGAGCGGGGAACATTCCAGGGTGCTTGCAGCCGGCTCCCAGGTAAGAAAGAAAAAAAAAAGCACATGCTTTTTTCAGGGGTCCTAAAGAGACAGGAGCCCAGCGGAGGCGCCGGATGGCCCGGGCACACTCAACCCAGCAGGCTGGGAGTCCTGGGGAGTTTCGGACCGCTTAGCTGGCAACTGGGAAAGGGTGGCCACACTTAAACTTCCCACAGAGATTAACAGCCTCCCATTCGTTCCCACCCTGGCCAGAGCTATAAAGGGCCCTGCGGAATGGCCTGGCCACAGCTGCGGAATAGTGGATCAATAGCGCCACCTACAGCATCCCCAAAGAATCTACTCCTGATGGGCGGTTTTTTTGGTGGTTTTGTTTTGTTTTGTTTTGTTTTTCTTCTTTTTCTTTTTTTTCTTTCTTTCTTTCTTTCTGTTTTTCTTTTTAAAGTATTACAGAGACCAGCTGACATACATGGCAACTACCAGCAACCACTTCTATAGCCATGAAAAGACAGAGGAATATGGTCCAGACTAAGATCAACCAGACAACCCCAGAGAGGGAGTCTGAAGGGATGGAAATGCACAATCTTCCTGAAAAAGAATTCAGAATAAAAGTCATAACCATGCTGATGGATCTACAGAGAAATCTGCAGGAGCTGAGGGAGGAAGTGAGGGAAGTGAGGAAAGACAATGCAGAAATCAGACAAGCGATCAACGGGCTTAACAGCAGAATGGATGAGATACAAGAGACTGTTAATGGACTAGAAATCAGAGAACAGGAATACAGAGACTCTGAGGCAGAGACAGATAAAAGGATCTCTAGGACTGAAAAAATATTAAGAGAACTCTGTGACCAATCTAAACGGAACAATATTCGCATTATAAGAGTATCAGAGGAAGAAGAGAGAGAAAAAGGGATAGAAAGTGTCTTTGAAGAAATAATTGCTGAAAACTTTCCCTCGCTGGGGAAGGAAATAGTCTCGCAGTCCACGGAAGCCCACAGATCTCCCAACACAAGGGACCCAAGGAAGACAACACCAAGACACATAATTAAAATGGCAAAGATAAAAGATAAAGACAGAATATTAAAGGCACCTATAGCGAGAAAAAAGATCACCTACAAAGGAAAACCCATCAGACTATCATCAGACTTCTCAACAGAAACCTTACAGGCCAGAAGAGAATGGCATGATATATTTAACGTTATGAAACAGAAGGGCCTCGAACCAAGAATATTGTATCCAGCACGATTATCATTTAAATATGACGGAGGGATTAAACAATTTCCAGACAAACGAAAGTTGAGAGAGTTTGCCTCTCATAAACCACCACTACAGGATATCTTAAATGGACTGCTCTAGATGGAAGCACACCTAAGGCTAAAAAGATGTCACCAGAGAAAATAAAATCATAGCAAAGAAAGCAGACCATCCAAATACTAACTAAAGGCAAAGAATAAAACACCTATTATAGAAAGAATGGAGGAGGAGGAATAAGAAGGGAGAGAAATAAAGAAACATCAGACTGTGTTTACAATAACTTAACAAGAAAGTTAAGTTAGATTGTTAGATAGTAAAGAAGCAACCCTTGAACCCTTGGTAACCACGAATCTAAAGCCAGCAATGGCAATAAGTACATACCTATCAATAATCACCCTAAATGTAAATGGACTGAATGCACCAATCAAAAGACACAGAGTAACAGAATGGATAAAAAAGCAAGACCCACCTATATGCTGCTTACAAGAGACTCACCTCAAACCCAAAGATATACACAGACTAAAAGTGAAGGGATGGAAAAAGATATTTCATGCAAAGAACAAAGAGAAAAAAGCATGTGTTGCAATACTTGTATCAGACAAAATAGACTTCAAAACGAAGAAAGTAACAAGAGATAAAGAAGGACATTACATAATGATAAAGGAGTCAGTCCAACAAGAGGATATAACCATTATAAATATATATGCACCCAACACAGGAGTGCCAGTGTATGTGAAACAAATATTAACAGAATTAAAGGAGGAAATAGGCAGCAATGCATTCATTTTAGGAGACTTCAACACATGACTCACTCCAAAGGACAGATCATCCAGACAGAGAATAAGTAAAGACACACAGGCACTGAACAACACACTAGAACAGATGGACCTAACAGACATCTACAGAACTCTGCACCCAAAAGCAGCAGGATACACATTCTTCTCAAGCGCACATGGAACATTTTCCAGAATAGACCACATACTAGGCCACAAAAAGAACCTCAGTAAATTCAAAAATACTGAAATCCTACCAACCAAGTTGTCAGATCACAAAGGTATACAACTAGAAATAAATTTTAGAAAGAAATTAAAAAGGCTCACAAATACATGGAGACTTAACAACATTCTCCTAATTAATCAATGGGTTAACGACCAAATCAAAAGAGAAATCAAAGAATATATGGAGACTAATGACAACCGCAATACAAAGCCACAACTTCTGTGGGACGCAGCAAAGGCAATTCTAAGAGGAAAGTATATTGCAATCCAGACCCGTTTAAAGAAGGAAGAACATTTCCAAATGAATAGTCTAAAGACACAATTACTGAAATTGGAAAAAGAACAAATGATGCCCAAAGTCACCAGAAGGAGGGACATAATAAAGATCAGAGAAGAAATAAATAAAATTGAGAAGGATAAAACAATAGAAAAAATCAATAAAACCAAGAGCTGGTTCTTTGAAAAAATAAACAAAATAGATAAACCCCTAGCCAGAGTCATTAAGAGAAAAAGAGGATCTACACACATAAACAGAATCAGAAATGAGAAAGAAAAATCACGACGGACCCCACAGAAATACAAAGAATTATAAGAGAATATTATGAGCATCTATATGCTAACAAGCTGGAAAACATAGAAGAAATGGACAACTTCTTACAAAAATACAACCTCCCAAGGCTGACCAAGCAAGAAACAGAAAAACTAAACAGACCAATCACCAGCAACGAAATTGAATCGGTAATCAAAAAACTACCCAAGAACAAAACCTCCAGACCAGATGGATTCACCTCTGAATTCTACCAGATGTATAGAGAAGAAATAACACCCATTCTCCTTAAAGTTTTCCAAAAAATAGAAGAGAAGGGAATACTTCTAAACTCATTCTAAGAAGCCAGCAACACTCTAATACCAAAACCGGGCAAAGACCTCACCAAAAAAGAAAATTACAGACCAATATCCCTGATGAACGTAGATGCAAAAATACTCAACAAAATATTAGCAAAACGAATTTGAAAATACATCAAGAGGATCATAACCCATGACCAAGTGGGATTCATCCCAGGTATGCAAGGATGGTACAATATTCAAAAATCCATCAACATCATCCACCACATCAACAAAAAGAAGAACAAAAACCACATGATCATCTCCATAGATGCTGAAAAAGCATTTAACAAAATTCAGCATCCAGTCCTGATTAAAACTATCAACAGAATGGGTATAGACGGCAAGTACCTCAACATCATAAAGGCCATATATGACAAACCCACAGCTAACATCATACTTAACGGCGAGAAGCTGAAAGCTTTTCATCTAAGATCAGGAACAAGACAGGGATGCCCACTCTCTCCACTGTTATTCAACATAGTACTGGAGGTGCTAGCCATGGCAATCAGACAAAACAAAGACATACAAGGCATCCAGATTGGTAAAGAAGTCAAATTGTCACTATTTGCAGATGACATGACACTGTACATAGAAAACCCTAAAGACTCTACTCCAAAACTACTAGAACTAATATCTGAATTCAGCAAAGTTGCAGGATACAAAATTAACACGCAGAAATCTGTTGCTTTCCTATACAGTAACGATGAACTACCAGAAAGAGAAATCAGAAAAACAATTCCATTCACAATTGCATCAAAAAGAATAAAATACCTAGGAATAAACCTAATGAAGGAAGTGAAAGACCTGTACTCTGAAAACTACAAGACACTCCTAAAAGAAATTAAAGAGGACCCTAACAAATGGAAATTCATCCCATGCTCTTGGCTAGGAAGAATAAATATTGTCAAAATGGCTATACTACCTAAAGCAATCTACAGATTCAATGCAATCCCTATCAAACTACCAACAGCTTTCTTCAATGAACTGGAACAAATAATTCTAAAATTCATATGGAACCACAAAACACCCCGAATAGCCAAAGCAATCCTGAGAAGGAGGATTAAAACAGGGGGAATCACGCTCCCTGACTTCAAGCTCTACTACAAAGTCACAGTAATCAAGACAATTTGGTATTGGCACAAAAACAGACCCACAGACCAGTGGAACAGAATAGAAAATCCAAACATTAACCCAAACATATACAGTCAATTAATATTTGAAAAAAGGAGCCTTGGATATACAATGGGGAGATGACAGCCTCTTCAGCAGCTGGTGTTGGCAAAACTGGACAGCTACATGTAAGAGAATGAAACTGGACTACTGTCTAGCCCCATACATAAAGGTAAACTCAAGGTGGATCAAAGACCTGAATGTAAGTCATGAAACCATAAAACTCTTAGAAAAAAACATAGGCAAAAATTTCTTGGACATAAACATGAGCGACTTCTTCATGAACATATCTCCCTGGGGCAAGGGAAACAAAAGCAAAAATGAACAAGTGGGACTATATCAAGCTGTAAAGCTTCTGTACAACAAAGGACACCATAAGTAAAACAAAAAGACATCCTACAGTATGGGAGAATATATTTATAAATGACATATCTGATAAGGCGTTGACCTCCAAAATATAGAAAGAACTCATGCACCTTAACAAACAAAAAGCAAATAATCCAATTAAGAAATGGGCAGAGGACATGAAAAGACACTTCTCCAAAGAAGAAATTCAGATGGCCAACAGGCACATGAAAAGATGCTCCACATCGCTAATCATCTGAGAAATGCAGATTAAAACCACAATGAGATATCACCTCACAGCAGTGAGGATGGCCAACATCCAAAACACAAACAACAAATGTTGGCGAGGATATGGAGAAAAGGGAACCCTCCTACACTGCTGGTGGGAATGCAAATTAGTTCAACCATTGTGGAAAGCAGTATGGAGGTTCCTCAAAAAACTCAAAATAGAAATACCATTTGACCCAGGAATTCCACTCCTAGGAATTTACCCTAAGAAAGCAGCAGCCCAGTTTGAAAACGACATATGCACCCCTATGTTTATCGCAACACTATTTACAATAGCCAAGAAATGGAAGCAACCTAAGTGTCCATGAGTAGATGAATGGATAAAGAGGATGTGGTACATATACACAATGGAATATTATACAGCCATAAGAAGAAAACAAATCCTACCATTTGCAACAACATGGATGGAGCTAGAGGGTATTATGCTCAGTGAAATAAGCCAAGCCGAAAAAGACAAGTATCAAATGATTTCACTCATATGTGGAGTATAAGAACAAAGAAAAAAACTGAAGGAACAAAACAGCAACAGACTCACAGAACCCAAGAATGGACTAATAGTTACCAAATGGAAAGGGACTGGAGAAGATGGGTGGGAAGGGAGGGATAAGAGGGAAAAAGGGGGCATTATGATTAACACACGTAATGTTGGGGGGCCTGGGGAGGGCTGTACAACTCAGAGAAGACAAGTAGTGATTCCATAGCATCTCACTACACTGATGGACAGTGACTATAATTGGGTTGGTGGGGGGGACCTGATGAAGGGAGTAGTTTAATAACCATAATATTGCACATGTAATTGTCGGTTAATGATACCAAAATAAATTATTAAAGAAAAAAGAAAAAAAGAATTCTCATTAGATTTATATTACAAAATATTGCACTCAATTATTATTATTATTATTATATTTTTGTGTGTCCTTTTCCTTCTTCTTATATAAAATGTACATAAAACCCTCAGTTTTACCTCATGGTTGGAAAATCATTAAAATACTTATCTGTCCCTTTATTGAAAATGTTTACTGCCCTGTGAACTAAAACCTTCAAATATATTCATTGTAGTATTTAAAATTCCCTGTGTGATAATTCCAAACTCCATGTCATTTCTGAATACAATTCTTTTGAATGGTTTGTCTCTTGAAAAAAAAATGTAACTAATGAAAGGATTTTATAAGAGACTCTTTGTTACAGTGTTCTATAAACAACAAACAGGAGAATGGTTATATACAATAAACATGATGAAAATTACGGAGTCACATGTTTCATCCATTCATCAAAAATCTATTGGGACCATCTATGCGTTAGAAATTGTTCTAAACTGTGAGAATGTATCAATGAGGTAAACAACCAAGATCTTGTCCTTGGAGAGCTTACACTTGTATGGGAAGAAAACAGATGAAAAGCATAACATAAATTCTAGCAAGTGCTGGAAAATGGTGCATACTAAGAATAAAACATATAGATTGGATAGGTGATGGAGAGTGACAAAGATTGAGATGGTGATGGATAATCATATGGTTATGCCACAGTTGGCCTCACTTGGAAGGTATTATGTGAAGAAATGCATGAAGGTGTCAATCGAGTAAGCTTTGTGGACAACTGTGGGGGAGAGAAAAAGCATCCCATATATCCTAAATATCCCAAATATGAACTTCCCTCTTATAACTGCTTTTGCTGCATACTATAGATTTTGGTATATTGTATTTTCATTTTCACTTAATTTGAGGTATTTTTTTTAATTTTCTTTGATTTATTTGGTGACCTATTGTTCAGTAGCATATTGTTTAATTTCTACATATTTGTGGTTTTAGAGGGAAAAGAGACTGCAAGTGCCCTGAAATGGGAGCTTGTCTAGTTTATCTGGGCACAGCAAGAATGCCAGTATGGAGCAAGGGGAAACAGGATGGGAGCTGATAAAGGCAAGGCTGGGGAGGGAGGAGAAGTATCTACCTAGAGTAGGGGTTGTTTAGTGCGTTGTACAGACCAATGTTTTTACTCTAGGTGAATGGAAGTTCAATGACAATATCAGAAGAAAGGAGTAACATGAAATGACTCATATTTTCAAATAATCAGTCTGGTTTCTCAATTGTATTTAGACTACAGGGTGGCAAGAGTATATTCAGCGAGACTTGTTGGGAGACTTTGCAATAATCCAAGAAAAAGGTGATGGTAGAAGCAGTAGAAATGGCAAGATAGATGTGGTTAGTCTGAAGGCAAAAACAAAAGGAGTTCCTAAAGTATTGGTTGAGTTTGTAAGTCAAAGACAGGAATCAGATGACCTAGAGGTTTTTGGCCCCAATATCTGAAAGAATGGCTTCTCCATTAACATAGATGGGGAAACTTTGGTTAGGGAAGACCAACAGTCACTCTTCAACATGTTAACTTTGAAATGGCTGTTAACCAGTTAGCAGGCATCAACATAGCAATGATATTTGAAGCCATACGCCTGGATGAGATCACAGAAGAGAATAAATGCAGAATAGAAGCTATCCAAAATGTGAACCTCAACCAGTCCACCACTGAGAGGGTAAAAGGAAGCAGAGCAACCAGCCAAAGAGGCTAAGAGAGAGCAGTCTTTGTAATAGAAAGAAAAAATGGATACAGAAACAGGAGAGGGTAGTGTCCTGGGGGCTAAGGGAAGAAGGTATGCTATAAAGAGGAAATGATCAATGGGGGAAGCAGATCAATAGACAGAGGTGCTGCTACATCAAGTGTGATGGGGACTTAATGCTGGATAGGACATTGCATTACCATCTGGAGGGTCATTAGTGACCTTAACAAGAACAGTGTCAGTGTGATAAGGGCAAAGCAAGAGGTGGAGAGGAAGGCAATTGGAGACAGAAAATGTGAACTAACTCTACACTGGGTCAGAGAAGTCATCACCTTCCACCAACTCAAACACAATTTTTGTCTTTCTGCCATATCATCAGTCTTCTCCATTTTCTAGATCACTCCCATTAGCATGGCAAATGTTATACAATTTCTCCTATATGTGTTCAAACACTACTTAATGACATAGGAAAATTCTTCAGGATATCTTATTGAATGAAGTACATAATATCAAATAATATGTTCAGCGTGATGCCACCAAACATTGGAGTCAATCTCTTTTCCTTAAGTCACTAATAATGGTTCTCCAAGTATGATTCCCAGACCAGCACCATCAACAGAATCTGGAAAGCTGTAAAAAACGCAAGTCCTATGGTTCCACTGTGGACTCAATGAATCAAAAACCAATGCCTGTGATTTGCAAGACTTCCAGGCTATTGTGATGCACTATTCCAAAGCCCCAACAAGTCCAAGGCTGTGGTAAATAAAAAATGCATTGATGACGACATTAGTGAGTTTTCTGGAGAGATTACATTCCATTGCACACTGAGAAAAGCATAATGATGACTAATAGACATTTCTGGCCATTTCACTGGTTCCCTTCTCTTCAAGGCCTCCTTCCTGTTCCTTCATCTTGCCATTCCTCACCCTCTCAGGAATAAAAACAATGCCTCAGGTTGTCTTTTATAGAACAGCTGACTTCTGTGTAAACTTTGTTGCCTTTCTCTTCTCAGCATTTGTAAACTCAAATTATCCTCCCAGTCAAAGATAAGCAGTCGCCTTTAAAGGGAAGGATTCTTCTGTCAACTATTAATAAATATCACATATGTGGGTATGTATTCATAAAAGTGTTGGTATGTGTATATGTATATATATATATATTCACATCAAATAAACAATTATAAGTCATCATTCATTCATATATCAGTGTACCTATAGTTTTATATCAATACAACAAAATGTGAAAAATTGCCCCTAACTAATAGAATAGTGAGTGGCCTGTTAGCTCCGCTTCCTCCTCCTTGTCCTTCTCCTTTTACAATTTCCAAATTGCCTGCAGTGCACGTATTTCACTTGTATAATAAAACAAGTGAAATTTGAAAATAAAGGAAGCAAGAGCTAATAATGAATGAATCAAGGAAAGAAGGAAAGGAGGGAGGAAGAATGGAAATAACAGAAGCATCCCACCTCTCCTGCTGACGGGTGGGCAGTGTGTAGGACCGAAGCAGGGAGCCCATGAAGTGGTGGAGTGGTCAGAGATGGGGGTTCGTGGTGATGTGTTTGTCCCCACTACTCCATCTAGTCCACTGCATCTCCTTCCAGGTGTCCCTGCAAAACAGCATAAGGCTGGGAATTCAGTCTTTCTTTGTATAGGAAAACAAGGATGTCATGCTACATACTGGGTGTATAATTACAAAGAAATGGAAATTTTTAGAGCAAAAAAATAGAAATAGTTCAGTACATGTTCTAAATATAAACGACACAATGCCAAACACTCAAGTGAAAGAGAGAGAACGATAACAATCTGGCTAAGCACAAAAGGGTATGTTGTCACTTAACTGTGATAAAGTTCTGTTTCTAACCATTTACTTTACAGTCCTCCCCCTATCTGCATGGTTCAGCCTAGTCTGTCTCAACTTAGCCTCAGCTATTAAGCAAAGTCCAAATGTTAAATGCCTCATTAACACTTCCTGCCACCAGCAGCAATTGTCTCCAGTGATTTTCTTAACTTCTCTAGGCCCAATTCATTCTTTTCTATTTTTTTAGATACATAGTCTCTGAAAAACTTTCCTGTCTTCCTTTCTGCACATTTTCCTTTTCTCTTTTATCGCCATGAAAATGTATACTAGAGGCAAATATATCCTCTTCTCTTTGTGTTTCCAAGTCTTACTCAGGCCAGCTTCCCTCATTTTTGAATCAATGTAAATGTGCCATGTCATAAGGCAAAAGTCACCACTAGGAACAGCACAGATGTAAGGCCTGTATTGTGTATCTTCACATGGAGTTGTCCTTCTCAAGCCCACACTAGTCCACATCAGCCTGTGATGTCTGCCACTTTTGATACCACAATGCTCCTGTCCTTCCACAGAGTCAACTTCAGTAGCCTTTGCTATTTTTTTCCCATGGCCAAGAAACAAGGAATTGTGGTTTGAGTTGTGTTATTTCACTTGACTTGGGCTCATTAACATTTACTGAAATGGGCTTCTTAATTTTACAAGCTGAAACAGTCCTAGAATCATACTTGCTTAATAAATGCTTTTTGAAATGATAAAATAAAGAAGCAAGATCTGTTTGTACATGAAATTAAGGTAGGTGCTCCTGGAAGATTCACAACAAACACCAGCTTCTGGAAGCTTATGATATAAGACAGAGAAAAGGATGATTACTAGATATGTGATTATTAGGTAAAGAATGGCCACACCTAAATACAGTGGCTTAATAAGATTGAATTCCATTCTCTGTCTCCTGGCAGTTCCAACCAAGTAGGCTCGGGTCTCATAGAAGCTTTCACCTCCAACACTTGGTCTCTATGACTGTTCCAATTGTCACCAATTTCCACATAGTAAGGAGGAAGGAGGAATGTAGAGCAAGCAATGTAGAGGCCTACACAACCGAGGACTCTTTTGCTCATGTGCCATTTGCTCAATCTTAGTCATATGACCACACCTACCTCAAAAATCCTGGGAAATGTAGTCTGTTAGTGCATAGTTAACCAAAAGGGGAGATAGGGAGTAGTTCTGTCTTTTAAACTGAGGTACAATTAGCTTACAATATATTAGTTTCAGGATACAACATAGTAATTTGGCATTTGTATACATTGCAAAATGATCACCACATTATGTCTAGTTACCATCTATCACCAGATGAAGTTAATAAGTATTATTGAATATTTTCCTCATGCTGTACTTTACATCCTCATGACATTTATTTCATAACTGGAATTTCTATGTCTTGATCTTTTCTACTCACTTCAACTCTCAACTGCCTCCTCTCTGGCAACCACCAATATGTTCTCTCTGAGTCTGGATTTTGTTTTGTTTTGTTTTTTTGTTCTTTAGAGTCCACCTACAAGTGAAATCATGTGGTATTTGTCTTTCTCTTACTTATTTCACTTTGCATAGTACCCTCAAGGTCCATTCATGTTGTCACAGATGGCAAGATTTCATTCTTTTTTATAAACACATAGGTTGCTTCCATATCTTGGCTATTACAAATATGCTGCAATCAATGTGAGGGTGAATATATCTTTACAAATTAGTATTTTCACTTTATTTGAAGAGATACCTAGTAGTAGAATTGGATCATATGGTTTTTCTATTTTTAGCTTTTTGAGGAACCTCCATACTGTTTTCCACAGTGGCTGCACCAATTTATAGTCCCACCAACAGTGTATGAGGGTTTCCTTTTCTCCACATTCTCATCAATACTTGTTATTTCTTGTATTTTTGATATTAGCTATTCTGTCTGGTGTGAGATGACATATCATTGTAGTTTTGATTTGCATTTACCTGATGATTGGTGATGTTGACTATCTTTTTATGTGCCTGCTGGCTGTCTGTATGTCTTCTTTGGAAAAATGTTTATTCAGATCCTGTGCCCATTTTTTAATTGGATTTCTTTATTGAATTTTTCTTATTGAAAGTTCTTTATATATTCTGAATTTAAGTTCTTTATCAGATGATATATGATTTGCAATACTTTTTCCCATTCTTTGGCTTACCTTTTCACTTTCTTAACTATGTGCTTTAAAAAGGAGAGATTTTAAATTTTGTTGAGATCCAAGTTATCATTTTTTCCTTTTATAGATGGTGATTTTGGTGTCACATCTAAAGAATTATTGCCTAATCTAAGATCACAAAGGTTTTCTCTTATGCTCCTTTTTCATTTTTACATTTAGGTCTTTGATCCATTTTGAGTTGATTTTTGTTCATGGTACAAAGCATGGATTGATACTCATTTTTTTAACCTATAAATATCTAATTGTTCTAGCACCTTTTGTAGAAAATATTTTATATCTTTTCTCCGCTGACTTGCCTTAGCACTTAAAAAAAATCAGTTCTTATAACTGTGGGCTCTATTTTGTCCCATTGATCTATTTTTCTATCTTTATGTTTTGTTTACTGTATACTACTGTATACTACACCATTTTGTTTACTGTAGCTTTATATCAGGTCTTCACATCAGGTAATGTTAAGCCTCCAACTTTTTCTTCCTCAAAAGTGTTTTACTTATTATGTATGCTTTGCATTTCCATATGGATTTTAGAATCAGTTAATTATTATAAGAGGAACTATTAGTTTCTGGATTGGGGTTGTATTAAATCCATTGATAATTTTGAGAGAAATCCATCATAACAATAATGAGTGTTGTGACTGATTAGCTCAATATACTTATTTATCTAGATCTTTTTAAATTTTCCTTTTGTCATGTTTTGTAGTCTTCAATGTGCAGGTCTTGGATATCTTTTGACAGATTTAACCCTAAGTATTTAAACTTTAACTGCATTTTTAAAATAGCATTGTATTTTAACTTCAATTTCATATGACTCATTGCCAGTATATAGGGAATTAATTGATTTTTGCTTAGCATATTTTATCTTGTAACATTGATACACTCTTTAGTTACAGTAGTGGTATTATAGATTTCATCAGATAGTCTGTAAAGGTAATCATGTCATCTGAAAATAACAATTTTACTTCTTCCTTTCTAATCTGGATACCTTTTAGTTTCTTCTTCTTGCCTTATTGCATTGGCTTGAACCTCCAGTACAATGTTGAATAGGAATAATGTAAGCATATGTCTCTGTCCTGTTTCTTATTTTACAGGAGATGCATTCAGTCTTTTAGTTTCAGATACGTTGATAGCTGTGGGTTTTTCATGAATGTTCTTCATCAGATTGAAGAAGTTCTCTTCTAAATTTGCTGAGACTATTTTTTCCCTTAATGAGGAATGGATGTTAGTCTTTGTAAAATGCTTTTATTCTCTATTGAGATAATCATATGCTTTTCTTAAATTAGTTTGTTAATATTGTGAATTATATTGATTTTTTAAATATCAAACCAACCTGTTTCCTTAGGATAAAACTTACATGATCCTAATGTATTCTTTTTATATATTATTGAATTCATTTTACTAAAATTTCATTGAGAATATTTGCATGTATGTTCATGAGAAATATTGGTCTGTAGTTTTATTTTTTTATGGCTCTTTACAATTTTGGTGTCAGGATAATGCTTGGTCCATAGAATGAATTGGTAATTATTTCTTCCTTTTTAATTTTCTGGGAGAGTTTGTGTATAATTGATATTATTTCTTCCTTAAATGTCTGATGAAATTCACCAGTGAAGCCATCTGGGATTATGTGTCTTTGTGGAAGGGATTTTACCTAAAAACTCAATTTCTTGTGGATTTTACCATTACAATTTGTTAGGTGAGATCAATACAATGTTTAGTGTTGGGCCCCATGACTGAGGCAAGGTAATTATGAATAGTCAACTCAATGCCTCTCAAATCATAAGTTTTCTAGTCTGGCTTGTAGCAACAGGCACTTTACCTGACCCTGTGTGGGTCCTGGGCATTGTTCCCTTCAACCCTCTGGATGGTTCTTTGCACAGACTTTGGTAGCATTATCACACACATATACTGACTGCTCTGCTGAATACTCAAGGGAACCCTCTACAGATCTCTGGAGCTCTCTCTCTGTGCAGGTGTTCTCTTCTCTGGTTCTCTATTCTGAGAACTCTAAATGCCTTTATCTCCCTGGTCTCTCAGCTGCTCAATTCAGGGAGTCCTCTAGGTTCTGCCTCATGACCCCTCCCTACACTGTGCCTGAAAAATCTCTCAAGGCAGTTAGTTGGGACAATTGTTGGGCTCACCTTGTTTGTTTCCGTCTTGCAGGGACCACTGTCTTTCACTGCCTGATATTTAGTGTC
Source organism: Smutsia gigantea (assembly GCA_032199065.1). NCBI lineage: Eukaryota > Metazoa > Chordata > Mammalia > Pholidota > Manidae > Smutsia > Smutsia gigantea. The sequence continues at coordinate 30,782 of JAVSCE010014099.1, read as the reverse complement.
TTGAAAACACTGTCCCGTATATTTTTTCTCTCTTGGTGCTCTCATTGTTTCAGATGGGAGGGTAATCTGGTGCCTGTTACTCCATCTTGGCCAGAAGATGAAGTCTGCAGTTTGCTTTTGAATCTAGGGAAAATCTTGCAATGCCATCCTGGAAAAGGCAACTGGCTATGCCAGCAACATAATGTCAGAGAGGTCATTCAGGGAGAAGGGTAAAGATAGAGCTCCTAATAATCCATATCAGTGAAAGCTGCAATAAAATATGCAAAGGTCACATGGAGGGTGCTAATAATAGAACAAAGGGCCCCATATCCTCTCAGGTTTAATCTGGTATGGGGAACAGTGCCTCAGGAGGGCCAAGTCAGAGAAATGATGAGTTTCTGGATGGTCCGTTTAGTGCTGTGGGAACTTGACAAGCTGTTTCATGCCTGTGACTCCACACTAAACGTGCTACTTATTTGCTAAATGTGGAAGCATTTATGGAGACCAAAGGGACCTTGTTTATTTTAAGCATGCTGTTGTGCCCCATCAATGCTGATGGGGGATTATCAGCCAGATCATCATGAGTTGCATCCACTGGGAAATTCACTCGCTAAGATGTAAGTGGAAAAGTAAAAACAACTTTAACTTTAGGAGACTCATAATGGCACAAGTTGGAAATAATTAAAAATTTGTTTCAAGTATGCCAGATGGTGGATTTCTTCTTTTTGCAAGGTGCCTTTCTCTCACTGATGGCCGTGCTCATCCTGAGTATATTTTTCCTGTAAGTTGACTTAAAAACCTTTGTGGGAAGAAACATAGACTGCCATGGCATTTCAGTGGGTGCTTCCTTAGAAAAGCATCAGGATCCAAAGAGTTTGGCCGACACAGCCTACAGATACTACAGCTTCAGTTGACTTTTTTTTAGAAAAATAATTGCAAAGTTATCAATTCTATGCCTACATTGTGCCAAGCAGTGTAGTAGGGGCTTGATGTAGTTATAGCTTTGATTCTTACAACAAGCACCTATGACAACATGACCTTAAATTTATGGAAAAGTTAATGGAGACTCAAAGAGTTCTTCAAATGCCAAGCTCTTTGCTTATGCTGCATGAGCAACCCTTAGCTTTGGACAGGTTGGTATTTATTCTGTGAGGTGGTCTTGGAAAACAGTCACCTCTTAGGCTTTGGATTCAGACACATATGCTCCACCCCCAAAAAAACATTCATTCATTGAACAAATATGTATTGTGGGGGATGAAAGAGATGGGGGCAATAAACCAAACTAAATTTTTACTCTAATAAAGCAGGATACCTAGTGATGCAATGTGGAGATTCAAGCCCACCTTTGCCTAATATCTAGGTTGAACCCTCTACACCATGTCATTCTGCATTTCCAATATAATTTAGCACCATGTTGACTACCATTAGGCTAATGAACTAATTTGGCTCTAGAGGCAAAATTCGATATTGGTTTAAAGAGTGGACTATGAAATAGGCTGTCTGAGTTCATGTGCAATCTCCCTTGTTTATTATCCATGAGATCTTGAATAAATTACTTATTCTCTCTTTGCCTCAATCATCTTAGTGATAAAATGGGAAAGATAAGAAATACCTATCTTACTGAGCTTTTGTGAGGGTTAAATGAGTAGAGAACATTTGGACGAGCATTTGGTCCATTTTAAGTACTTAATAATTATTGTTATCTTTTCCTTCCTGGTTTGTACATAGAAACACTTGCCTCTTTGGAGTTAATAGGGAATGGTTTTTCTATCCTACGGAAAAAATATTGCACTTTAAACCAATGATTTTAGAACTATAAAGTTCATTAGAAAATATATTTTAAAATGCATAATGTTGTTAACCCTCGCAAAAAGCCTGTCTTGCCCGATTAGGATAAGTGACCCAGGAAACCAGAATAATCCAGCTAATTAGCAGCAGAATTACTACTGGAACCCAGGAGACTATGGGATTTCTCTCTCCTTTTTACTATGGTGCTACATCCTTGCCCCTCTCAAAACTCATCCTAGCGCAGTGGCTTTGGGGGCAAAGAAACAGGGGCTAGAATCCTAAATTCCTCTAGTTACTGACTGGAGGGTCTTGTTCAAATTACCTAACTTTCTGAACCTTAGTGTTCTCACTTATAATATGGAGCTAATAATGCTTCCTTCATTAGGATTTTGTGATCATAAAATGAAAATGTTTATAATGGTTAGCACATTAAACGTGCTTAATAAATATGAAATAAAGATAATTGCTGAGAGCACTGGCTTTGGAGTCCAACATGCCTGAACTTGAGCTGGCCTCTATCTACCCAAGTTGTGTGACTCTGGACAAGTTACTGAATTTCCCTAAACCTCCTCTCAGTCTCTTAATCTTTACAGTAAGGATTTCATTACATTAATTTTAAGGTTGTTGTGAGGACTAAAGAAAATAATGCACTAAAGGGCACCAAGTGCAATGCCTGATATACAGTCAATGTCCAATAAATACTAACAGATGTAGGTATAATTATAATTACTCTCATTATATTTTTCAGTCATCTGGTCTCCATTGTGTCAATACCCTCATGTGCTTAAATAATGCTCTGCAAGTTTTCAGACATGCAAACCAGCTCGCTCACAACATTTAGACAGGGTATAATCTGGATCTCTAGCCTGTTAGTTTCCCCCAACAAAGTACAATCAGTTGAATGAACTGTTCGGCACATGCAACGACAGCATGCCTATTGCCTAACTTTCTGAGCTTTCGTTTGTCTATAGCCAAAAGGAAAACTTTGGTGAGACTCCTTTGATATGGGCTTGTTACTACAGAGCAAGATTCCTAGGTCGCTCCTCAGATACATAAATAATCGAATCCGTGTTTTAATTTAGAAACATACATTGTTCCAGATCTTGGCTAACCCTTACAGGGAGTGAAGGAGGAGAGTGAGTGACAGCCTACTGATGAGAGCAGATATGCTGATGTTGTTTTATTTTCTACTGTTAACAGATTCTAGTGGTGAGGAGGATGACGGTGATGATCCCAGCTAGAAGCTCGGCTCATCTGGTTTAGCTTCAACAAACTGAGAGGGAGCTTCAGGGCCACTAAAGTGTGACAGGGATGTAGCCACAGCCGATAGGTCCCAGGTAAAGGCATGTTGAGGCATCAAAGCTATTTCCTCTCCCATTGTGACTCGTCAGCCTACGGTGCCAGTTATTCTTTATCTATTGTTGGCACCACACAATCACCATATCTATAATGGGCATCCTTAATTTCTAATTTTTCCAGTGAGGAAATGATGATCCAGAAAGTTTCAATGAATCATCTGAACTGTCTCAGTTGGTTAATGGAGAAGAGGAACCAAATTCCAGCTCTCTGGCCACAATTTGTATTACCTCTCCCTTAAAATCCCAATATTTAGCTTTCATGACTATTTTCTAATTTTTCAGAAGATGAATCTCTCTGCCCAGAGAGTTTAAGTGGTACCCCACCCAGGGTCAGTGTAGCTATTTGATGGCAGATCTGAAACCAGAATCCAGTTCTGATCCCCAGTTTCCTATTCTTTCCACTCTAAAAAATGGAAATACCAAAATCCTCTTTTCAGAGTCTAGCCATTGGAAGTTATAAAGCATTATCTTCTGCCATTCATATCATCCAGGGGTGTTTTAAGCTTGTTTGCCATGGCAACCATCAAAATATTAAGCCTCTCAAAGCAGGATCGGAAAGGCAGCCACAGCTCTGCTGTTGTTCTTGGTGACGGATGAAATTGTGCAGAGCCAAAAATCAGTTACTGCTGTTCCTCTTCCACTCCGGTGATGTAGCTCACACAGCTGCTGGGCCAGAATTCAGTCTTCTCCATGGTGACGTGGCTGTGTGTGGCATCTGCCCCGTGTGAGACATACAGCAAACAAAAACAGGCATCAACATGCTCCCACTCTTAGGAGAAGACGCTCCTACTATTCCCTCCTTTCTCCCTCCCTTCCTCCTCCCGTTCCTCCCCTCCTTCCATGTTTTTTTCTCTTTCTTTCTGTGTAAACGATAACAAAGCCCTCAAGTCCATGCTGAGTTTCAAATGGTTTCAGCCCAGCAGATGAACTCCAGCTATCAAGCCCCAAATCCATAAGAGACCAGACACTGGACTTAATGAGAAATGTAATAAAAATATATCCAGATTATTTGCTTCTTGTCACCCTCCTCCTTTATCTCATTTCCCTTCTCCTGACATCTTCAACAAAGAGATGTGTGTGTGTGTTTGTGAGAGAGATTTGTGAAGATATTGAATTTATTTGCTACAGACACATGTTTGAAAGGTGGTTTGCTATTCATTGACCCTGAGGTGACAGAAATTGGCAGGGGACTTTGAAATGGTCAAAGTGGTGGTAGCAAGCGGCAAGGCCTGAGGGCCAGTGCAATTTCTTTGATCCAAATAAAGAATTCATGGTCATATTTCAAAATAATTTCCCAAGTTGACATTACTTATCAAGCAGTGCATCTTTTTTAAGAGGTAATTTAGCACAAGTCAGCAGAGGGAGGGACTGTACTTCTGATAGCAGAAATTATAACCAGTACTATAATTAGCACTGAATGGATGAGAGGGGTGGGGGCCCAGGTATCTGCACCACTGCTTTGTTCTCCTGTCCAGATGTTGTGCCTGCTGCAGGGTGATGAGGAGCTCATGGACGCCACCTTCTCTATTCGTCTGATACCTAGCTGGAGGCTTCTCTCTTTGGCTGTCCATATGGTTCCTGGCAACAGAAAGTAAAATTATTTTTTTTTTTCCAAATGAAAGGCTTTGAATCACAGCTGTTAATTACAGATGATTATTAAAAATACATATTGACTACTGAGGTTTGAGAAGACAACTCATGCGTGCTGTCTGGCCCCCTCTTAGAGGCTCTTAGCCTCAACTGGTATACACAATTCCTTCAAAGAACAAAATATGATTTTAGTATATATTCAGGCAAATTCAAATAGGAATGGCAATGAAGAGATTCTAGGACATGTTTAAGGTAATAAAGATTTTTCCTCCTTGCACAGCGTGTTCCAGAATCTCAAATTGCTTATCTTAGTCTAATGCTTAACTCAGATTACCTCCATTTGGGGACCTTTCAAACACCTGCAGACCTTCTTATGGTGCTGACTATGGTCTGTGTACCAATGATGCTCAGAAAGAGAAAGAAAGAAAGGCTTAACAGAAGGGTACTAATAAATTATAGATCTCAGCTGTCATGCTGGGTTGCTGGAACTCGGGTGCAGGACAGATGGAGGCTGCCGGAGCAGGCTCAGCCTCGAGGTAGAGAGAGCATCCTGTTAGAAGTGGAGTCTTTGCATGTCAGGGAAATGACTGGAAATTATGGCTGGACAAGGAGGAGGAAGCAGGCTTGGAGCTTCAGAGTGTGTGTTAGAAAGAGCAGAGGGGAGAGAGCCTTGGATGTTTATCGACACTGTATGGGTTTTCTGTCTTGAATCCCAAGTCCAGGGGACAGTGTGGTGAGACCTATGATCCAGGAGTGTTTTGTGCCCTCTAAATTCTCAGCATAGAGCTAGACACGATGGGGAAGACAGGCGTCCAAGATGGGTTGCATCTTTTTCATGGAGCTTACAACTTGTTGGCAAAAATAATACAATGATGGGGCAGTTCATGAAAAATGGGAGGACAGAAAATAAGTGCTAAATTCACACACTCAACAAATATTTACTGAATACTAATCACCACATGAATCAAATACTATATCAATGCAAAGAACAGGAAACCATGAAATAAGATCTCCGCTCTCCTTGATATTACCTTCTAGTAGAGTGAGACAAAGAGTAAAAAAGCTTGAGGAAGTAAAATATACACTATATGCAGATATATGCAATGGAGAAAAATAAATCAGAAACCAGGAATGGGTAGTCTTGGTAGGAGTGAACCTCATTACAAATAATGTGACCAAGGAAGGCTTCATGGAAGAAATGACTGGAAGGCAGTGAGGGACTGAGCCATGCAGACATCACAGGAGGAGTGTACCAGGCAGAGGAAGCAGCCCCAGTACAGGTGTTGGGCCAGAAGGAAGCCTGACACCTTCTCTAGTGACTGGAGCAGAGTGAGTGACAGAGACATTGGTGGGGCAGCAAATGCAGCAAGAGAGGTAAGAAGGGAACCAACGTACATGTATGACCTTGAAGGTCGTTACAAATACTTTTGTTTTTGCTAAGAGTGAGATGGGATTCTATCAGATGGCATCAAGCCAAAGAGAGGTATGACATGACTACCATTCTAACAAGATGCCTCTGGTCCTGGGTTGTGCACAGACTTTAAGGTGCATCCCAATCACTTGGGGGGCTTGTTAGAACACACATTGCTGAGCTCCCCCACCCCCAAGATTCCACAGATCAGGGTAGAGACTGAGGATATGCACTGTAACAACCTGGCAGATACTGCCACTCCTGGTATTGAGGAGGGCTCTGTGAGAGCTGCCCTCAGAGAAGCAACAGGAAGATACGAGGGACAAAGCATAAGAAACCCCTTCCTGGAGGAGGTGGGCTGATTTTTGGCCCTGAAGAACAGGTAGGACTTTTGACAATAACAGGCAGAACCTTTCAAGAAAAGGGGAAGTGCACAGCAGTAGTGTTTTTTCCCCATTCTATTTTCTTGTGGTAAGGACGTAGAGAAGTTTATAAAATGTGGAACACAATCACCTACATGGAAAATTGTCTACAGACCTTATCTCAGGCAAATTCTTGTCTCTCCAGTGCCTCTTTGCAAAGTTCTCCTTCTTGTATTATGACTAAAGGAAAAGGGAGGTCTCACAAATATCACCGATGGTCTGTGCTGCAATCTACTTGCTCACATTGGATTCCGTGGCTGCCATTCCCTTCTGGTATCACTTCTCCTCTGCAGGACACCAGCCTATTGCTCTATTACCCAAATCTGCCTAGGCTACAGCTGCTGGGCATGACAGGCTTTTACTGAAGGCTTACTGGGTCTGGAGGGTGATACCACAGCACAGAACAGAGAACAACTTAAAACTAAGTCCCAAACATCATAGTCCTAAATATTCCTAAGCCATTTCTGTCCCTAGGAATTCCTTGTTGGCCATCCTCCCCAAGCCATGGTCTCCTGCTTTGTAACTAGGCCTGTTTTTCTCTCCCAACAATCCACTGCCCCATTGCTCTTGAAGTGGATTCCCATGCCGCCTGATCAACTCTTAAATCCCTCTTCTTCTGTTACACAGAGCAGCCTGCTCTCTGTGTGTCCTTGCTCATCCCCCAGTCTACACCCTTCGAGGCTTTGCCTTTCATCACCCCAAAGAGCTCAAGGCCTTTCCTAAAGAAGAGCAGAGTCATCTTAGGGAGACAAATGTGGTGGTCCTTTTGGGGAAATCTGGTTTTAAAAGCACCTGATTTATATAGGAACACCTTTCCTCCCTTTCCAGTTCACATATGATATAGCAAGATCAAATATATCTTAGCTCAAAATCATTAAGAGGAACTAAAATAAGAGTAGGGAGTTATAGTAAAGCTGGTACACAAAGCACATGCTTTTACATCCTAAGCATTGCTAGGAGATGGTTACGAATTAGGTTTTTCATGTGCTTCCAAAAAAGGGGGGCAGCAAACTATAGGGACCTATTTGTGAATCAGTGAGATCAACTTACTGCAGCAGGAGGAGTAATTGCTAATTGAGTGACTTAAGGGACCAGCTTATGACATGCCAGGGAGAGGAGATTAGTCTAAGTATGCAAGAAAACAGGCATTCAAGGTTTTTGTTCAAAGGAAGACAGGGTTTAAACAACATCTGAGGAAAATCAGTTCAGCGCAAGTCTACAAGATAGACCATAGAATAGGGAGAGAATCTGGAACCAGGACAGCCATCCCAAGAGTTCAGGTTCATGCAAGATCTGAGTGAGGGCTGGCAGTGCCTAGCTGCTGAAATAAAGCCCTTGTGCCAAGCCCAGTGTCCATGAAAGCCGCCATTGTTTTTTGGACCTCCTAATATGGAAGCGATCACTTTCTTTTCCTCATGTGTAGCACATAATACGTGCAGCTTATCACACATATATTGTAGGTGTTTGTTGACATGTTTGCTAGAAAATAAGCTCCATAAGAGGGGCAGTTTCTTATTCCACTCTGCCTGAGTTAGACTAGAGGAAGTATAGTAACAATGACAGTATACAAACACTTAACCAAGCACTCATCCAGGCTCCATGTCCAGGTACACACGAGGACAGTGGAACAAAATATGGGGTAATGTAGTACAGGGTTGGGTGATAGTATGTAATGATGAAAAGTACTGATTGACGAGTCAAACTATATGTATTTGAAATGTGAAATGCCCCAGTATTTACTAACGCTGTGACCTTAGGCAATCATATAACCTCTCTGCCTTAAGGTTTTCATCTGCTCAGTGGAGTTGTTATGAACATTAAATGAACTAATGCATGTAAAGCACAGCAAAGGACACCTGGAATGGGTGAGTGGTCAACAAGTGGCCTGTTAGGGCCACTGCAGTGACATTCCATAAATATTGATGGGGTGAACTCAGACACCTGGGTGCCTAGGTGACAGGGTGTCGCTAAGGAAGAGGGATAAGAAGAGAGTTGTTTTGTGAAAACAAACTACTTTTCACAGTATATTAGTTTGTTTATACTTGAGATATAATTCTCATGGTATAAAATGCGCCCTTTTCATGTATGCACCTCAGTGGGTTTTATTATATTCCCAAAGCCGTAAAATGTGAATGAATAGTAATGAATCATTACCACTAATTCCAGAACATTTTTGTCACACCAAAAATATCAAAAACAAATAGAAACAAACAAACAAAAAAACCCTGTACTTGTTAGCAATCACTTCCCATTCCCCTCCTCCCAACCCCTGGAAACCAGGGACTACTACTTTCTGACTTTATGGATTTTCCTCTTCTGAACACTTAATAAGGCATCATACAATATGTGGCCTTCTGTGTCTGGCTTCTTTTATTTCACATGATGTTTTCAAGGGTCATCAATGGCTGTACAATGAATCAGGGCTTCATTCCCTTTTTTTGGCTGAATATTCCTTTGTATGGCTATACCACCATTTATTTATCCATTTATCAGCTGATGAAAATTTGAAATATTTTCACTTTTTGGCTATCTTCAATAATGCTGCTAAGAGCATTCATGTAGAAGTCTTTTGGGTACATACGTTTTCATTTCTATTGGGTATATACCTAAGTGTGAAATAAGGTAACTATTTCTAACATTCTGAAGAACTACCCGTTTGCCAAAGTGGTTGCACCATTTTACCATCCTATAAGCAAAGTGTGAAGTTTCCAGCTTCTCCACATCCTTGCCAAATGCCTGTCATATTGATTTTAGCCATCCTAGTGGGTTTGTGAAATGTTACCTTGTGATTTGGATTCCCATTTCCCTAATTATTAATGATGTTGAGCCTGTTTCCATATACTTATTGGCCATTTGTATATCCTCAGTTCATTTGTTTTTAGCAGGATGCATTTGAGATGGGGATGGTAAATCTAAATACAGGTGTCCAGAGGGTAACCTTCACTCTATAAAGACATGACATTTATGTGGGCAAAGGAAACTGGACGAGGGGTTTTGTGATAATCATTATACGGGTGGCCGCTGACGTCATGAACAGCCATGAGTTCCAGGAGGGAGAGAAGAGCAGGGGATCCCTGAGTCTCAAGAAGCTTCTACATTCAGTGGGAGAGTAAGAGCCTGGAAAGAGAAGAAGAAGGAAATGGATCTGAAAAGGCCAAAGATGGGTCCAGTGTGCTTCCTTGAGAGAAAAGTTCAAATTTCAAGAAATTCTAGTAGGATCAGCAAACTGCCTGAGATCTGCAGTTTCTCTGAAGTGAAACAGTCCCCAGGAAGATCACCACCAGTTCCAGAACTCAATAAAATCTTACCAAGTTTTGTCGTAACAAAAGAATTCTAGTTAAGGTATTATTACCTAACGTTTCTAGCATCAGATTAAGCGGCTGCTTTTTTTTTAATGTATGAAATACTTTACAGATTTAAAATATAGAATCATTTTCCCTTATGATTTCTCAAGCCAGAAAAAAAAACTATAATTTAGTAGAGCACATCTGACTGTTGGTTCTAAAATTTTGCATGGCCCACGACCCATCCCCAGTGTGTGTTCACTCTTTATTCCTTCATGTCCAGTCCCGGCCTCAATTTTGCTCTATTTGGTGGATTCACAGGAAAATCACAAGCACTGAGGATCTTCCTCTATTTTATGTTCACCTGGTTTCTTCAGATCAAAGATAGGCAGATCAGCTCCCATAATCATGCTGCTTAAAATAACTCATTCAGTCTGGGGCATAGGCCAATGCTTAGTTTGGCTGTGTCTGAGATCAGAGTGCTACCTGGTACATCATGTTATTGAATCAACTTTAAATTCCTCTAGAAAAGGCCCTTAACTATTCCTGTTCATACTGCTTATTTCAGTTCATTTTATGCAGCTTCAAACATAACTGGCACTCACCCAGGTCCATTAACAGAAAATAAAGGTCATGGCTGGGGCGCCAATCATCACCTTTCCAGATTTCCACAGGCTCGTGCACATGTATGTCAATCTTTTCAATTTTCTTCTTGATTTAGTGGAAGCAATCGGAATAGAATTGGCCCTGAATGTTGGCTGCAAAGCTTCCTCAAAGAAATTCACCAACAAGAAGGCAGCTGGCTGGTTCGACCCAATGATTGAGTTCACCAAAATGCATTTACAGAGGCAGGGCCTGCTCAGCGCACTCTCAGAGATGGAGAATTCCTCTTCTTCAGAAAACATATCATGGGCTGTGTGTGCTGGCTGTTGTTGGTGTCTGTTCGGTGCCTTGGTGTTGCTCCATCTGCACCTCGTCCTGCACAGTGTCTCTACCTGTGCACTTGCTTGTCCTTCTGAAGGCCCACTGTGTGTGGTAGAGCACGATGGTTAGGAAGAACTGGACACTTTCCAATGCGACTATCCCCACCACTTAACTGGGTGATCCTGGGCATATTTTACTTAAATTCTCAGGGCCTCCGTTTATTCGTCTGTAAAACGAAGATAATTAAAGAACCTGTTTCACAGGGCTGTCATGATAATTAATGAGATAACTATAGCAAATTCTTAGTAACATAGAAAGTACAAATTCCGTCTTGCATTTTGTTATGTATTAACCCAGTTTGTTATTTATTCACCCAGGAGTTCAAGCTGGGAACTTTTGAGCTTTTGCCAATATCCGTTTCTCTCCTCATTCCTATTCTTTATATCTAACCGGTGACTTTTCCTGTTCATTGAGTCATACAAAATCTCTAGAATTCATCACCTTCTTTCTATCCGCAGTGTCACTGGTTCATTCAGTCCCTCACCACATCTCAGGGGCTCTGCCTCTAACCTTCTACCACCTAATCCCTCCCATTTTACCTGCTGCCATCAGAGTAGTTTTTCTAAACAGAATTGCCTATGCCAGATTGAACAAATAACTTTCTCAATGTGAGATTTCAGGAGGGGAAGTTTTAAGGTGATTTATCTATTGTAATTTTGATGCCTCCATGCTTTTCGTTTTTGTGAATCTTTTCATTTACTCAAATCCCATTATATCAAGCCTGGCGTTGTATTATTTTGTTGTGTTCACATTGTTTTCTGTATTCTTAGATGACACTGAAGTATTCTTGGTGATGCCTGTTTGTGTAGACATTGTCCTTTTCTCAAGATACATAGTCAAGTTCTAGAGATAATTTTTTTTTCATATGCATATATGCATTTTTTTGCTTTAAAAATACTCTTTTATTTATAGTCATGTATGAAAACAAATGTCTATACTAGCCAATATTAGAAACAGTTCAATAGTGAATCACATGTAAATTTTCTAGAGAACACATAACATTAAAACACTGGTTGTAGAAAGCAAAGTTAGGGGAAAATCAATTAGCTACAATTTTTATTTTTATTAGAGAGTAGCACCCTCAGAAAATCAAATTAATTAGTCATATCCATCTGTATTGCAAAATGACTTCCATATAGTAGAGTCTCACATGCTTTAGTCATTTGTTCCCAATGATAGGTTTCAGTTTCTTTTCTGATTCATTCTGTTGATATAATATAATGTCTTGTATTAACATTATTACAGTGATAATCATCTGTTAATTTATAGCATTAGCATGATGAATATAATTGTTAACCAAATGGTAAAGTCTTGCTTTAATGAAAAAAAAAATCTTGTCAGCTGATAGCTGGTTATTCCCTTCTGTAGGAATTTCAGAATCCAGATCCTGTAAGCATGGCATTCAAGGCTTGTTGTAATTTACTGATCCAACCCCTTCTTTCATTGCTCTACTAATAAGGACCTTGCTGTCTACTTTTCTTTCCTGGCTTTTTCCCCAGTTTAGCATCATCATACTTCCCCATGGATTAAAATTACTCTAGAATGTTATTTTAATAGCTACAGCATAACTTATCATATGGATATGCCATAATTTCTTTAGCATCCCCATATTGTTGATCATTAAGGTAATTTCCAATTATCTGATATTATGAATCATGTTATAAAGAACACCATTGTTCATAATTTTTTTTCTACACTAATAGATAGTTTTTTGGAATAACTTATTGGAAGTATATTTAAAATAGCAACTGGTGTCATAGACATCTGACCACAGAGGGACCCTACAGTAGATCAGTGCATGGAGGGGACAATGGGGACAAACCTTCTAGTCAATTGCTTCTTATCCATAGTTCTACCGCCTCATCCTCTGGCTCAGAAGCTGACTTCCTGGACTGAGGTGAACTGAAGCTTGTCCTTCCACAGATCACTCTGAACACAGACTTGGTTTTAGAGTTGCTGGACAGCCATTACCATTGTGATGCAGTTGGAAAATGTGACAAGACCTGCCGAAGGGTCCAGTGCATCCCCCCTGGTCCTTGTCCCTTTCTGACTTTGATTTATACTTCACTGCTTTAGTGAGTCCATTCTCCCTCCCTCCCTCCCTTCCTTTCATCCTGTCTTCCTGCCTTCCTCCCTGCTTGTCTTCCCTCATTCCATCAAGCATGTATTGTGAGCCAAATATGTGTTTGCTAGGTAGAGGGACCCTGCAGTGAATGAGACACAGCCCCATTCTAAAGGAAGGAACCCTATCATTTGCCAGATATAGAGTCAAGAATTTGTACCCTTGTCCCTACTTGTACTATTCCTATCAGTGGTCCCCAGCTATTCCCTGTGCTGGCACTACCCTGCTTTCTCTTACATAGGGACGTTATTAATGCCCAGCCTCCTCTCCTTTGCTTTACCTCAAAATGGGAGAGTGTACACAAGTTAACATTTCTCTAAAATGCTCTGAGCTTCTCATATGGAAAGTACTCTTATTATTGCTGCTGTTAGTATCACTATTAATAATACAAATAACAATATCAGTATTACCAGCAGCACAACACCCCCTGTGCCACTATTCACAATCATTATTATTATATCTCTTTTCATTATTTCTCCACCATCACCCAGGGGCTGTTAAGAAAATTAAGATCCAATAATAAGAGCAAAGAATAATTAAAATAACACCACAAACAATAGAAACGAGATGACAAATATTGCAAAAGCCAAGAAAACATAACCAAGGGGCTAACTTCACTGTGACAGGTGCTAGTAAGATCAACTAGGAATATGTGACAAAATCCTTCCTGAGAACCTGAACATTCTCTCTGTCTTTCTCAATAGCCTTTTGTCACTGAGGTCTCAAGAGGTGCTGGATTGTGTAACACTTATTTAGCTGATCCTGCCAAAAATGTGCTACACGGGGGAAAAAGGATGAAGAAAAGAGAAGAAAACTCTTTCATTATTAGAGCCACACTGAAGAATATTTCCCCTCTGGCTAGGTGCTGGCTATGCTCCCAGGCACTCTTCACAGCTGTCCAGATTCTAGAAGGCTTTGTGCAGCTTATGGGGGGCATCACACTTCTTTTCTCCTGTGTGCTCTGCACCCTTGCAACTGTCGACCCTCAGTCTCTCCATCTGAGAAATGGATATAGTGTTCAGACATGCAGCTCATGAGGGAAACCAAGTAAAATGGCTGGTTCTATACAAAACACATACAATAGTAATGTAACAGTCATATTGGGGAATTGTAGCCTACAGAGGTATTAAAAATTGGAAGGGATGGAACTTTACTGTCTGAAGCAATATCAGGTGGACAGAAAAAGAAACAGCTGGAATAGGCAAACCTTGGTTAGTGCATGTCTCGACAGGGTGTTTGACATTGAAGAAAGAATGTATCAATAAGCTCTACCTGTAATAGATGCGCCAATTTAGTCTCCTGTGTTTATGTGCTCGGAGATTTCTTTGGGTACTTTCATGCTCTGTAACTCAGTTTCTCCTCCCGTTAATTTTATGACAAAGATCAGTGGTGCTAGGCTGCTTATATGTGTCGTGGGAAGAGCACTGGACTGTGAGTCAGAGCCCTTAGGCACTCCTTGAGTTTTCATTCATGAGATGAAAATCCTTGAGTATTCTTGAACCACTTCTGTGTAAGTATGTGAAGCAGTACGGCTCTCCACAAATCATTCCTGTCCTTGTCTCAGTTTTCTCATAGAACAAAAACTTCAGGGCATTGGGCAAGCTGTCCCTCTCAACTCTGATAATTTCCACTAATTCAAAGATGAGAAAGTAAGATCTGAGAAAGGTGACTTGTCCAAGGTCATGTGTCTCGAGCAGATGCTAGATGTCTGGAACCCTGCACAGCCAGTCCTACATTCCAGTGTTATTTCCACCTCACCAACCCACTTTGTATCCAAAATCCCATGAAAATAGTTATACCTCTCTTTTACAGACACACACACACACACACACACACACACACACACACACACACACACACACACACACTCCTTTTCCTGTCTGCCAGGCCTGTTCTACTCCTCACAAGTTCAAAAATCCTCAGCAGGAACAGTCCATTAGGTGACTCAGAAAACCGCATTGCTGTCTGAGACACAAACTCTTCTCTGCTTACAAAGCACCAGGGCACCATCGCCAGGGGCAGTGCAGCCCCGCCCACCACCTCCTCCCTCTCTCATCCTCCTATCCATCAACCCAGTGTCGACTTCCTCCTCAAATGGATTTCACTTTCTGTTCCATCTCATTTGACACTTTATCAGCTGGAGACGGCTCTGAGACAGTGTTCTGTCAGCTCCCGAGATACGTTCCATGTCTGCCAGAACCACTCACTCCCTGGCAAGGCAGCTAAGGACACAATAAAGGAGAGAGAAAGAGGTAGATGATTAGCTTAACTTAATTTTGTTAAAACAGTGCAAAGATTTGCCTGCTTTCTCATAGGATGGCATAAGGGGAGAGGAGGGAAGCAGGGGGAAGGTGAGTGAGGAGGGATTCATCCTCCTGGTTTCCATCTGGAAGGTTTGTCCATCTTAGCTGAGAATTTAGTGTTGATCTATGACATTCTCACCTATTACTGTGATGCATGACTGGTTTAAAAATAAACCATCATCCATTGAGGAGCCTATGCAGGGAGTGGTGTCATTCTAAGATTCTCAAACATAGCCGCTACCCTCAGGGAGCTTAAAATTCTATCTGTTCCTTCATATGCATGCTCATGCTATAATTTACTTAGAAAGCTGCTCTTTCTGCAGGTCAAATTATCAGGCTAATGGCGATTGGAGAGGAAGGGAATCGACACTTACTGGATTCTGATTTATCTGGCACTTGTAAGGCGTCCCGCATAGGGGAGCTCATTTAAGAGGGGACAGCTGGTCACATGAGGTGAGCCCCAGCCACTCCGTGCAGTAAGGAGTAAGAAAGGAAACAAAGTGGTTGGGAGCGCTGCAAGTGAACTGGAAGGGGAGGGGCATAGCTGCAGCAGCAAGAATGGTGGATCCCACCTCTCTGTCTGCAAGACCCACCACCAGCGTGGGCCACAGACATCAGAGACCAAGGAGTTCTCCTTTGTTTCGTAGTTCAGGTGGTGTATTTGTTCCACTCCACTGCTCAGTAGAAGAGAAACAATTCATGCTATTTGTTTTACTGCACCTCTATTTTTATCTGGTATAAACTGTGTTGATTTTTCAGCATTTTCTTATTTGTTATTTCATTTGCCCTGCAGAGCTCTGTAAAGAGCATCAGACATCATTTTCCTTCTCTCTTCCTGATCCTGGGGGAAGATTAATAGATCTGGGTTTTATGATGTCTGTGCTCTCTGCTCCCTTTTCCCTATTTCTGTCTCCTTCTTTATGTGCCTCCTCCGTCTCCCCTAACCTTTGCTTCCACAAATATCTCTACTTGGAATCTGATTCTTCATTTCTGCCCTGGAGTGCCAGGAGGTGGGGGGAAGGAGTTCCCATTCTCCTCAAACTCTGTCCGAAATATAAGTACCCAGGGCAAGACTGACACTCCTGACCTCAGGTTTCCATCCTCGGCATTTTCTCTCCCCTGTTCAATATGGTTTTGGAAGTTAAATGTGTGGGGGGTTTTTTTGATATGAAAATTAATTTCTGGACAAAAAGAAATATGCCTACACAGAGGCGAAATTTGTGTTGTCTCACAGCACAGCTGTAATTACACTGTAGATCAACCTGACTCCTTCGTGTGCAGTGGCTTTCCCCCCTCTGATGTCCCCGAGGCTGCTGGGATAGCCAGCAGCAGCAGTTTTCATTAGCACAGAGCAGGGGATGGTGATGGATGGGCCACGGTGGCTGTCACTCCTCTCAGATTCTTTTTTCCCGGATGGACATATAACAACCAGGACAAGTGCACATAGAGCCAGGATTCAGTTCCCTTGCCACAGTGTGGGGGTAAATGGTGGTGAGGGTGGGAGTGCCCTCATCCCACTGGCTGCAAGTACTATGCTCCCGTGTTCCTGGATGTCAGCAGTCGGAGGGCTGGCACATTTTCCATGGTGTCCGCACACTTCCCATTGCCATCCTGCCTAAAATAAGTCTGGGTTCACCTAAAAAAAAAATGGTCACTGTAAATTAGTATCGAGGTAAGAACTTGTAAAATAGGGCAGAACCAATAAGAAATTTCCCAGAGTAATGAAATGGAAGTGTCTTCCATGCTGTATTCAGTATTGTGAATTCTAGAGGAGTTTCCAGGAAAACCATGGCTTCCCTTCATATCCCAGCTCCCATAGTTAATGCTAAATTGCTCATACATAGCTCCACCATTGTTTGTTTGGTATAATTAGACACTGAGATCTATGGGCCTCAAGTGGACATCTACTCTTTGCCAATAAGCCATATATTAATCTCCAAAGAAGCTTTTTTGATTCTGACATCTACAAGGTGAATGTAAACTATTCACAAACGTGACTAGCATTCCTTCAATTCCCCATAATATGGGGGGTCCAAATGATTTGTGAGTGGAGAGAGGAGAGTTCAGACTTTCTTTATGCATTAGAAAGTCAACCTGGGAGGTGTGGACAGCTCACATCGAATGAGCTAAAGCTTAGAATGAGATTACACGGTTTCTAGGATTGAACTGCAGAACAAGGTATGTGAGCTTCCATCCCTGCCGCCTGGCCACTGGCCCAGATTGGTCGTTCGTCTAGTCTGTCCATCTGCCAAGTGAGGCAATAGTTCCATGTCTGCCGTGTTCATGTTAAAGATAATTGACTGTCAATGCCTCTGAGAAGGAAATGTTCTTTCTTGCAACTATTCCCACCAATTATTTAAAGGAATCAATATTAATACTATTCTGACTGCTTTTGAGAACTCAAAACAGCTCATTTTGTTGGAGTGGGATGAATAAAACTGTAGGTTTTAGCATCAAGCATTTTGAGGTCACTATCATGGATGATTTGTATCTTTATTTTCCCAATCTAGAAAGTGGGGATAATAGCGCTTCCCTTGGAAGGCTGCAGGCACAAGTAACTGCCATTATTATATCAGTATTCTCTGTGCATTGAAAGAAAGACTTCTGTTTCTAAGCTGCTTTATAACCTATGGCAAACCTCTCATTCCAAAACCAAGTGGCACTTTGCTTGGCTATGTCTATCCCCTGTCCTTTCAGTGCCTAGGGGGACTTTGAAAACCAAGGCAGCTCAGTGCCACGTGCTGGAACCTGTCAAGCCACAGAGCAACCCATCATTTGCTTCCCAGCCCAGGGATGGGAAGACGCTACTGTCACATGAGGACTCTGCTGTGTGTTAGAGTAACAGTGTTTGCCAGCAGGAGAGGAGGGATGGCACAGTGTTACAGTGAGTCCCAGATGGGTAAACTGCAGTGGCCAAAGGCTGCAAGAGGTTCTGACTTTGCTTCATTTTTCACATACAGACAGATACATAGCAGTCGGCTGGAGGTGAAGGCCCTGCAAAAACCCGGAGCCAGAAAGGCTCGAATGAAGGGGAAACACCAGGAGTGAGGAGAGGGCTAAATATAGAGTCTCTTAGACCCATGAGTGTGATTATCTGACATCATGGTTTAGTGGGGAAAAAATGGTTTGGGTGTCAAATATGGGTTTGAAGCCTCACTCTGACACTTAGCAACGTGCTGAGTAGGTTACATTTTTCACTCACCCCAGCTTTCTTATTTGCAATGCCAGAATAATACTCCCTTCACAGGGCTACAGAGTGAGACTGTGTTCAAATCCCAGTCCTGCCAGGTACCACCTCTGGGTCTCTGGAAAAGCTGCTTCCATCTATAAGTCTCAGTTTCCACATCTGGAATGAGGAAAACAATGCTTGTCTCTCTCGAAAGGTGTTGAGAGGAGTCAGCGTTAAGATGTACAGAAGACCCCTAAGGCACCCAGTCCCTGACATAATGAATACTCAATAAATATATCTCTTTTCATTAATAAGTGGCTATTATTAACATTATTATTTTATTGATCTTTTCTTATTATCCACAAAAACAATTCTTACTATAACTGTATTAAAATAGGACACAAGTTAAACTGCATGTATCTATTTAAATGGCTTATACTAAACCATGTAGAAATTTGTTTCATTTTCTGAAAATTTTTTCTTGACCCTGGAGTTTCCTGCCATTTAATTCATACTTCTCTCCCTCCCCACCTCCACCCCTCTCTCTGTCATCCATGCAGTAAAACAGAGCTGCAGGTAGTCAATTTTAGGCCAGTGGGCTGTGAAAAGCAGTTAGAATAATAGTTTATTGACCCTGAATGTGGCAGCTGGAACTGAGGGCAGGCTGGGCCCGGGCAGAGTGTCATCGTCACAATGGAGGTTTGATCATCTTTGATCATTTCCGTGACCTTTAAGAGACAGGATGTTCGCAGGGAACCTGGAGTGCACTGTCAGAGCATCCGCATCTGGAGGATGGCCCAGCCCACAGAGGGCCTGGAGTGACTGGAAAGGGGACAGGTGGCTGACTGCAGCATGAGAGCTTGTCTGCACTCACCTGTGTGCATGGACTCTATATCGTTGGGGGGCTGCATGCCTGAGCGCTGAGAAATGAGTAAGTGCCATCTGTGATGCTTATCCCCAGTTGAAAATATGTCAGAGCCACAGAAAAAAAGCCCCATTTCTCAGATCATCTTTGGCAACTGGCATTTTGTTCTGAAATATTGACTTCCCTTCTTCATTCACGAAGGTGATCATGGACTTTCGGATGGTAGCATAACTATGAAGTAAAAAGTATTTAAACCAACTTAGTATTTCAGAATTGTAAACAAACTGTTTGCAAGTGGAATTACAAGTTAAAAGATAGTTGAAGTGTAAGACTAACAAAGAAACTCAAAGAGGAAGCAGGAATGAATGAATGAATGAATGATGGCCTATATTTTGCTTAATCTGTAAATTACATATAGTAAAACAAAAAACAAGAATTTATTTTCACACAATACTATACATTTAATAAATAAACTCAAAATATGTAAATCATGAACATATTTTGTTGTGTCCTTCAGAAAATACTTCTAAAAAATAATATGTTACCTCACTCTATTTATAAGTGACATCTTTATTTCACTGGTTGTCTTTAGATTTATACTTTTTGTGATCCTTTGGCTCAACTATTTATATGGAGAGAAACACTATGTAAATGACTTTTTTTCCTTTGAAGAAGAATGCACCAATGCAACTAAAGAGCATATGAGTATCTGTTGGTATCTGTGATCTGAATTATGGTGTAGTGTTTCTCTTGGGTTGGAGAAATAACCTATGTGAATTACATAGAAATTGTGATTTTAGCCAAGCCATTTCCAATATTAGATAAAAGGGCAGTTATGTCAATTTACAGATGTTCTGAGGTCTGTGTGAAATATATGAGAAGGGGAGCATAAACGATTTCTTTTCATTTACTTTCTTTCCATTTAAAACAGGGGAAGTCCTACTAACCAGCCAGTCAGCTAAAAAACAATGTAAATAGAATTGATTGCTATGGGAGAAATAGAAAAAAAATGGACCATTTATTTAAGTAGAATAGAAAACAGGTAAAGGGTGAAAACATAGGAATGCAATAATATTTTGTTTTTCGCAGCAACAATTCAACAAGTTCACAGATAAATTTGTATGAACTGAATGCCTAAATGCTGACTGTGTGCTGTATGAACTGAATGCCTAAATGCTGACTGTGTGCTGTATGAACTGAATGCCTAAATGCTGACTGTGTGCCGTATGAAGAAGCACCTCTGAAGGCTGACCTAGAGGCTAATAGACTCCGCTTCACTTTTTCCAAGTGTGTATGCATTTGTATGAACCATCTGAGATGTCTAGCTTTGCCTGATTGTTCAGTTCAATTATTGCAAGAAGGAATTTCAGAAAAAAATTTTTGTCTTTTTTCCCCCCTTTTGTAAAGTAAGCAATTGTTTCCACAAAGCTGAGACTTTGTGGTAGCCTCTCAGGTCTGAGTTTATGTGGAGGAAGGCTTAACAAGTTGTTTCTTTATTATTAACTCTTTCCTAATTGTGTTTTTACTGATTATTGCTAGCATTGTTTTGTCCCCCACATTTGAAAAATAATAACTCTTGGCTAGGATGTATCCATTTCTGGTGTCTGGTAATTATTTAAGAAATAATTCTGATAGAGATAAAATGGAAGAGTAGATAAAATGTAAAAGCTGAACTATGAGGTTTACTTTTACAAAATTGCCTTAAAAAAAACAACATGGCATTTTCCAGAAACCAGGTATGGCAAGTTTCTGCAAAAACTGAAACAAAATAAAACAAAACACAGTATCATGCCAAAACCTTCATCAGAGTCTTCCTCGGAGGGGTCACTTGCTATGTGGTTTTTAAATGCATTCAGGATCATGGATTCAACTAAATTTAATGGTCATATGTAGTGTTCCTACTGAGTGCTTGGTCAGAGTGAAGGTATATCAGGCAGAATGATGGTTTATCCCACTTGTCAAATATATTTGTGAACTGCTGCCCCTTTGTCATTTTACTTCCACATCTCAAGGAGAAGAGACAAAAAGCAGCAAGACTGGGAAATCATGTAAAATAGTGGAAGCTGATGTTCTTGGTTTTCTGAAAGTGTGTACGCCCTTCGGCACAATACAGATAGTTTTATCTAGAGTTTTTAATCCAGTGCTTTGGGGTTGAGCTATCATATCCAGGACAATTCCCCAATATGCAGAGTACCCTACCATCATCTCTTCATTCCCCCACCCAAGTCTGCTCTACCCTCTGTGGTCATTTCCATTTTGTTCATGATATATTCTGACTCTAATAGTCTACCAGGGTCCAGTTGATTATTAAAATGAAATTTAAATGTCTTTGAACACTAGAAGCGCTGGATATTCCAAAGTTAGCCTATATTTGAGAAGCAGGTCCTATTCTGCTTCCTATCTTAGGAGATACTGACTTTCTCTGTAACTTGAAGCAGTCTCTTAACCTTTTCTAATTTCCCTATCTGTGAATCAGAGGTAATTATTCCTAATTTTAAGGAGGCATTGAGAAGATTAATTTGTTAATGTTTGTGAAGTACATTAGATATGTAAAGTGCTAAGTATTATTAAATTCCATACAAATAAATTACAATCTAGATTCCAAAGTGACTGAATAATTGACTTTATTCTTGTGAGTTTACAATATTTTAGCAAATCCACAAAAAAAGTGGTTTTTTTCCATCTAACATTTATACAGAGATTATTATTGTTTGTAATACAGAACATGCAAATCAACCCTCCTTCCCACTCAAGTTAATAAAAACATAAAAGAAATGACTGTCATTAGAAGCAAGCTAAGTATCCTGGGGGAAAGTACCTCCCAACTGCAAACATTGCTAGCAGTCTGCAGAAAACTCTTCAAGCAGCCTACAGAAAACCTGTCAGAGAAGGTAAAAGGAACAGAGAAGTATATTAAGAAATTGGATATGGATTAGACAGTTAATGTTCAAGGAAAAGAATAATTTCCTAATTCTGTTGTTTTCCAGACTCTGAAATAATTGTAGTAGATAAACATAACATACTTGCCCTCAAGCTCGGCTTCCGGACATAAAATGGACTGTGGAACAGGTTGGACTTTCTTTAGTCCCACAGATGTTCAGATCATGGTCATCCTATGTCACTCTGACATAATTGCACCACCTGAGTGGGTTAACTCCAGCATCTGTGTCATGCCTGGGTCACTGGATACTTAGTATAAAACCACATAGGTTACTGGCTGCAAGTGGCCTTACCTTCTGGACAAATAAAAGTACTTGCGTACTGACACCATCCCCACATGATGACTTGGCTGAAGTATTTCCCGTATTTACAGAGGGATATTCTTTAGAACAAACCCTGGCACACAAATGCAGTGACTTTAGTGAGGGTACGCTGATTTACTCTCCGATCGGTGGTGCCGAAAGAAACCCCTTTGTGGAGCTACAGTCCTGGATGACAATGATTATTGCTCGCATTCCTGGAGCTCTATTTTCTGGAGCTACCTCTGTAGGACTGGAAGGATTCCTGATGAGAACAGAGTGTCTGGAGGATAGGAGGTGCCCTTAGGTTAAGGGCTCTGCCCCTCTGTCTCGTCACCTTTCAAACCAGGAGAGCTATGAAAGCTCCTACCTCCTTTCAGGATGAGGAGGAGACCATTGGGATATAACTGTGAGGGTGCTGGGAAGTTTAAAAGCCCTATGCCAGCATCATGGATGCTATCAGAACCACTCTATCTGCTCTCATCAGAGCCTTCTTCCTGGTTTAATAGTGCCTCAGCTGTCACCACTCCATCTTTATCTGCCACAGTGAGCTGTTCTGGCTAGCCCTTAAAGAGAAGAAGTGAAGGTATAGCCCTGAAATAAACCCTTCTCAGGGGGCTAAAGAAGCCCTTTTTTAAAATTTCACCAAAGAAGGCAATCCAAGGGAATATGCTCATTCTCTAACTGGTGCCCTCTTTCGGCTGCGCCCATAACACTGGGCAGCTGGCTGCCTCCTGGAAGAAGGATAGGGTGCCATGAGAGATGCCAGCCCACCTGGCCTGTGTCATCTGGCCAAGGATGTTTCATTTGCCCTCTCTTTGGGAGTCTTTACACTTTCCTGCTCCTATGCAATATTAGAAGGTCAAGGTAAGGAGATACGATAGAGAACAAAATAAATAAATAAATTTTCCCTCAGAAGGTGACTTTCAGAGCTGGTGAGATGTAATTTATTTCTCTGTGGCAACCATCAGGGGCAGACATCTTTCCCAGAGCTGGCTGGGTACAGTTCCTCCACGGCATTGGGATTGGAACACAGACTGCTCATTTTCAACCCTGGCAAAGTGAAGCATTGCCAAATGGGGAGCTCTTCACTGACTTGTAAGTAGGGACATGATGTAGCCAAATTGGTGTGGTGGAAGTTTTACAGACAGGCGAAGACTCTGCAGACAGAGAAGACGGATACCCATGCATTCATTTCTTCATTATGCACCGGGAACTGAGTGTGCCTTTCTTGATCCTTATGGTTTAGCTTTTTTTTCCAGATCAAAATAAGCATTAAGCATGCTTTCTATGTCCCCTGTACAATGGACAACTTTGGGTGGTGCTCAAATGGACAGATCTGTGAGTATGCAGAAATATTAATAAGCCTATATTTTAAATAACCTTTATCTTCCAAGGAGCTCAGAGTGTTATAAATGATGGCACCTCGCTTTTTTTCCCCTGCTTCAGACACTTAGTGTTCTTATAAAACTTGGAGTTTCACTACCATCCTTCATGAGTGAAGAGTACTATCAGGAAAAATAAAATAACGACGTCAACAAGTTATTGTAACAAAGACCCAACAATACAGACAGAAAAGAATCAGAGGACTGGCAATGAAGTCCTGATTCAGTCACTTATTGACTCACTGTAATAGTTTCAGTCACGTCACTTAATCTTAGACATTCAATTTTGTTACCTGTAAAACTGGGGGACAAATACCTAACTTGTAGGGTTGTGGTGAGGAAAAAAAATGAGATACTTATTTCATTGTATAACATTATACAAATTGAAATTATTATAAACCTTTCTTGGAAGCTACTGCATCCCTGAGCAGCAGTTTAGTTTTTATATATTTGCCAGAGGGAAACTAAGGCACAGATGGAAAATGTACTTTTTCCTACTGCAATCTATAAGTGAAAAACTCCCAAAGCTATTAAAGCAGACAAAGCTCCTTTGAGCTTAAACTCCTATGTCAAGGTGCCAGCTGCATAAGTTACAATTGCCCCCCTCCATATCTCTTCTGGGTTTTCCTGCAGACCTGTTCCTCTTCCTGAGTTCCTTCTTCCAGTTGCTGGCATCAATTTCCATGCCAGGGACGGGGCTGCATCCTGGCCTTCTCTTCTGTGATGGGCAGGCCTGGGCTGGGCCTTGGGATTGCACCTCTTAAACTTTCTCCCCATCATTGCTATTCATAGTACTGATATCTCATCAAACCCCCTCTTGTGTTGCTACCAAATGCAGTCGTTTCAAGGCTGGGTTTTCTGCCTCTAGTCTGTTCCTCACCCTGGAATCATCTTCCACAATCTTGCTGAGTTGTGCACATAAAATGCAAAGGAACCATGTAAATCCTAATATAACACCCCAAGGTGTCCCCATGGACCACAGAATAATCTCAAGCCTTTCATCAGGATGAAGACGACTTCCCCACCACCAACCTCCACCAGTCCTCTCACGGGCGCTTCCCGCACCACCAAGTCAGTTTCCCAAATGCCCTGGGCATCATTATGACTGGCCCACTGATATTCTGTTCTCTTTATAGAACCTCCTTCCCCTGTTTCTTCATCTGGCAAGCTCCTTATCACCCTGCAGCCTCAGACATGCCTTCCCCAGGACACAGCCAGCATGTGTCACGGTGATATGCAATGGGCCTCCCACTGTGCTCGCAGGGCACCCTATGGCACCTGTCACCTATCATGGTAACGTTAGTCTTGCCTGATACCTCTTTCCTAACAGAATCCATTGAATGGGTTCAAGAAGTTTCTATGCCACAGTTCATACAAGAGTAAAGTGCCATGTGCCACATATGTTCAATTCTATAGGAAAGCTGTGTGTTTTTGATCATATAGTCACTCAACTAGTTTGTAAGAGTTTCCTATGCACCAGGTACTGCAGTAGGTTCTATATAGCACAGTAGAGAGGGGTTCTTGGTTAGATGTCCAGGGTGTGTACCACGTGGCATATAAATGCAGACACAAGCTTCCTCCATACCCAGTCCACAGAACCATTGACAGTAAATTCTGAAAATAAGGACTAAAGTGTCAGGGAATGATTCTTACCAGCAGGGGTCACTGCAGCTAATCAGACACCCAAGCATGGCTATTACAGAGAGGCATTAGGAGCTCTGTCTTGAATTAATAAATTCTAAACGTTTTCTATTTATATGTGAAAATTCACATTTCTTTGCCTTTTGGGACTAGACTAAATCTATTCATTCTGTTTTAATGGCTTTGTAAACACTGTGGCTTTTGTGACCTGCTCCCCTCCTCCCTCTCTCCTTGTGCCCATCTACTGCCTCTTACTCCACAGAGTGAGGAGTGATTTTTATTTTGATTGTGTTCATTTCCTATAAGGAGAGAGGCTGTGAGTGAATCGTACATCAGTCTAAATGACTTTCTGTTTTGAGAATGTTCCCAGAGGGGTGCAATTCTTTTAATTTATTTAATCTGATGTGCTTTTTCAGAATCACTGTCTTCTGCAAAACAGATGGGAAGGGACCATTCAGTGCTAACTCTCTCTCTCTGCTACCCCCGGAGACCCAGGCTGTCTACACAAAGTGTGAGGGGTCATGTGGGCTGTGCGGTGCCACAGGGAGAGAGAGAGATGCAGAAATGCTTCTCCAGCAGCACGGGGTCCTTGACAATAGGGGGGCCCTAGCTTTGCCTTCCTTTCGGTCTTGCCTCGGTGGGCTACTCTCTGTCTTGTCTGGGAGAAGAAGAAAGAAAGGCCACAGAGCAGCACACATCCTTAGCCTTTAGTTCTATGACTCATAACCCTACGACTTGCACAAGAATCATAATCCCTCTTTGGCATTACAATAGATCAACAGCTGAAGCAGGAGGGGGTGCGGGAACAAGTGTAATAGATGCAGCCAACTTCATTTCCCAAAGAAGTTGGTTCTCAGTGAAGCCAACATCGACAGCCATAAAGTCATCAGGGACATGGGCTTATATGTCCCACAGACCGGGGTTTGAATCCCAGTTTGGCCACTTCCTAAGAATGTGACTTTGTGCAAATGGACATGTTTAAGTCACAATTTCCTAGCATGTGATAAAGGAATGACAATAATATCCACTTGCCCGAGCTGCTCTGAGGAGTAAATGGCATAGATCTGGCAAAGGGCTCAGCCCTGTGTGGGCATAGCACAACCATCTAAAATAGTCCCTAGGACATATGGCTGTCCTAGCAGGTACATCCCTGTGAGGTTGTCATTTTACATTCAAGACCTCTAGACCTTTTCCTGTCAATGTTACAGGCAGAGACTAAGTCACCAGCATCTCTGTGTGTCATGTGTGGGCAGTGTTCTGTCAGAGAGCAGAGGAGCTATGAATGCCCAGTGAAAGAGGGGAAGCTGCCCAGTGGTCATGTGCTCCTTGCTTTGTTTATTTAAAGCATCACTTAGGTGACCTTAGGTGACAAGCCATTAGGCACCTGCTTACATGTGGCAGAGAGCATGCACCAATTACCTCAATGTTCCCATCTCTCTCTAAATTTGTCCTTCAGCACACCCACCTAGCATTTCTTTTTTAGAGACGTATATTTTTATCTTTATTCATGAAACTAACTCTGTCCAGGGCTGTCACACGGTGTTCAAGCTGCACAGAGTATATTCTGTACATCTGTATGTGGTGGCCCTGAATTTCCCTCAGCGTCTAGTCAGACAGAGACCCCTAAACATTACATTAGGTCACATGCACATTGGCACATGAGTATTTTTACTGTCTTTATTTTTACAGTCAGGAAAATTGTTACTCTGGCAACAAGATTATCACCTTCCCTGAAGCTTGCCCCTCTAGCTCGCTGTACAAGTACTGTAACAATTAACAAGTTCAGAAAACAAGGTGGGCCCACAGGCTTCCAAACTCTCTTCTTGGTACCTCCATCAAACTAACTGCTCAAGGCCAGGACCCCGTAGCGTCCCGACTCTCCAGGCTGTCACCAAATCCTGTTGATTTCACCTCCAAAATCTGTCTCGAGCTCTTCTATTTCTCCTCTCTCCACCAACGTCCGTGACTCAGTCATCTGCTTAAACTACAGCAGTGGCCACTGGCTGGCATCTCACTCCTGAACTCATGCAAATCTCTCTCCTTACTGGGGTCTGGGTGAGATTTTGAAACCATGAATTAGCTTATGATATTGTCATTCATCTACCAGTGAATTTGCACTCGACTCAGAATCAGATCCTGAATGCTCTTCTCCGTGACCTGGGGAGCTCACTGATGCTGGCCTTGCAGGTCTCATTGCATGCTCTCCTGCACCTTAATATTGCCAACTGCAGGGACCACTTTCTTTTTTTGTTTTGTTTTGTTTTTGTTTTTTTTTTTAATTTATTTTATTATCATTAATTTACAATTACATGTGCAATATTACGATTATTAAACTACCCCTTCATCAGGTCCCCACCACCAACCCCATTACAGTCACTGTCCATCAGCGTAGTGAGATGCTATAGAATCACTACTTGTCTTCTCTGAGTTGTACTGCCCTCCCTGTGCCCCCCCAACATTACATCTGCTAATCGTAATGCCCCTTTTTCCCTCTTATCCCTCCCTTCCCGCCCATTTTCCCCAGCCCCTTTCCCTTTGGTAACTATTAGTCCGTTCTTGGGTTCTGTGAGTCTGCTGCTGTTTTGTTCCTTCAGTTTTTTTCTTTGGTCTTATACTCCACATATGAGTGAAATCATTTGATACTTGTCTTTTTGGCTTGGCTTATTTCACTGAGCATAATACCCTCTAGCTCCATCCATGTTGTTGCAAATGGTAGGATTTGTTTTCTTCTTATGGCTGAATAATATTCCATTGTGTATATGTACCACTTCTTCTTTATCCATTCATCTACTGATGGACACTTAGGTTGCTTCCATTTCTTGGCTATTGTAAATAGTGCTGCAATAAACATAGGGGTGCATCTGCCTTTTCAAATTGGGCTGCTGCATTCTTAGGGTAAATTCCTAGGAGTGGAATTCCTGGGTCAAATGGGATTTCTATTTTGAGTTTTTTGAGGAACCTCCATACTGCTTTCCACAATGGTTGAACTAATTTGCAGTCCCACCAGCAGTGTAGGAGGGTTCCCTTTTCTCCACATCCTCGCCAACATTTGTTGTTGTTTGTGTTTTGGATGTTGGCCATCCTCACTGGTGTGAGGTGATATCTCATTGTGGTTTTAATCTGCATTTCTCTGATGATTAGCGATGTGGAGCATCTTTTCATGTGCCTGTTGGCCATCTGAATTTCTTCTTTGGAGAAGTGTCTATTCATGTCCTCTGCCCATTTCTTAATTGGATTATTTGCTTTCTGTTTGTTAAGGTGCATGAGTTCTTTATATATTTTGGATGTCAACCCTTTATCAGATACGTTTTTTATGAATATATTCTCCCATACTGTACGATGTCTTTTTGTTCTACTGATGGTGTCCTTTGCTGTACAGAAGCTTTTCAGCTTGATATAGTCCCACTTGTTCATTTTTGCTTTTGTTTCCCTTGCCCGGGGAGATATGTTCATGAAGAAGTTGCTCATGTTTATGTCCAAGAGATTTTTGCCTATGTTTTTTTCTAAGAGTTTTATGGTTTCATGACTTACATTCAGGTCTTTGATCCACCTTGAGTTTACCTTTGTGTATGGGGCTAGACAGTAGTCCAGTTTCATTCTCTTACATGTAGCTGTCCAGTTTTTCCAACACCAGCTGCTGAAGAGGCTGTCATCTCCCCATTGTATATCCAAGGCACTTTTATCAAATATTAATTGACTGTATATGTTTGGGTTAATGTTTGGATTTTCTATTCTGTTCCACTGGTCTGTGGGTCTGTTTTGTGCCAATACCAAATTGTCTTGATTACTGTGGCTTTGTAGTAGAGCTTGAAGTCAGGGAGTGTAATTCCCCTGTTTTATTCCTCCTTCTCAGGATTGCTTTGGCTATTCGGGGTCTTTTGTGGTTCCATATGAATTTTAGAATTATTTGTTCCAGTTCATTGAAGAAAGCTGTTGGTAGTTTGATAGGGATTGCATTGAATCTGTAGATTGCTTTAGGTAGTATAGCCATTTTGACAATATTTATTCTTCCTAGCCAAGAGCATGGGATGCATTTCCATTTGTTAGTGTCCTCTTTAATTTCTCTTAGGAGTGTCTTGTAGTTTTCAGGGTATAAGTCTTTCACTTCGTTAGGTTTATTCCTAGGTATTTTATTCTTTTTGATGCAATTGTGAATGGAACTGTTTTTCTGATTTCTCTTTCTGTTAGTTGATCATTAGTGTATAGGAAAGCAACAGATTTCTGTGTGTTAATTTTGTATCCTGCAACTTTGCTGAATTCAGATATTAGTTCTAGTAGTTTCAGAATGGAATCTTTAGGGTTTTTTATGTACAGTATCATGTCATCTGCAAATAGTGACAATTTGACTTCTTCTTTACCAATCTGGATGCCTTGTATGTCTTTTTGTTGTCTGATTGCTGTGGCTAGGACCTCCAGTACTATGTTGAATAACAGTGGAGAGAGTGGGCATCCTTGTCTTGTTCCAGATCTTAGATGAAAAGCTTTCAGCGTCTCGCTGTTAAGTATGATGTTAGCTGTGGGTTTGTCATATATGGCCTTTATGATGTTGAGGTACTTGCCGTCTATACCCATTTTGTTGAGAGTTTTAATCAGGAATGGATGCGGAATTTTGTCAAATGCTTTCAGCATCTATGGAGATGATCATGTGGTTTTTTTTCTTCTTTTTGTTGATGTGGTGGATGATGTTGATGGATTTTCGAATGTTGTACCATCCTTGCATCCCTGGGATGAATCCCACTTGATCATGGTGTATGATCCTCTTGATGTATTTTTGAATTCGATTGCTAATATTTTGTTGAGTATTTTTGCATCTACGTTCATCAGGGATATTGGTCTGTAATTTTCTTTTTTGGTGAGGTCTTTGCCCGGTTTTGGTATTAGAGTGATGCTGGCTTCATAGAATGAGTTTGGAAGTATTCCTCCTCTTCTATTTTTTGGAAAACTTTAAGGAGAATGGGTGTTATTTCTTCTCTATATGTCTGGTAGAATTCAGAGGTGAATCCATCAGGCCCAGGGGTTTTGTTCTTGGGTAGTTTTTTGATTACCAATTCGATTTCGTCACTGTTGATTGGTCTGTTTAGTTTTTCTGTTTCTTGCTTGGTCAGTCTTGGAAGGTTGTATTTTCTAAGAAGTTGTCCATTTCTTCTATGTTTTCCAGCTTGTTAGCATATAGATTCTCATAATATTCTCTTATGATTCTTTGTATTTCTGTGGGGTCCGTCGTGATTTTTCCTTTCTCATT